>CM052713.1:8860917-8887669 GCA_028551405.1 Uromys caudimaculatus
GTCTTGCTTTTCTGGTGTGTTGGGGTATCCAGGGCTTGCTGTGGTGGGAGAGCTGGGTTCTGATGGTGCCAAGTAGCCTTGGTTTCTGCTCCTTAGGTTCTTGCCCTTGCCTTTTGCCATCTTGTTAACTCTGATGTTAGTTTATCTTACTCTGTCTGGCTGTGGCTTGCCCCTCCTGCAGGCCTCTGTGTCAATACTCCTTGAAGATCAGCTCTCTCTGAGAGGTGTTTGGGTTTGGAGTGCTGTGGCACAAGGTCAGCTCTGGGGTGCATACAGAAACCAGAAGGATCTTGTCCCCAGCTGTCCCTTGGTTCCTATGCCCTGATGGCTCTACAAGGGTCCCTCTTGGTCCAATGGGTTTGCGCAGAAGTGGTGGTTTTGCCTGTGCTCAAAGGTGTGTCAGCACTCCTGGGATACCCGCTCTCTCCTGGAGCCTTGTGGCCCAGGCTAGAGTCCCCAGGCACAGGCCCCTGGTGGCCCAGGCAGAGGTCTCCACTCACAAGTGGGAACCTGAAGGTTCAGAGATTTTGTGTTCCCAGGCTTCTCAGGCGCTGGGTCCCGGCGGATCCGGGTGGGTCCGGGTGAGAGGTGTTGCTCCCCTTAACTCCACTCACTGCTCTCCCAAGCTCCTGGGAGGGTAGCTTTTTCTGGCGCTCGTTGGCTATGGACTCCTGGTGGCCCAGGCAGAGGTCTCTGCCTCCAGGGGGTGTCTATGCCTGCCTGCCTCAGTCCCTGTGTCTCCCAGGTTCAGAGCAGTTCCTGGTGAGCTGTGGAGGTTGTCTTGGGCCCACTCCCGGCTTTTCTAAGCTGCTCTGAGGGTATCTTTGTCCCAGCGCTAATTTGCTATGGAGCCCTGTGGCCCAAGCTGAGGTCCCCGCTGGCGGCGGAAGTTCCTGTCCCTCAGTCTCTGTGGCCTGTGGAAACCGGGCAGAATCAGTGAGCGCTGGGGCTCATTTTGTCCCCACTCGGGGCTTTTCCTCGCTTCTGGGAGAGAAATTTTCTCCCAGCGCTGCTTGACTGTGGAAACCTGGAGGCCCAGGCAGAGAAGTCTCCTGCCTCAGCTGACCACCGTTGGAATCCAGGGGGTTTCTATGCCCGCCTACCTCGGTCCCTGTGTCTCCCAGGTTCAGAGCAGTTCCTGGTGAGCTATGGAGCTCGTCTTGGGCCCACTCCCGGCTTTTCCAAGCTGCTGGGAGGGTATCTTTGTCCCAGCGCTAATTTGCTATGGAGCCCTGTGGCCCAAGCTGAGGTCCCTGCCGCCCCAGACTTTCTCATAAAGAAATGTGACCTGTGGTGACATAGGTCCAGAACAGCGTTCTCCATGATAATGAGGTACCTAGAGGCATTTAGAGTTTAGCCAATAAGCTTCCCTTCCCTGACATTCCTCCCCGAAAAAGGAATTTAATCTAGGGTCCACCCTAGGAAGTAGATATGCATCCATTTTCCATGATGAATAACCAATAAACAATTTGGAAACAAGGACTGTCTCTTCCATCTACCACCACCATGGAAAACATGGAGAAAGCCTTGGCCTCCAGAGCTGCACATTAATTCTCCTGTACAAGGCGTCTCTATGCTCTCAGCCACAACTCACTGCCATGCTAAGGATAATCACTGCTGAGCTAAACCAGAGCTCCTCCTCCTGGCACCCCTTTCCCCATGCACAGGCTACTCCTCAGTTTGCAGACTTCTTCTGTTCTCAGCTCTTCTAGGACTCCCAGAGGTGCCTAGATGTCCAAGAGTCCAGCCTTTTCACAGACCCATGGACCACTGGTCCTTTGTGCATGAATCCTCTGTGTGACAACGTGTAGCAACTGAGTGCACAGTGGTCTGGGAACCCCAACTTCTGGCTTCCATCATCTCAGACTTTGCTTTTCCAACCTCAGAGCAGTGTCTCTGCACTCCCCTGAAGCCCAGCACCCACCCTGCTTTGGAGTGGGATAAGCACAGTCAGGCCATTCCCCATGGCTGTGATCAGCACTAGAGCCGAATGCGGGCTCACAATGTATCAGAAAATCAAAGTTGAAACTGTATGGCAGAACATCCATGTTTCTGTACTGGCAGCAATAATATTGTGAAAATGGCTGCACAACCAAAAATAATCCAAGGATTTAATGCAATACTGTTCAATATTCTGATGTCGTATTTTAGTTTTAAAAAGTCAAGTGTTTCTAGAAACACGAAAGACCACAAAGGGCCAAAGCAATCTTAAAACAATGTAAACAATGCTGGAGGAAATATAATGCTGGAGGTGTTACAACTCCTGACTTCAAATTGTTCTACAAAACTGTAGTGATGAGGACAGCTGGAATTAGCATAAAAATAGACAGACATTCCAGTGGAATATAATAGAGAAATAAGAAATAAACTGAAAGAGATATAACCACTTAATTTTTGACAAAGAAGGCAAAAGCATGCATTGGAGAAACATTTAACAAGTGGTGCTGGCAAACTAGATATTTACCTGCAGTAGAACACAATTAGGTTTATGTTTTCCCCCTGCATAAAAATCAATTGAAATGCCTCAAAAACTTTAAAACCTGAACCAGTGAAATTTCAATAAGTCAATAGCGGGAATATTCTTAAATGTTCTTGAGTAAGGAAGATCTTTCTGAATAGAACACTAACAGTACAAAATTGGCCTCAAATATGAACAAACAGAATATGTGAAATTAAAATTTTCCATATAGAAAAGTATACCAGTAGCAGAGCTAACAGTGCTTTTCAATTTGAAATTTAAGTGAAATATTATCAAATATTATCACTTTTCATTATTGTTTCTTCTTTTATTAAGTATATTTTAAGTGTACATATTTCACACATATACATCAAGCAAACATTATATTAGATCTGTACACTTTATTATGCGCATGAGTTCACTTTTTTGCCTATATTTTCTATACATTAATCTCTGATTGACAAAGTTTCATAGTCATTGGAACAATATAATTTGTTTTCTGACACGGCTATAGGCAAGAAATTCAAGCCAAGGGGCAACATGACAGGCAATCAGTTGGGCTGTCGGTTTTCTGTCCCCATAGCTGTCTTTGTACTCATTACATATACATGTTTATTTCCATGTGTTCATGAAAAGGCACGAAGATCTGACTTTCTCACAGTGCTCTGTGTGTGTGTGTGTGAGTGTGTGTGTGTGTGTGTGTATATGTGTGTACGTGTGCGTGCATGCGTGCGTGCGTGTGTGTGTGTGTGTGTGTGTGTGTGTACATGTATTCTCTACCTCTGATTTTGATTTGATTTCCTGAGACAGGGTGTTATGCAACCCTAGACCCCACAATACATGAACTCCTGATTCTTCTGCCTGGATTCACTGAGTCTGTGTTTACAGATTTGTGACTCCCATGGCCTGACACTCCCTTTTCTAATCACTGTAGAACCTACTTATGAAAGTCATTTAACCTTAATTACTGCACCAAATCCCCATATACACATAGGGTTACAGTGGAGAAAAGAATTTGTGCATATGAACTTTGTGGAGTCAGAGTTCAGTCTATAGAGTCACAAATTCAGAGAATTGTGTTTATTTACTTTGTTATTCTCTAAAAACTTCACAGTTCTATATTAAGTTGTAGGCCTCTTTGGACCACAGGACAAATTGACACACACACACACAAAAAGAATACAAAACAGTAACAGCCAAGCCAAAAAGAAAAAGAAGAATGAAAGAAAGAAAGAATGAAAGAAATAACAAATGAAAGAAAGAAAATTTATCTGAGATGACCACTTACATTTAGAGTCTTTGCCCATTTATGGTTAACATTTGAATATATTAGGTAGGTATTTTTAAGCTATGTTACTATCAATTATTGGGGTGAGAACAGAAAGTAAATGGAATTAAAGAGCAAAAAGATATTTGAAGTAGTCAGTAAAATGAGCCACTTACTGAAGAAAGACTATAACAGAAAATAAAGCGGAAGACATCATCTCAGATAAGTTTTCTTCTCTTTTTTATTTTGTTTTTGTTTTTTTGCTTGTTTATTTGCTTGTTTGTTTGTTTTGGGACAGTGTGCCCTGTGGTCCAAAGAGACCCACAACTTGATAAATAGTGTATGCTGACAAAAGAGCTCCTGCTTCTTTTCTCTATCTCCCAAGTTATTTTCAATAACAAGTACATTAATTAATAATTGTTGCAAAAATATTACTTTCTCAGCCCATCAGTTGTATTCTTCTAGGCCTATTAAAGTATAGCTACAGATAAAAAGTCAATGATTAGATTTGATTTTGAAGTTACAAGTTGTAATTTGTTCTGTGGCCATGTCTCAATAATTCTTAGGTGGCTACATATATCTCTTAACTGGCTATCACTTGTGTATGTAATATGTCACAGCATGGTGTTATCAAATCTGTTCAATTTTCTGAGAGATTAATTAAATCTAAATATCATTTGGTTAGCAGGACATAAGAATTCTTATAAAGATGTTATGTGATATAAACACATACACACATTATGTTTGTATAGCATTCTTCCAGTACTGGGAATTAAACACAGGACATCATGTATGCCAGGTAAAAATTCCCCAGAAAGGACTGTATGTGATTATACAGCATAAGAGTGACACATTTTAAATTTGTTAAATACAAACTACAGGGAACCTTCTGAATCAGTGAGGACAGCCAAAGGCTTAGAAGGTTCTGTAGGCATCCCCGCCAAATCCCGAATGAAAATATGAACAGCTGTGGTGAGTCCTCAAATTCCCACAAAATGCCAGTTTTCATATCTTCAGGTTATGCTATAATTTGCTGAATGAAAATGTCATTTTAATTAAATGCTTCCTAGTTTTACCTACTTGGTCTTTAAAAGTGGAGTAGACAGAGTAATGACTTGATAAAGACACTAACAGTTTCACACACAAGCAAGTGCATGTTCCATTGCATTTTAGGTAGTAGATAGAATAAGTTTGCTGATCTCAGATTTAAGGCTAAGGAGATAATCCTCCAAATTGTGTAGATGTGTCCAAAGAAATCTTCAGGGACTCCCAAATGAGCAACAGAAAGGAAACAGAGCAATGCGTGAGAGTACAGGAGGTGTAGAGAGATGGCATGATTTATTGGAGGTAGAAGATGTTGGCCCTCAGACCTCCGGAAGAAGCCAGAGGTGGAATCTCAACTAAATGTAGATGGGAGCAATTACTGCAATACTTTTAGTGCACTGAGGCATTTGTTGGACTCCTGAACTAAGAATAGAAAGATGAGCTGGGCAGTGGTGGCACACGCCTTTAATCTCAGCACTTGGGAGGCAGAGGCAGGTGAATTCCTGAGTTCGAGGCCAGTCTGATCTACAGACTGAGTTCCATGACAGCCAGGGCTACACAGAGAAACCCTGTCTTGAAAAACAAACAAACAAAAAGAATAGAAAGATGGTTATATTGTTTAAATTACTAAACTTGTGATTGCCTGTCATAGTTATAAGTGTTGTTTTCCTATTCTCATACTTCCCCTTTCTCTTAAATACTCATTGTAAAAAAAATCTTCATTTCTAGTTAAGAAGGTAAATAATCAGTTAACATTTACTCTTTACACCTGACCATAACATATGGACTCCATAATGATATTCATTTCATTGATCAGGAAATGAAAGAATCAAAAGTTTATGAAATGGGCAAACTTAGACAATTTAAATTTAAAATAATTTAATTAAAAACTTTATGAATTAGACAAAAGTCAAAGCAGAAGATAGATTTTCACATAGCTCTACTTCAGTGTGAGCAATATTTATATCTAGAAAACATAATTCCTTTAAGAAATACTATGGTTGCTTACAATTCTGCATTTCCTTACTTGCATGTAGTCTGATGAATTAGCAGCTTGTCTGGCTGAATCTCTACTCATGCTAGCTGAGTTTCCGCTACTTGTTGAAAGCATGTCTTCTTAAATAATGGAATGTTTTGATCATTTGACTAATGTTACAACAATTTGTGATGAAAAGAGAGTTTTCTAATAATAGTATAATAGAATTATGATATCAAGGTGTCATGAATAAGTGGTGATTTATATGAGAATGTAAACAAATTCTCTGGGTTTTATCTGGAAGAATACCCATTGATACCTGATCTACTCTGTGATCATTGTCTCCCAAGCAAGAGCCCAGGCCACGCTTAGAGTGAGGAGTCATGACATCCTCTGCCTACTATCTCCAGTCCTTGAATCTCAGTTATACATGAAGAGATTTAAGCATGCTAAATGCTTGGGCCATCTTGTACTTAAAGATACTTATATATATTTTACTATTTGTGAAAACTTTAGAAGGACTTGAACAGAATCCCTAGTTGAATCCTCTTTTCTTGAGAGAAATGAAGAGCTAGATTCTATAATATTTCCCACATTTGCAATGAAGCCATCCAGAGGACAAAGCAATTTGTACCTTATTCTCCAGTCCTGGTTGCTGTTTTGTAAACTACTCAATTCACCAGGCAGGCAAGCTGCATATATGGCACAGTCAGCTCACCAGTGGACATCATTATGGCACTGCACATGATCAGGAAAACCTACCAAAAGCAGTCTATATATTTAATTCACAGGGTCAATATAGCCGACATGATTTAAAATATTTATAAGGCAAGAACATGAATATTTTCTCCAAAATTAGTTTAAATATTTCTTCTTTGAACAGCAAGTTACTTCTGAGCTGTTTTCTTGTGACTAACCTTTGGTTGAAAATTAAGCTTCTTAAATTTATAGAGCCTAAGATTTCAATATTCAGCTCAGCAAAAAAGTTTCTCTTGTATGAGCAGTTTGAAAGGAAAGTGCTTCATAAATCATGGAGTGATACACAGAGAGATGCTGCAACAGAAGTACCAGGCAGGTAAACACCAAGATTTATCCAACCTACACAAGAAAAATGGGCCTAGGGCAAAGGAAAAAGCGCATCTTGTGCAGGGAAGTCACTAATATGTATACCACAAATATATGAAGGGCTTTCTGTCAATTTGGGTAAAAATAATTGTTTGCAGAGAAGTGTTAGCATGGGTAAGCATCCTTTTGATGAGTAGGAAGGAATTTTCAAGCAAAAATGGATAGCTTAATTAGAATATCTTAGAGGTTCTATTATGAAATGAATGCATAGTTCTTCAGTTTGATAAAGTTCTTCATATTTATATTGCCTCTGTGTCCTGCCTTAGAGACTTGGAGTAAACTCCCTCTTCTGTCTCCTAATTAAGAACCTATAGAGCACATATGTGGGACTACTCTCTGCTCTGTGCTTGATGCAATGGTTAAAACTTCAGAATCCATCTAATAGACATCGATGGGATCTAACCTGGAAATATAAATTTCTAAAAAATGCATTGGACACAATTGTATTAAACTTTTGGCCTCTTATTTTCTATATTAAGTTTCTGGGTGTGGGTCTAAATATTCCAGAGCTCTATCTATCTTTTAAGTGTAATGTTCTTTGTTTTTTTTTTTTTTAACCAGGCTACGATTGTTCCTCACATGATCAATAAACTCATCTTTTTTTCTCACTGCATTATCCATGTTTTTATCTACATAGAATGCTTGGAGCTTCAGTGGATGTCAAACATATTTGCAATCCCAGCATTCCAGAAAAAGAATAAGGAAGAGACTAACCTGGAGCTCTGTGAGGTTCTGTCTCATATCCAATAAAAATAAAAAATAACAAACACCCAAATACCTACGAAAATATGTAAGTCAGGCAGTGGTGGCACATACATTTAATCTCAGCATGTTGGAGGCAGAAACAAGGTAATCTCTGAGATCTAGGCCAGGTTTGTTCTACAGGAATAGTTCCAGGACAGCCAGGGACAAACAGAAAAAACTTGTCTTAAAAAAGCCAAAAACCCAAACCTAAATAAACAAAAGGTTATTTGGAAACTTTAGCAAACACATATCTCATTTCTTACAAATCCCACACAGCAAGTAAATGCATTATTTTCTCCATGTTAGGGACTGTAAAAGCTAAAAAGGACACTATTAATGAACATGAGAGTAAAATAAACATGAACAAGTTGAGTCAATGGTTAAATAGAGCACACGGTCTCTTTGTTTCTATGAATGCATTGCCTACAGCTCTATCTTCAAATCTGCACCTCCATCACTTCCTCTGGAAAGGCTCCATGTTGCATGAGCCAGCTCTTCTTTCAAAGAAGTATCCATATCAATTTTCTTCTTCTATGGTATTAAGTTTTTAGTGGTGTAACTCAAAAGTTACTTCCTCAAGATTCTCTCTCCCAGATGCTCAAATTATTTTATTCTCATGTCTAAAACATGGATATTTGATTCTTTTTATAAAATATTTATTTAAAATTTATTTTATACAGTTTTTTTGATAATTTTATTTCTCTTCTCTCAACTCCTGCTAGATCCTTTCCTCCCTTCCTCAGTCTCTCTAAACCCACTCACTCACGAAAAAACAAGCAATGAAAAAAATCAAAACAGTTAAACAATTTGGAAAAACAAGGAAAAATATGAAAAACAATCTGAAGAAACCAAAAATTACACAAAAACATGGAAATTTTTATGTTTGGCCAGCTATTCCTGGGCACATAGGATGTGCCCTGGAGTGTGACTGATATAACCAGCAACACTACTTAGAAGAAAAATTGATTTTCTCTTTTCTGGTAGGCATAATTTACTAATAGAAAATTTGTTGTAGTGGGATATTGGGTCTACCTTCAGCTATCAGTGCTGGGAACATGTTTGTGTTGATACCATACAGGTCTTATGAATGTTCCCACAGTCCCTGTGAATTCTTATGTGAATCAGTCCTGTTGTGTCTGGATTGTAGTTTCTGTGAAGTCACTCTCCTCCTTGGGCTCTTAGATTCTTCCTTCCTCTTTTTCCAGACTCTAGAGCCCTGAGGAGATGGGTTTCATGTAGCATTTAGGACTGAATGCTCCAAAATCTCTGCCTAGCTACATGGTCTTCAGTTGTAGATCTCTGTGTCACCTACTTAAGGAAGAAACTTCTCTGATGAGGGTAGAGCAATGCATTTATCTGACTCCCAGACTAGTGTGGCAACTGTCAGGACCTTTCCTTGATTTTAATTTTTCTTCTATTATATAAAAACCAGGGCTCACTAGACATAGAGACTACTGCATCCCTATTACAGCAGTAGAGTAGGATAAGGCTGTTACAATGGCCTTTCATAGGTAAGTCAGGCTTGAGCATAGGGATATACTTTTCTAGGCCTAGAGCATGTAACTTTCAGGTATTGGGCTGTGAACAATGTTAGTATAGAACACCTAACTATGTGGAGAGAAAGAGAGGGTAGGAAATCAATTTCATCTGGAACCTAAAAAGAATTGTAACTATATTAAAGTATCACAAAACTGGTTAGCTGTGAACTCATGTTAGTGTGATTACAACTGGCTGCCCATACTATTTTTTCTCTGAAACTATTCTGTGTGAAGGATTTTTCAGAACTCTTTCCATTACCTCTGCCTTCTGATGTACTAGATTTCTTGATATATTATTCCTACAAAACATAGTGAATTACTTGCCATTACGTGGACTCACATGTTTACCTTACAGACTAGAATGATTTGTTGAAATGACAGAGAAAACATCGTTTTTCACTTTTGGGACCAATTACACAGTTACATAAAAAATAATTTTTCCCAAAATTGTTGGATGTTGGGTTTAATAGCAAAAATTCCTTTTTCTTTGCTTCTTGCTCTCTCTAATATTAAAAATTTCCCCATATCAATGGGCATCATGTATTACTTCATAATCACTGTACAAGGATCTAAAGGGAACACTTGCAACTCACTCTGGCTTATCATAAATGGACAAAATTCTCCACTACAATGCAAAAGCCAAGCATTTCTAATTTTAGTGTGATTAGGAAAACCTTCCAGGATCCCAGTGTCCTCAGTGAATTTGCTTTGTTGCTTCTACTTTTCAAGTATGGGTGTGTGCATGTATACTAGTAATGGTGGACAAGATATAAACCCTTCAGGATTATTGATTAAAGGAAAGCAGTATTTTGAAGGCTGACTTCATTGATATAATGTTGAGCAGTATTTAGGACACCAACATTTTCAGATATTTATTAAGGAAGATGAAAGTCAATATCCCATGACTTTGGAGTCAGCTACTATCCAGAATACAGCTTCTTTGGGCCTTCCTCTGAAATTTTCAGATAATAATACAGTTGGAAATAAACAGATAAAAAAATGTGTTTTGTGAGAGAGCAGCATGTCTTCTTTAAGACACTATGACTAATTTTGAAAATTTGCATTTTTTATGTAGTGAGTTAAGAGACAAAGAAAAAATTTCAAAACTAATTTTAAAGGGCATATATTTTTAGTTTGTTTTATATTTTACTTACAAAATAAAAATTATTGGGATTAATATTTCTAGCATAATTGTACTATCAGAAAACCTTAGTAAGAATTAAGAACAGAAAATACAAATGTTCCCCATGTTTCATGAAGTAATTTAGAAAGTACACTACTTTAGCCACAAGGTTGTGTTCTCTTTATACTGTTTCTATTCTCTTTCTCTTGAACAGAAATCTTATCAGGACACTAAATATATACTATATTATTGGAAAATATGGTTAAGCTTATAAAGTTTTGTTAAATGACTTTCCCTTTCTCTAAGCATTTATAACCTTGATAAATTTATATTTTCATCATAAACATTTTTACCATATAATTTTCTCTCAATCAAACATTTATAACTCTGTCCTCTGGTTGATACCTCCAACTCCATCTAACTGTTGCTTATAATAAAGCACCTTTACTAAATCAGCTCTCTTGTGAGTTACTGATTCCAAGTCTTTGTGGGCTTCTTGGTTCTGTTTCTTTAATGTACACAGCATTCATAATAAAGTAGTTTCTATATTTATTTCCACACTGTGAAAATATAATGAAAGAGTATATAAGTGCAAAAAGTCACCACTACCAGAGAGAAAATAATAGAAAAAATAGATTATAAAAGCATCCTTCATTCCTAGTTCATTTGATTTATTAGTGGTCCAATGCACTTTCACCATCTGTTCATTCCCTGACTTTCACGCAGATCATTACAAAATTTTAATATTAATCTGAATGTGTTTAAAAGGAAAGAACAGAATTATCTTTATCTAAATATTTGCAAATACGGAAGTTTGATTTGACATGTGTAAAAATGTCATTGTACGTATAGTAAAATATATATTGTGTGCTAGATACAATACAAACTGAAGCAACCTTTTTATTCATGTAAACAATAACTTCCACTAATTTTAAGACCCTGTTATTCATAATCAAGCAATCATTCAACACTGAAGTTGAGATACATGGCTTGAAGCATGCTAAACTTTATGTCACGGCAAATCAACTGAAAATCTCCACTGCATATCAATAATTTCAAATCCAATTTAAACTTACTACCCTGATAGTACATTGTACAGAATTTCTCTCATAACAAACCATTAAGTAATTTAAAAGCGTTCTTCTTGCTATCCCACACAGAATTGCCTTGAATCAAAGAATCTCGGAGCCAAAGTATAAGAGAACCATGGAGGTTGCTATTTGCTGGGATGCCGCCAGCCTCATGCTTAACTAGCTCTCTCATACAACTCATAACCACTTCACTAGGAAAGAGTGGGCCCTCAAATATCAATTTATAATTTAAACAGCCAATTTTATCTAGATAACTCTTCTACTGACAAATCTTTATTAAGTGGCTCTAGTGGATGTCAAGTGGACAGTAAAGGCTAAGAAGAATATTACATCCATAGTTCACAGATTATTATATAGCTTTGATTATTAATATGTCTTTGGGAGTAGTTTGCACACTGTTTTTTGGATATATTAGAATGATATCAGATGGTATCTCTTTTAATATGTTCATTTGTAGTTTGCATTTTCTTTTGAGTATATAATATTATATCCAAAATTTTTTCATAGTATATATACATGGAAATATTACTAAAAATTATTACTTTATATATTATTAAGATTTAATAATTAAGGGAATCAGTTTCAAGATATATTACTAAGTGTTAACTAATATTTATACTACTTTATAATGTATTAAAAATTACTTTTTTACTTAAATTCAATATACTAACGCATATGTGAGCTTCACAAATGTCCTAAAACATGGACAATACAAACAAGAACTTCCCTGATATAGTTTTTTTAATTGTCAGTCCCTAGGTTTCTGAATTCTATGCTCCCCTTTCCATCTTTTCATTGTTGCTGCATTCGTTTAATAAAACATATTACTTAGCCGGGTAGTGGTGGCGCACGCCTTTAATCCCAGCACTCGGGAGGCAGAGACAGGCAGATTTCTGAGTTCAAGGCCAGACTGGTCTACAGAGTGAGTTCCAGGACAGCCAGGGCTACACAGAGAAACCCTGTCTCGAAAAACCAAAACCAAAAAGAAAAAAAAAAAAAAAAAACATATTACTTATTTGGAAACCTCATGTTTTATACACAATGTATTTGATCATATTCACCTTTGTCATCTGTCTTCAACTCCTACAAGGTCCCCAGCACCTTTTTCATCTTTCACATCTGAGGATAATATTGCTTCCACAGGAGAAATGAGTTAAAATTCATCTTTTCTAATTTTTAATACAAGATTTATATGATTTTACATAATACAGGATATTATGAGATTTTTTTAAGGTAAATACCATCTCTAATTCGTAGCTCTATAATCCTGGATGTACGAAGCCCACTGTGCCTCCAAATTAATTATATTTCTATTATATTAGATGCAAGAGCTCTTTTATTATTTTTATATAAAAACTGAAATGATATATATTCAATGCGGATGACATGTCTCATTTAATAAAAAGTAAATAAATTAAGATACACATATAAGTATCTTACTAAAAGGTGCAGAAATTAACACAGCCAAGTGGAAGAAAATAAGAGAATAACATCGTCTGTATTTCTAACCTGCTATTTATCTCACCATGCATTACTAGTTTGTCCAAATGATACATGATTAGTCATAATTTTTAGGGGCATATAACTTCTTAGAAGTTTATATTTCTTGAAAACAATGATAAAATATATTAACATATACACTTTGACAGTATTCTTTTTGTTTCCAGTAGAAAAAATTCATAGGCTATTTTATTTATTTACATTTCAAATGTTACCTCCGTTCTTAGTTTCCCCTACGAAGACCCGTTATCCCACCCCTCCCCTCCCCCGTTTCTATGAGAGGGCTCCCCCACACATATACCCACTGGCTCCTCACCTCCCTAGCATTCCCTTACGCTGGGGCATCTAGCCTTCAGAGGACCAAGGGCCTCTCCTGCCACTGATGCCAGACAAGGCCCTCCTCTGCTACATATGCAGCTGGAGCCATAGATCCTTCCACAGGTACTCTTTGGTGGGTGGTTTAGTCCCTGGGAGCTCTGGGGGTCTGTTTAGTTGATGTTGTTGCTCTTGCTATTGGGTTGCAAACCCCTTCAGCACCTTCAGTCCTTCCCCTATCCTCTCCATTACAGTCTCTGTGCTGAGCTATCCTGACAGCTCTAACAATATTCTAAAGATTAAATTATCTAACACACTAGCTTCATGATTATTTAGGAGATAATTTAAAATTGATATGGAAACTGGAACTTGTAAATAGCCTTAGCATAAAGCTTAAAATTGTCCATAATTTTAAAGTAAGAAGACTACCTTGGTGTAGAAAAGATTTGATGTTAAATATTTAATGTCTTATTAGATGAAAAAATATTGTATACCACGAATCACAGAGAATGTGTTGTTTCATGAGTTATATGTGAATACCCAGAAGAAGTGATTCAAAATCATTTTGGAAGTGACCTTTATTTAATGAAAATATCATTGTTTTAAAGTGCTAAACAGAACAATTAATCTTTCATAACTACTGACAATATTTTTAAAGAAATGGTGAAATGAAATATTTAGCATGTGAATGTGACAGATTTGTGCTCAGCTGCAGTTCTTTCTTATGGCAGATTTGAATTTCAGTTCTTATTGAGGAATAGCAATGATTTAATTTTTTTCTAAAGCCTTGGTTTTCATCATTCTGCACAGTTAAATAGATGTTGATAATTCATGAATACCTGACTTATAAAAACCTTATCTACAATTAGGAAAACATAATGCACAGAAACAACCAGCTGTATCCTCAGAGGGGAGCACTTTTTTTTCTCACTCTGAAATTTCAGTGCTAATCAAAGAGCAGAGTTCCTTTTGCATGGCCATGGGAGGGAACTCTAGCTGCTCAGAAAATACAGGTATCATAGTTTTCTTCTCTGCTCATGCAATAACATACTGTCCAAAAGCAACTGGGGCAAGAAAGGATTCTTTAGATTCATATTACATCATTCAGGAATCCAGAGAAGGAGCTCAAGTATAGAAACTACAGGCAGAAACTGAGGTAGAGGCCTTAGTGACATGCTGCTTACTGGCTTTCTTCCAGTCTCTGTTTAGTTATCTGTCTTACAGTTTTCAGGCCAACAAGCCTAGGCATGGCACTTCCTTCAGCAGGCTGGGTCTTTTCACAACAATTGACAATCAAGAAAATGATGCACTGCCATACCTATAGATCACTATCACCTTTTCAATGTAACTTTCCTCTTCCTGGTTTAGTTCAATTCACAACCAAGATTAGTTATCACAACAGGGTTTTCTTCAGAGGGAATGACCCTAAGCTGAATGGAGAACCAATGCGACAATAGGAAATAATATACTGCAATTTATAATTATGTGATTGATGAATGCATCCAGACTTGTATCTATGTCTATACTTACATAGGCAAATTCAAGCACCCATTCTTCAGCACTAATGTTATCCGCACAAAATGAGGCCAAGGTGAGAGGCTCAGTGGCAGAGTGATTATCTATAGAGTGCAAAGACTTGGATTAAATTCTAACACTACCAGAATGAGCAGCCTATTATTTCCTTAATATACATAGTTAATGAAGTCATGTGTAAATGACAGCACAGCATCTCAGTGACTATATGATCTTATCATTATTGCTTATTCAAATTTCTTGTATTCACATAACATTCATCTACTAGTGTCCATTATTTGTGTAGAATGACAGGTTTCATTGTGATGTTGCTATGAAGCAAAATCGTGTTTTAATTATATCCACTTCATCATTAATCTCCTTTATCTCACCTTCCAGTTGGTCCCTTCCTCTTTCACGTGTCCCTCCTGTTTCAAGGTCTGTCCCTTTTAAATATAGATCCCATGTATGAGAGGAAATAGATCATTTTTATTTATGAATGTGGCTTATGCTGCTTAAGAAAATACTTATTTCTACCTATTCTCTTGCAAATGAAATTATTTAAACTGACTCCAAAAATGTTCAAAAGTTCTGAGTAGACCTGATAGAGAGAGAATACTACAACAAGCAACAGATATACTAAACTGTGTTCAAAACCAGAAAAATTTCATGACTTTATAGTAAAATGTCTGTTTTCAAAATGACAAATACTAAATGTTAGTGGGGGGGGGGGAAGGAACCCAGTACACTATTAGAGAGATCTCTACTGATGCAGCTACTGTGGAAAGCTGTACAGAGACTCCTCTAAATATTAGAAATTTAATTGTGCATACTTGTATATGACTGTCGCCCTGTTATTTTAGAGGCTTGTGGCATGGTGGATGGCATAGCTTGAAACCTGTAATAACAAATCAGTCAGCACAATGGAGTGAAATACACCTCAAAAAAATTACATTAAGATCAATGTTTGATCTAGTACTCTCAGTACTCTGTAAACAAATTAAATAAAAGAAATATGTGTATGAGAATTGTCTGCGTGTCCATGTTCTCTTTAGGACATACCGCCTATAGTTTAGCTTTCATTATCTCTCATTACCTGTTTCTCATCTATCACAGCTCTTATTTATGTATTTATCTCTTATCAATGTGTATGTCATTTTTCTGTTATTTATCATTGAACTATCATCTCGATACCTTCTATGTAAACACATCTCATTTGTCATCAATATACTTGCCATCCACTTTTTTGAAGAGAAAATATTACAATAAGCAATGGATATACTAAAACATGCTAAAGACCATAAGAATTCCATGACCTTCTAGTAAGATGGCTATTATCAAAATGTCTGATAAATTCTGTAGGTCTGTTCTTCTGTTAGTCTGGAAGGACCACCTTAGCAGAACACAATAAATGTGGTGATGAGACACGAGTTCATTCTTTTTTTTGTTGTTGTTGTTCTTTTACTTTTTGGTTTTTTACTTCTGGGGAGGGAAATCAAGATCTGATCTCTCTTGAGCTGTTTCTGCTGAATAGTTCCTCTATGGCCAAATAAGAGCTTTGACATATTTACACATGGAGTATTTGTTAAATCAAGCCTATTAGCATGTAGATCACTTTATATGCCTATGATGTCTTCTTGTAATGAATGCAGAAAAATCTCTAAATCATTTGCCGTTTTAAATTATAAAATATTGTTATTGATTTCTATATTATAGCACTTTTATGTGATCTAAGAATGGAAAATCCTAGAGTTTTCTGTATTGTGAAGTTAATGAACTTATATTCCTTATTTAAAGATTGGCACAGCTGTTACCTTATTTTGTATTCTTATTATATGGTGTTTATGAACACACACATTTTATGTTTTATTATTAGACTATGTCTATTTGGCAGAGAGGTTTGAGGGCTCAGTCGAACCAGTAAATACATGAACAGCGGAACAACCTTAAATCATAGAAAAGATTTAAATTTAGCAGGTTCTTAAGTCAAAAGTCACATCTCTGGACTAATTTTACTTCAAGCTATTTGCATGATGGATATGCTTGTTTGAATATAACAGTACAATGGCAATTAAGCAGTATAGCATGACTGCATATTTCAATATTGTTCAACGGATTCCTCTTTTACATCTGCTCCAAAGGAATGTGTAGCATGAGTTAATTCTTGACAGAATTATACCTTCACATTTTCTCCTAGAAATATATGGCCAGAAAGAAAAACATATAATATTAACTTGTTGATTGTTACAACATCAACTTTCTTTAAATTGATTAGGCAACATTCAATAAAATTTGTATAAAATCCACATGTGTTGGAAATCCTCATGAGCATTAAACATAGTCAGTGAATACTGGAACAATGAAATGATTAGTGCAAAATCTTATACTGAATAACAAGTTTAATTCAATAAAACATATAAATCTTTCATTAGTTGCATTTTCTCATTATATAAATACACTGAAATATTTATTAATAAGAGATTGAACGTTCCTTCTATTGTGATCTCTTTTTTAGCTCACAAAACTGAAAAAATGCCTTCATTATTTTACTTAGAAAAGCAGTCCATCAACATTGTAAAAAACATAATAATAACATACTACAAATATTTTCAACATTTACAACAGCAGTGTAATTATCTAAAATTATTTCAGACTTTTCTAGCAACCCAACTATCTTTTTGAAGAAAGCACTTGAAATCTATTTCTTGTAGTGTTTTTATCGGGATGATATCCCAGTAGATGCTGAAATCTGCAATGTGTCTAAGCTCATAAATTTCCTGGCCATCCATCATTTCTCACTCCATTCTGTAAATGCACATGCTACAGTCACTGCATTAAGTCTAAAAGGCTCATTCAGCATGACTCTACTTTTAGTTACAGAAATACACAAATATAAACCCCATAAGTTGTTATTTACAGATGTACCCAAAAGGGTCAAGAATCATAGTGAATGAAGTTAAACTTCAAAAAAGATAATAAATTTGAATAGGGACAGCAACTTTGAATAGACATAAATCTTGCTAATATAATTTATTTTGCATTTTATAATCTCTATGAAATACATTTTTATTTGTTCAGTGAAATTCAACAATGTACCGGGTATATACAAAGAATAATTTTACCTTTGTTAATATATTTTTAAATCTTACCGGCCACCACTTTTATTATCACTAAAATGAACTTTTTAAAATGTCATTTGACAAAATCATTTTCCCTTTGTGGAACCCAAACATGTCAAATTTGTTGGTGTCTGAGGACACTTTAAGTTATGTACTCAGATTAAATAAATATTTAACTTTATGAATATCTGTTTTGTCAGTGAAAAAAAGTATTTTTCATACATGCTTAATAATCCCAAAACTACTATCAGTTAAAAAAAAAAATTAAAAAATAAAAACCCTCTGGTAACCTGACTTTGAGAATCTCTTCATAAAAACAGTTTTTTTCTGAGGGACAAGGCCATATTCATCAAAAAAAAAGTTGTGAGGTACTTGCTCAGTGTGCTGAGGGTGACTTTAAAAACAAACAAACAACCTATTAATTGGAGGATTAAGGCCATTCCCTATTCTCACTGTTCTAGGGGCTGGAAACCCATGAACAGGCCTGCTGCTATGAGGTTTATCTCCTTGTGTTTGGAAGAATGCATGCTTTACTCTCATAGAGCTTAGCTCATAACAGGAACTGAAGGTAGCAATTGCAACACATAGACAAGACTATAGACAAATAATTTACAGAAGTTCTTAAATTCATCCATGAGGAATGAGAGGACAGTGCATGTCCTTTTTCTACATAGTCTCCTTGCAATACGTTTCCTTAAATGAGAAATAAATCTCAGTAGGTTGATTTATAAAATAGATGAACATTGTTATCCAAACAATGAGAAAAATGAAGAAATTGCATCAGAGTGAGGAACAGAGATATGGCTCCAAAATGACATCCTGTCAGCTGAACATTTTTGTTGTTGTTGTTGTTGTTAGTTTTTGTGTTGTGGATAACCCTGGTGTTGTTTGTATTTTGATCCTAATTCCACTTTCCCAAGAGGGGATGCCTAGGACAAGGAGTGAATCACTCCTCAGGTGACTTTCTGAGAACCTTCCCCTAATGAATAAAGATTTCAAGGAACCAATCACTGGGTGGGGAGTAGGTGGGACTTCTGGGCTGGAGAGGGGAAGAGGAGGTGCAGGAAAAGGTGTCATGCTTTTGGAAGGGGAGAGCTTGGAGGACAATATGTAGCTAATGAGAAGCTTCTGGTTTAGATTGCAGATCTGCCAGGACTCACCAATGGAGGAGTTATATTTAATATAGCTTACAATATTAGGATGCTAGTTGCCGCTACCTATTGATTAGTTACCTGTTGATTCTGAACTAAGTTTGTGTGCTGTTTTCTTTTATGCTGCAACTAAACTGGGTTCCAGAGAGAAGGTTAGGACAGCAAAGTGTGGGTTTGTGAGAAGTGCACCTGAAAAGGCCATGGGAATTTGGAAGCTTGGGACTGTCCTGGCAGCGACCCACCAATAGGAACATAGCAAGCTAGGTAGAGAGATTTCAGAGCTCTGGGTCAGAGATACTCCACAAGATGAAAACAAGCTGGCCTGCCCACACGTGCCTGGCAAGCCAGCCCACTGGTGTGCTACCAGCATAGCGTGGATTGATTTTTTTATATTTCCAGATACAAGTTTTGGTTTTTTGTTTTTTTGTTTGTTTTGCTTTTCTAGAACTGTTTTACTTTAAGAAAACTGGTTGAATTTCGAGTTCATTTGAGTTTGACACAAGATTTGTTTTTTAGTCTTTTTTTTCTAGGATGTCTCAGTGTTCTGAAGGCTGTGTGTACTCGCTTGTATTCTAGTGCTGATTGGGTCCCTCAAATTAGTTTGCACTACTGGGTCTGCACATAGCTTCTGGGAACCTGCTACGGTTAATTCTGATTGGTAAAAAAAGATGCCAGCAACCTATAACTGGGATAGAGAGGCAGGATTTAGGGTTCCCTGGATTGAGACCTTGAGGAAGTAGGAAAAGGGAGATCTGCTATGGCTTAGAAGAGTGTGGAGGAAAGCAGAGACAGAAAGCACGACACCTGAGTAGTATGCAGGAAACAGAAGCAGAGCTGCCATGTAAAGGGGCCAGGAAAA
Organism: Uromys caudimaculatus; assembly: GCA_028551405.1. Lineage (NCBI taxonomy): Eukaryota > Metazoa > Chordata > Mammalia > Rodentia > Muridae > Uromys > Uromys caudimaculatus. The sequence continues at coordinate 8,880,740 of CM052713.1, forward strand.
CACAGTTCAGAGGGCTGCTCAGTGGGGTCAAGAGCAGCCAAGATGCAACATAGAAATTAGCAAGTAGTAACTGAGAATTATAGGTGGAAGGTAGATTCTAACAACATGGAGGTTAGGCAGTAGCCAAGCTATTGAGCTTCATAAGGTATAGTAAAATATAAAGGTTGTTTCTTTCATTTGGAAACATAAACCATTGAGTTAGTATCTGGGATTTATTAATAAATATTAATACTATAGCTATGAAGTACAAGAACATTGAATAAGCAAGACCATTGCATCATGGATGAAGCTGAGATAGCCACAAGACTTTGTAACAGAGAAGGACAAAGGGCTGGGCCTGTTTCCTATTGAAAAACCCAGCAAACATCAACTAACTGCAGTGAGAATAAGTTTTGGAAATGAACTGTCATTTGTTTTTTATAAAGACCTAAGTTTTCATTGAAGGCTTTGCCTTCAACCACTGTAATGAAACTTAAATTTCAACAGTTCCAGAGAAGAAACCAGAGTCAACCAAAACACTAGAGATGAATCAAGATCCCAGAACATCTTAGGATGATTGGACTGCAGAATATTTTCAAATGAGAAATGGTTACTGTCCTCCAACACTGAAGAGTTTGCATATTGTTTTCTGTTGTCTATAGAGTATCAATTTGCCCATTGGGTGATTCCTAAGGGAAGTTATAAAGAAGGCTATAGTAATGATGATGGTTATTCGTCCTGTTAATGCACTGAACAGAAAGAATAGCATTTCAGACATTGCTGGAGATTAGGAGAAAGTCTAGCAGCTGCGTGTAGATAAAAGCACTGTAGAAAATCAATCATTAAGTTGATATGAGCTATGAGGTTTAAAAAAAAGTCTATCAGCTCTGCAATGTCACATTTTAAATACCCCATGTTTACTTCAGGCAAATTGTTACTGAATCTCTTGTAAAACAACACTAAGTTTCCTATCTACTAAGGAGCAAATGTGTGGCATTCTGAATAGCTGCCACTCAGCCCTGAGATAGTTTTGCAAAACTTCTTTATAATATCTTTCCATGAAAGATTATTTCTCAAAGTCCTAGAGGGTGCTAACTTCTTAACATTTAAAAAGAGCATCATCATCTCAAAGGTTAATACTTAAAACAGGAATTTCTTTTGTGGATGGATCTTGGGGGGCATGAGTTATTGTTTCTGGGAGTTCAACTTGCCATTTTATATGCAACTCATATTTTCCAAGAATACTACAAGCTACCCATGAAGCAAAATTGAATAAACTAATCTTTCTACAATAATGAAATAATAGACAAAAAGAAATTTATCTATGTTGCCACATAGAAAAAAAGTTACATTTTCTTATATAATTTATATACAGGTGTGTATTTGATTATTGTATTTGTTTATTTGTATAAAGTCAGCCACAGCCTGTAATCTATAGGCTTTTTAAAAGTTTATTTTATTATAAAAATATGTTTTATCCTCTCTTTTATTGTAAGTCAACTAATGTAAATATATCTTTAAAATTATCAGGAACAAATGTAAAGAATGCATAGTTAAGTCATAGTTTATGATATGCTTTCCTGACTGCTAGATATAATACAAATTATATCTGATGATGTGAGACATAAACACTACTATGTCTATATAAGGGTACTTTAGTCAGACTAAAAGCTTTCATCGAAAGGTCATCTCTGATAAATGAGGGAACATTTAACCAAATATGAAGTAAATCACAGTAGTCTTATAACAGTAATGGAAAAAGAGTGCTATTTCTTTGAGAACTTATTGGGGTGGGAGAAGGTAAATAAAACAGACAATGAAATGATGACAATTTTGTACTCCAGTGCATTCAATTGCCTACTATAAGCAATGCATTATAAATAAGGGTCATAGTCTATTTTAAGATTAATAGAATTACACTTAATTTTCTTCAAAAAAAGCTCAGTAGAAAAAATGAGCTATTGCTGTTTGTTATACCAGTGAAATTTACATTCATGTCATTTAGATTCATGCATGTTTTTATCCAAGGACTCTATTACTTTAGATGTGTATTGCACTTGATATGACTTTAGTGATGTATTGTACTTGAACTATGAAGCAATGGCATGATTGAATGGATGCCTTTCCCTGTGTGTTTTACAGTTAAACCAGAAACAATATTTAGTCATTTGAGGAACAATCTATGTTCCTATGACACCCAATACCAATGCACTGTAGCAAAAAATTCCAACACATGAGTGAATACATCTTAGATCAGATGATTTTGTTATTTAAAATTGTGCTTGACTGGAACATAAAAGTAAAAACTGACTTCTTCAGGCTTACAGTTCATAACAGTAGACATGATGATAACAATATTCTTTAGCATGTAAATAATAGTATGACAGACTCATGATTTAACAAATATATTGACACATGGTTACATATAACTGACCCCATCTGTGCTGGAACTAGAAAATACTATTCTCAGTATCTCATTGATGGAACTGTAACACATTTCTGTAGCAGTTAATGTATAAGTAACCTGGTTATACAGTAGGAATTCATTAGTTCAAATGTCTCAAACTTCATGAAACATAAGCAGAAACTGTGGGAATGTAATATAGATATAATTAGTAAGCAAATTATTTTACACACACTGAGATTTACAAATGTGTTATGGCTATCATAAACAATAAAAATATTTTTTACCAAATCAGTGCATTAAGCAAATATTAAATATTATACCTGATTCAACTACATATATTAATGAGTCATATATTACTTTTGTTAGTATATATACTTCTGATTTCATCTCATTGATAATTTTTCCCTCTTCTCAACTTTGTAGAAACCAATCACTTATTACTCTTCTTCAACAATTCAAGAATACAGATTATTGACTTTATACTCAAAGGTCATAGTTTAGATCCTCAGTGCCAATGTGAGATACTAGGTTGATATATTGACATGTGACATCAGCCTTAAAATCTATTTGTTTATATAATTGGGATAAACAATAGTTTCTTGTATTTTGTGGCATCACTTATTGCAATTCTCTGCTATTAGATAGAATACACAAAGGGATTGTGTGTTATGTGTCCCCAGACTAAACCCTCTTAGAGAAACAAGTTATGATCAAACATGAACCAAATGCATCTTAAAAGAGAAAAAGGTTTATTTCTCTTACAGGTTATAGTTCACCACTGATAAAAGTTAAGGAAAGAGCTCAAGAAGAAAAATAAATCAGAAGCCACAAGTGATTGCTGTTTGCTGGCTTACTCACTCATTCTTAGCTAATTTCCTTATATAACTCAAGACCATATGTCCAGGGAATGATGGTGGTCAGAATGACTTGGGTACTCTATATCAATTAACAATCAAGACAGTTCCTTTCTGATAGATACCCCTACAGGCTATTCTGATCTAGGCAATTCTTCAATTGAGTCTTCTTTCCCAGATGACTCTAGGCTTATCAAATTGACAGTTAAAGCTAATTAGGAAACCTACACCGAAACCAAAACAAAGGGATTAGGGGGAAGTGAGGTAGTAAGTCTTTTTCTGAATTATAGAATGCAATGTATTCACAGATGAGTATAAAGTATAAATGCACAGCAAGGTGGATTTTCAGTGTGATGTCACATTATTTAATAAGCTTTAGAATTAGGTAAAACAATTTCCATCAATCCAACTTCTCCATTTGGAATCTGTGTCAAATGCCCACATGTCTCTTTCAGATTGTTGATATAGATGGATCATAGGCTGCAGAGAGTTTGTTGATGTCTTGGGGTCCACTATTTGTAGTAAATGCATGGTACATATTAACAGGTGGACTGTGCAAAGACAAAGGGCCAACCATTATCCAGGAGTTCCTTCCCAAAGGCCACACAGCAGCTTGCTCCATATTACCATGGGCGATAGTTTAAAACTCAAGTGAGATGATTTCCAGGGAGGAGTGTTTCCTATAGATTTCAGTCACAATTATTTCTTCGTCCTGGTTAAGTGATTCAGGCTATAGCCTCCCACCAACCAAAAAAAAAAAAAAAAAAAAAAAGCCTTGTCAGAATAAAAAAGTATTCAACCTAAGTTTCATAAAAACTTACCTGGTAAAACTGGTACCATCTGGCACAAGACTTTACATGTTCAAACAATAGAGTCCAGGCAGAGACCATGGTCATCCAATATGACTCACATAAAGAAAACTCAGAGAGTTCTATTTATCCTCTAGAAGTCAGTGCTGAAGGATTAGCTTTCTCTAGAACATTAGAAGGAATAAGCAGGCAAAGAGGATAGCCAGCGAAGGAGTTGAAATAAGGAAAGGAAAAGGAGGAATAAAATAATTATAATTTAATTAAATGAAAGAAAGAAATGAAGGAAGAAGGAAGGACAAAGGGAAAGGATAAAAGAGAGTGAAAGAGGGAGTGAGGGAGAGACAGAGAGACAGAGACAGACAGACACACACATACACACACAAACACACAGAGTCATTATTTACCCAGTGACCTTGTGACCTTACTGGTATCTCTTGACTTCCCATGATCCAAGCTCCACTGTACAACACAACCTATTTTAGCTTCTGTAAGTTGCATTATTTTGTGTTTTATCTTTCCTTGGAAGGTTTAGAGAAGCGTGGACTGTTTAGCTAATTTTGTTTTAATATTCATTAAGGGAACAATGGTTAGGTTCATGAGCTCCCTGTAGTATTATCAAATGTAATTTGCCAAAATTCCTGCTAAGGATATTCTACTTGAGAAACTTCTACAGACCTGAATCTGTTTATAGACCTCATTGTCAATCATCAAGTACAGAAAAGCATATGTAATAAAACATGTCCCAAGACCAGTGTTTCCCTATAAAGCTGACAGAAAGGTCCAACCTATGTGTTAGCCTGTGTTGGCTTGGGTAGCACGTTAAGGGGTGGGAAGCACAGAATGATGGGGTAGCACTGAGCAGGTAGTAGGGCCTTTCAAATATGAAACAGAACAACTATTTAGACCCATACATCAATTCTAGGAACTATTATTCAGATAACAACCATGATTGTATATTACTTACAGTAACAACGTAGGTAACCAGAAGTATCAGCTGGAAAATTAAAATCAATTGCAGGAAATATGAGACTTGAGCTGTAAAATCTTGCTCTTCATTTTTGTTTGAAATAAGATATCAATGCAGTGTAAGCCAAGCCAGGACAAGTCAGCAGTTCAGTTTTGTAATAAACTAAGATAAAATTTATTAAATAAATAATGTATAGTTAGTTTCCCCTTACAAACTCTTTGTCGTAAGTATACTATGAAGTATTTGAAAAAGTTGACAAGATACAAACAAAACCTATTTCTTTTTCTTTTTAGTAATTATAAGTTAAAATCTTGTCATCATTATTGGCTTGCATAACTTCCCATCTATTCCCATCAATTAAAATAAAACAATGTGGTAGGAGCAAGTAGGAACCCTAAAACGCTAAATTATAAGAGAACCTTTTTTTTTGTCACAAGTAGCAGTATTTTGCTGGGAGGTGTAGGGTTAAATAGGGGTCCCACATCTGTTCCGCCACAGGGCTCACATCTGTCTTATGACCTCTACCTGTAGAGGGGATTGAGGTGTTGCCCTTATGTGATTGATGGCCAAAAATCTATGGAAGGCTGCAGCCTCATGCCAAAAGCCCAGTGTCCAGGAACCAGGCAAAATACCTGCCATTCCTCAGGGTCACCAGGGCTTCCAGTCTGTGCTCGACCAGGAACCTGCCTTTCATGGTCCTACAGAAAGACACTCAGTTCAAAATAAGAAGTGGGTCATATATTGATCAATCAACTACAGATTATTAAATGATAAAAATCCGTAATATGCTGCAAATGGTTCAGGGAATCATCCCACAGCCATCCACTGGTTGGCAGCTCTGATGCTGGTTTAAAAAGATTACATGCAATGGGAAGGGGAAGTGGCAATCAGTAAGGAGAATGTAGAGGAGAGCATTGGGATTGGATTCAATCACAACACGCTGTGATCATATCTGAAATCCTCAATGATTTTTAAATAATCACACACAGAACCATGGGGATGCCTTGCTGGCAAGAGTACGTGCCTGGTAGAACACCTGAAATTGATTCCTATCACCAGTATCATGGTTCATACCACCTGTAAGTCCAGTTTCAGGAGACCTCTTCTGACCCTCAGTGGCTCCTGCCCGTCCATGGTACACACACACACACACACACACGCACACGCACACACACGCACACACACACGCACAGACACACGCACACACATACACGCACACACATACACGCACACACGTGCACGCACACACGCACACACACACGCACACACACACACACACACATTACTCATAAAATTAAGTAAATAAATGTTTTTAATCAGACATGGAGGATAATACTCTTTTTTTATGTATTTATTTATTTATTTTTGATACTTTATTTACATTTCCAATGTTTCCCCTTTTCTGGGTCTCCTCTTTGGAAACCCCCTATCCCCTCCCTATCCCCGCCTCTATGAGGGAATTCCTCCTCCCACCTACCCGCCCACCCATCCCCATATTCCCACCTTGACATTCCCCTTTACTGGGGCCGTTAGCACTCTCAGGCCCAAGGGCCTCTCCTTTCTCCCTGATGGCCATGGAGGTCATCCTCTGCCACATATGTAGTCCGAACCATGGGTCAATAGATGTGTATTCATTGGTTGGTGGTCCGAACTCCAGGACGACCAGGGTGGGGGTTCAGGCCCATTGGCACTCTTGCTCACTCCATGGGGCTACAAATACTCTCAGCTCCTTCAGACCTTTCTCCAACCCCTCCATCTGGGACCTCACTCTCAGTCCAGAGGTTACTGTTAAGTGAAACTTGGACATTCTGAACTTTTGGGCTAATATCCGCTTATCAGTGAGTACATACCGTGTTCGTTTTTTTGTGACTGAGTTACCTCGCTCAGGATGATATTTTCAAGTTCCACACATTT
>CM052713.1:8888169-8955145 GCA_028551405.1 Uromys caudimaculatus
TTTTTTTTTTTTTTTTTTTTTTTTTGAGGCAGAGTCAAGTAGATTACTGAGTTTGAAGCCAACCTTGTCTACCTAGTGTATTCTAGGCAAATTAAAGCAACATAAGCAAGTCCCCATCTCAAAACACTCAAATCAAAAATATATGAATAAATAAGTAAATAAATAAATAAATTTTAGAAGATCAAAATATTCACTAATTTTAGTGCAACCGTATGACAGTAATGGATTATTTAGGCTGTACATCATGTATGAAGAAGAGAAAAAAGTGTCTATCAAACAAACATTAATAAAAATGTAGTTTGCTCATTGTTTTGCTAGATTTCAAAAGAAAAGAGACTGTACATAGAGTACAAGTACTTGAAAAGAATTCAATAAATGGGCTGGAGAGATGGCTCAACAGTTAAGAGCACTAATTGCTCTTCCAAAGGTTCTGAGTTCAATTCCCAGCAGCCACATGTTGGTTCACAACCATCTGTAATGGGGATCTGATGCCCTCTTCTGGTATGTCTGAAGACAGCTACTGTGTACTCATTTAAATAAAATAAGTCTTTAAAAAATAATTCAATAAATACACTAAAGTAATAAAGTCTTTAATCCTAAAGGTTTAAACTTGCTAAGTGTCTATATATAAATAGCTTAAAATGTTCAGCATAGGAAATGCTGTGTCTGCATTGTAACTATTTTCTCCAAATTCAAAGCCATTGTATAGTAGTTTGAATAAATTGGCCCACATAGGCTCATAGGGAGTGGCACTATCAAAAGTGATAGCCTTTTGGGAGTAGGTGTGACCTTGTTGGAGGAATTGTGCTACTGGAGACTGGGCTTTGGAGTTCCAGAAGATCAAAGCAGACCCATTGTGACTCTAGCTGCTGTCTGTCTATCCAGATGTAGAACTCTCATCTATGTTTCCACTGCCATGTCTGCATGTATGCTGCCATGCTTCCTTCCATGATAATGGAGTGAAATCCCCAGCTGTTAGCCAGTCCCACTGAAATGTTTTCTTTCATAGAGTTGCCAGGGTTGTGTTGCCTGATCACAGAAATAAAACCCTAACTAAGACACAAGGTCTTTTGTTTCCATTTACATATCTAGTGCAAACCATTTTTTTCTAAATAAGAAAGGACATAAGAATTCCATAAATCTTCCTTGTTAATTAGTAATAGTTACTAAACCAGCACTTCTAACATTCATTAAGAGTTATCAAGCTCTACCTTTGATCTTTAATTTGTTAGATAGAATTGCACAATTTCTCATACACGCATACATGCAAACACACACACACACAGTGACAGAGACAGAGACAGAGAAACAGAGAGGCTGAGAGACAGAGAGAGAGAGCTACAGATAGACAGAGAGAGACAGAAAGACAAAGAGACAGAGCAAGAATCTATCCCATAGACTTTCAAGAGCTTTAATATTACTTGAAAATAAAGCCCAGAAGGAATCTGAACTAACAGTTTCTGGCACCACAGAACATGCATCTTTAAATTATGTTGTATGCATTTTATATGTCTCTAAAGAACATACCCATGTAATTAGATTTATGCTTTACAAGGAATACTATAGGAATAATAAACTTATTATGAGGCAGGAAGAGAAAGAGGTAAAAGTTAAGTGTATGGGTTTCATGTGAATAAATCAAGTTTCTCTGTCCTGTAAATAGTATCTAAACTATTTACATTTTCCAACCCCTTTACACACTTATTTGTGTTTGTCCTGTTCAGTGAAGTCTTTCTTTTCTTAGTTTCCAATAATATATCTTTAATACTTTATAAAACTATTTTTAAATTGTTATTTACATCATTGTATACTTTTGTATGGGATTATTTGATTACTAGCTCTCCTCTCCTCTCATCTCCAGGTTATTAGAAGCAGAATTATTTTGTACTAAAAACACAATTTTGAGTGCACCAGTCTTATACTTAGGACTAAGAATTTTCTAAAGAGATTTTCAAAACGGCATAAAATTGGTTATACTGCATCAGAAACCACTACTAAGGATAAATTAAATTATTTGTTTTATATGTGGTGGAAATCCTTCTAATAATTTTTGTAGTTTTGGAACTAGGCTCTGATTTGATATGGGTCTATAATTTCCTTTATTATGATAGTTTTATCTGGTTTGGACATTATAATAAATCTTGCCTCAAAATGATTTGGAAAGGTAGCTTTCTCCTGGCACTAATTGGCTGTGGAACCCTGGTGGCCCAGGCAGAGGTCTCCTGCCAAAGCTGGGAACCAGGGTGTTCTTATGCCCGCCTACCTCAGTCCCTGTGTCTCACAGGTTCGGGGTGGTTCCTGGTGAGAAGTGGAACTTGTCTTGGCCCCACTCCTGGCTTTTCCAAGCTCCTGGAAGGGTAGCTTTTTCCTGACTCCAATTGGCTGTGGAGCCCCGTGGCCCAAGCTGGGGTCCCCAGCCAAAGATGGAGGCCAGAAGTTTCCTGTCCCTCAGTCTCTGTGGGCCATGGTTTCCGGGCAGAATCGGTGAGCACTGGTGCTCATTTTGTCCCCACTCGGGGCTTTCCCACACTCCTGGGAAAGTAACTTTCTCCCAGTGCTACTTGGCTATGGAACCCTGGTGGCCCAGGCAGAGGTCTCCTGCCAAAGCTGGGCACCAGGGTGTTCCTATGCCCGCCTACCTCAGTCCCTGTGTCTGGCAGGTTCAGGGCGGTTCCTGGTCAGCAGTGGTGCTCGCCTTGGCCCCGCTCCTGGCTTTTCCAAGCTCCTGGGAGGGTAGCTTTCTCCCGGCACTAATTGGCTGTGGAGCCCAGTGGCCCAAGCTGGGGTCCTTAGCCACAGATGGACATAATACTACCTGAGGACCCAGCTATACCTTTCCTGGGCATATACCCAGAAGATGCCCCAACATGTAATAAAGACACATGCTCCACTATGTTCATAACAGCCATATTTATAATAGCCAGAAGCTGGAAACAACCCAGATGTCCCTCATCAGAAGAATGGGTACAGAAAATGTGGTACATCTACACAATGGAAGATTACTCAGCTATTAAAAACAACGACTTAATGAAATTTGCAGGCAAATGGATGGAACTTGAAAATATCATCCTGAGCGAGGTAACTCAGTCACAAAAGAACGAACAGAATATGTACTCATTGATAAGCAGATATTAGCCCAAAAGTTCAGAATGCCCAAGTTTCACTTTACAGTAACCACTGGACTGAGATTGAGGTCCCAGATGGAGGAGTTGGAGAAAGGTTTGAAGGAGCTGAGGGAGTTTGCAGCCCCATGGAGGGAGCAACAGTGTCAATGGTCGTCTTGGAGTTTGGACCACCAACCAAAGAATACACATCTATGGACCCATGGTTTGGACCACATATGTGGCAGAGGATGGCCTTGTTGGCCATCAGGGAGAGAGGAGAGGCCATTGGGCCTGAGGGTGTTAGAGGCCCCAGTAAAGGGGAATGTCAAGGTGGGAATATGGGAATGGGTGGGCAGGTGGGTGGAAGGTGGAATTCCCCCATAGAGGCGGGGAGGGGGAGGAGATGGAGGGTTTCCAAAGAGGAGACCTAGAAAAGGGGAAACATTGGAAATGTAAATAAAGTATCAAAAATAATAATAATAATAATAAATGATTTGGAAATTATTCACTCCTTCCTTCCTCTAGATATATAGACAAATTTGTGTCAAAATTGGTTCTTTGTTAAATTCACCTCATCTTGGAAACTTCTTTTCCAGGAAAATTTTATATATTTATGCTTTGTATAATGTAGAAATATGGAAAACTAGGCAAATGGCAATGAATGGGAGGTAAGTGGGCAGAGTGATAGATAAATACTGACTCTTTGCTTGGACTATCAATTTCTTTTTGAGGTCATTTATTATTTATTTCATTGAGGTTGATTAAGGATTTTGAACTTGGAATTCCTTCTTTAGCTCTGAATGCAAATAACTGAGTACTGAGGATATTTGCATATTTCATAAGTTTCTGACATGTAATAGGAGCTATAATATAGGGACAAAAAAGGGTACAAATAAAATCCTTAGAGTTTGGTGGGCTGAAATTTTAGTGTCATCCTAAGCTTGTTAATTCTGCCTGTCTCTCTGGCTGTCTGCTATGTCTCTATTTCTCTATCTCAGTCTCTCTGTCTCTATTTCTCATTCTCTCTGTCTCTCTATCTCTCTCTCTCTCTCTCTCCCTTTCTCTCTCTCTCTCTGTCTCTGTCTTTCTTTGTTTATCTTCTCTATATCTACGCATCTATGTGTCTATGTATCTGTCTATCACTCAATCTGAATGTGGGTGTGTGTATGTGTGTGTATATTTTTGCTCATTATTAAAGCAAGATTTACAGCACTATAATTTTAAAAATACATTGTAGAAAATGAATATTGATAGTGTTTGGAGACCACAGGGTGAATCACAGTGCTTCATCTACAAGGTTTTTAAAGGCTGAGGGAACCTACCGCTGTATTCCATCAAGTGAAACAATTTCTGATAAACACGAGTTTGGATTCTACTGCCAAAAATGCCTGTATTTGCTGGTATTGTCCTTCATTCCTCCCAGTAAAACTTTTAATAAGTTTTGAATTAGAAAATATAGAAAATTGAAATGAAAATATTTGGTTAATAAAATTTTCTTATGAAGCTCGAATGAAGCTCAATGGCACAGCACTGTCACAGCATAGATGACACACTGGTTCAACTCCCAACGCAAGAATACATTTTGAGAATTGTTGTATTAAGAATTGATCAGTGTGATGCTTCTACTACTCTCATTTAGACAGCTATGGACACAGACCACAAGTGAATGAAATGAAATTAAGGTGATCCCCATTATCTTCATCAGGTGGAGGAAGGTCTTCCATTTTCTCTACGTGATTTCTTATTGAATAAAATGGGACTCAGTCTCCAAATATAATGAATGAGACAACCGTGGGCACAGTGGAAGTCCATTATGTTCTTTTTACCTACTCATCTAGTGAATATCAATGGACTACTCAGGCCTTGATTGAGGATTAATAATGGATAAAGCAAATCTACTACTCCTGCTGCTAAAATAAAATTACAGCAGTAAGTCATATATATAATATATATATATATTATATATATATAATATATATATACATACACATATATATGAGTAAATATCAATGCTGCCAAGTGAAGATGTCAAAAGCAGCATGTAGTAGAGAGTGTATAGAGAACTTTTTTCTTAAACTGCAGCCACAGATCTGCTCTTTCTTGTGACTCACTCAACTGAGAAATGAAACAAACAAACAAGCATCATGTGAAGCTTGTCCACATAATACAAAATATTTCATTCATTCATAAAGTTATTGTACATCAAATATATAGCTATTTTTAACTTGAAAGAATTTATCTTTAAATTCTGATTGGTTTGATACACCAAAAAAAAAGCAGTTTGTTGATAACTATATTTTTTTTAGGATCGAGAAGGCTATCACATGCAAATTCTAATTCTTAACTAGAAATGGATTCTACTTACTCTAATATATAACTGTAATTTTAGAATGTTCTTTTGATTATTATCATAACTCTGCATAGGAAGGCATATATTATTTTCATAAAATTTTCAGGGCATTTAAGGTACCATATAGATTATACAAGGCAAATTTATACATTTAAATGAATCTTAATCTTACTAATGACAATAAATGTAACATGTAATCCCCAGTGGCTACCCTGCTGGGACTTTATTTCTGATGCCTATAAATTCCTCAGAATGCATCTGCACGCTGATGTTGTTGACCTGTTTTACAAATGATAACAGGCTGAGGAGTGGTCAAGATACTATGCTGATATTAGAGCACTGGGTAGGATATGCAAAATTAAACTACAAACTTGGCAAACTATATGAATAATTCCCGTTTCCTCTTGCTATATGCCTTTAAAGGATGAATAAAAGTGTTCTGTCAGTGTTGTGGACTACTGACTGTCAGCAGGAATTAAATGTCTCCTGAAGAGATACTTTTTCCCTGATCCTATAAGTGCAGATCAGTGTGATCACAAGTAGCTCTGAAAAGCTATATAATAACAGAACTTCTCTCATGCACGGAAAATATTAGCACTTAAAATGGAACCTCACCTTGTAACATATCTATAAAATTTTTCAATGTGAAGAATGTTTTAAAAGTAGTTTCTTTTGCACTTCTGAGAAAATACTTATAAAGTTACTGCAGGTTTGAAGTTTTGAGACCAAGATTTTCAAACATGTAATGAAGTATTTGTTAAGCTCTTTAGTATTAGATTTACATGCAAACACTGCACTGATTTGTGATTGTTTTATAGTTCATAAATGATATTATATTTTAATACCTTTACACATGATACAATTTTTCATGGTATGTGTTGCACCTCACCACTAAGGTTGTAGTCAACCATGTCTGTACAGCTTGTTAGTTCAGCACAAAATGGAGAACTCCCTTTTCTTAGAGGGGCTTCCTCTCTCTGCCTAATCTATAGAATGCAACTCCACACAAATGACGTATCCCCAGAAGCCAATGAAAGTACACCCTAAACAGAATCCCGCTTTCCACTCACCAAGATTTATATAGCCCTTGACTCACCCCAAAGAAAGTGCATGTGCACACGCAGTTTTGTGAATGACGGCCTAAGAGAGCTGCTTTGATTGATTGATTGATTGATTGATTGATTGATTTATTATATTACATTTCTTTAAATTTCAAATGTTATCCCCTTTCCTGGTTTTCCCTCCAGAACCCCCTAGTGTACCCAGTCCCTCTGCTTCTATGAGGGTGCTCCTGCATCCCTGCCCTGGCTTCCTGTGGGGCATCGAACCTTCACAGGACCAAGGGCCTTTCCTCCCATTGATGACTGACAAGGCCATCCTATGCTACATATGCGCTGGAGCCATGGGTCGCTCCATGTGTACTCTTTGGTTGGTGTTTTAGTCCCTGGGAGCTCTGGGGGTTCTGGGTCTAAAAGAGCTGTAACACTGAAATCTTCGGAGACAGCATCTAAGGCAACAGCAGCAGTTCCATAATGTCTGTCTCGTGTTCCCACAAATGCATTCAAAAAGTGCTTTGGTTTATAAACTTCTTTTTTCTCTTACTATTAAATCTTCATGAAACTATAAATGCATTCATCAATGTCATTTGAGGTATTCTGAATGTATTTTCTCATGCCTGTCTGTTCATATTTGGCTCCAGAATAAACTGTCTTATACTCTTTGTGGTGAGAGTGTTTATTTGGTTGTAATTGTTTGCAAAGGTATGTTCCTCTCTCACACACTTGGATCTTGACTGGTTGATAAAGATCTTAGACTCAACCATAGAGCTGGGCAGTGAGCAGGTCTTTCCTCTGTCCTTCCTGTTTGTTTTCTCATATATTTTGTTCATTAGCACTGCTCACATTTCCTCAGTTCACCAGCTGTGGTGGGAACTACTTCCTACCTTACTGAGAGGCAAACACTTAATGTCCTTTGTGTCCTAGGGCATGGGATATGAAGTAGTCTAGATGTTCTGTGTGCCTCTTTCTGTAACACTATTGACTGTTTTTGATTACTCATTTTAAAAAGTGGCTTCTCATGGCTGCACTGGGGGAGGGGTTACAACAGCGCTGCAGTCATGGGGTAGGCTGTCAAATTATGAAATTATGACATCTTCACCATGCCTCAAAAAAATAAATAATGCTTCTCTAGTGTCACTTAATGTCCAGACTATAAGAAAATTGCATTTGAATTTGTATTTAATGAGGACTAAATCAGTGTTTAGACAGATATTTGATAATTAGGTCCCATAAGTCCAAAGATAATGCTTTTTGGCTATTTATACTTTTTATTTAATTTTATTTTTTACTTACTTTATATCCTGCCCTGCTCACTGCCCCCTTCTAAACACCCCTTCCACATTCCTTCCTACATTGCCCCTTCCCTTTTCCTCTGAGTGGATGGGTGCCCCTCTGAGTATCCCCTCACTCTGGCGCTCCAGGTCTCTCCTAGGCTAGGCAACATCTATGCACTGCTGGCGTTCTGATAATCCCAGTCCTGCAGGACCAAAGCCGCAGGAACTCAGTGACACGAGATATCGGAGTGGAGTCCTGGTGAGGATACAGTATTGATGGTATAGTAGAAGCCTGAGGCCTTGAACCGGACCAATGGTTCATTGCAATGAACATTTGCAAGTAACGCTGTTTGGGGAAAGGGTATATATACTGTGTAACACACTATGACATACCACAGCTTCCATGGTGACATTTTATTCTGCTTTATTTATGGGAGGTTGCAAGAGAACAGGGAGAATATGGAGAGATGGGGAGATGAGTGGGTTTGGGGTGCATGATGTGAAATTCATAAAGAATCAGTAAAATATTTTTAAAAGATGTTTTAGTTATATAAAACAAACAAACAAACAAACAAACAAACATTGCTGGACTTAGAGTCTGTGTGTGGGCTCTGTAAGCCCCCAGACTTGCCAGACTCACCACCTGACCACAGGACTCCAGTTAATAGACACAATTCATAATGAAAATTGGAAAATGAAATGCATTCAATTTGGACATACTGGGAAGAGGAGAAAAGTACAGTGATGTCTATCCCACCCCCATGAATCAAACAGGAGCTTTAGACTTAAAGAGAAGGCAAGAGGTTGCATAGCTAGCTAAGCAGTTCCACCTGAGTGTGGTCCCACTCAGCACCATTCTCTTTCCTCTTAGGTGACCTGACAGTTAATCAGAGCTATGTACTGGTTTCAAAAGGCAAACTTGCATCATGAGGATCCTGGGGATTCCAGTTCTTTAGGAGGCATCATTTCCATACTATTATAGTAAAAAGGAGGGGAAGAACTCTCTCTTCAGAAGATATCCACTGCTGTGAGAATGATTATATGAAAATAGGATTATGCATACAAGTTGGACTGAAATGCCTTTGAGAAGTGGAGGGAGAAAGTGTGGTAAGGGATAGATTCACACCACACTGTGATGCTTTTAGCTGTGAAATGGAGTAGAGGTAAATCTCAGTCCATGGTTCAGAACTGAGAATGTTGAACAAGGAAGGCAGGTATACACAAACTAAAACTCTGTGTTAAAGAAACTCAGAAACAAACATGATGCTCATATTACTGCATGCTACTTCTTAGTCCCAAGTTCTTATTTAATGGTATTAAAAACAAATTTTAAAAAATCTATATTCTTTTCTGAAGCTAATGTGCGAGAACAAAGGCTGTGAGTGTTGATGCTGTGCACGTGCTTCATGTGCTCGGGGTCTGTGGAATAGTTAGTTCTGGGAGAGAACACATCTGCCAGGGAGACTGGAGCCTTAGAGACTCTCACAGAGTTTACAAATGTTGAGATATTTTAAGCACAATATATTTTACTAAGAGAGCTATTTACAGAACTGTAAATATGTAGAGCACAGACACACTTACAGGAAGAATGGGGCTTTGGCCTTCAAAGTGTTTATGTGAAGCAGAAAATCATCTTTCTCTGCCTGTTCAGTCTCCTGAGTACTTAAGTCAAGGATGTGAATACACACTCGAGGAGTCGCAGTTGCACTGAAAGGCAACCTAATTAACACAGCAGTGGGTGAGCTTTCAAAGCACCCAGAGAGTGCTTTCAGATAGAAAGTGACATTCAAGACTATGTCATGACCTCTATATACTTCAGCCAATGTTTGTTTCAATAGATGCACCAAAGAAAATTATACTTAGATATTTTTAGCAACAATAAAATAAATGAAAAATAAAGAACATTGAATTTTAGATATACAAGAAATAATATTATTAATAGTTCATTAGTTCAGTGTTGATATGTATTTTCAGGGAGAGTTTTTTGAAGGTAAAAGATTTCTGCATTAAGGATAAATTTAAGGTCAATATTGACTTAGTGGTAGAAAACCAAGTATATATATGAAGTTTTAATGCTAAAAGCCCTTCCAGAATTTAGCCATCTTAATTAGTCCCTCTGAAGTATTGGCTATAAAAGTTTGTTCCCCAGTTTTCCATGGATAAGACTGGAGGCTTTAAAATTTGATTTCTTCATTTCCAAATTATTGTTTATTCTACTCTTCTTCATTTTTCCCTGATAAAGTCATATAAAGTAGCTTAATAAATAACCCAATAAGACATGTTTATGAGTGAAAATTTAAATATAATTTAAGTGATTCAATTTTGAAATGATAAATCTGCATTCTACAAATGAAAAAGCATAAGGTATTTTTGTCTTTATAAACATGAAGGCTTTCAAAAAGGTAGTCATGTAGTTCAAATTTAGGGAAAGTTATCAATAACATAATTAATCAACTGTAATCTACATCAAAATGTGTACTAATTGACACTTAATGGTTTTTTAGAAATTTATCCTGGAAATATGCAAAATAATATTATTTTTATTAATGTTTATTAATTTACAAAAATGTTTTTCTCTTTCGCTATTTATGGTAGAAATTAGAGACTGATGCCCACCAGAAGAATACTCAACCACTTATCTATGTATGAGCTCCTTCTACATATACATATGTATATATGATTATGTACACATGTATATAGCTATATATTTATTACATGCATATATTTTATACTGATATGTTAATATAAATGTTTATGTTATATGTTTATGATATATATGTATATATTGATTATATATGTGTGTGTATGGTATATATTAGATGTCTGTATGTGTATGTGTGTTTGTATGTATATTTGTTATCTTCTCTGTAGGTTTTTCATGAAGACCTTAAACCTGTGAACCTCCTGCCTCTGCTTTTGAGTATTTGGAAGTATAACTGCTACTCCAGACCCACTTTATGTATTTCACTCTGACATTTTTATACATGTATTTTGATCATATTTAGCCTCATCACCCTTCTCTTTGTTAGAGTCAGTACTGCTGAGATGGAACACCATGATCACAAAGGAAAGGATTTATTTGGCTTAGACTTCCACATCACTATTCATTATCAAAGGAAGTCAAAAAAGGAACGTAAATGAGTAAGGAAACTGGAGGCAGAGACTAGTTCTGATGCCATGTAGCAGCACCACTTACTCGCCTGCTCTCCATGGTTCGCTCATCCTACTTTCTTATAGAACTCAGGACTACCAGCCCAGGGACAACACGACCTACATTGGTCTGAGCCCTCCACATCAGTCACTAATTCAGAAAATGCGCTATTGCCTGCAGCACTATTTATGGAGGCATTTTCTCAGTTGAGGTTCCTTCTACTCAGAGAAGTAGGGGTTGTGTAAGTTGACATAAAGCGAGCCAGCCCACCTTGCTTGTTTCCCTTCCTCCTTCCATTGGTCCCTTTCTTCTTCTCAAACAGTTCCCCTCTAGTTTTGTATCTTTTTATAATTTAGATCGCACATGAAAACATGGAATATCTGTTCTTATGAGAATCTCTGGCTCATTTAGCTTCACCTGATCAGCAGTCTTCCTGCATGCAGAATCAGTCACATTCGTATTCATTTACTCTCTCTCTATGCTCTTCTACTCTTCTGTCTCTCTTTCACACTGACACACCCAGAAATGCAGTTTTGTTTGTTTGCTTTCCTATTCTGAGGAATGAATTCCTGACAAAGGAGGTCATTGCACTCTCCACTGAGTTACATTCTTGTACTGTAATGAAGTGATATTAAAATTTTAATTTAGTTTATTCTTAATTTGTGGGTATTTGTATGTGTCACAGCATGTGTGTAGAAGTTAGAGGGCAATGTTCAGGAGTCTGTTCTTTCCTCACACCTTGGGTTATGGGAAACAAACTAAAGTTGTCAAGCTTAAGAAATAATCTCATTTCCAGCTGAACCATCTTGCCAGCTTTGTACTCAGTTCTTTTCTCAGTTTACTAATCCCATTATCTGTGTTAGGCATTTGGTTTTCTTTAATCTGTTTCTGTTGTTTTATTTGTTTAAAAATCTTGAATTTTGCATTACTGTTACTAATCTTTTAATTATTATTTTAATGTTTTTAATTACATTTCACTTTTCCTCTTCCATTTCCCTCTCGTCCCCCAGCCCACCTCCCACCAATTTCTTCCATTCTTCCCAATTATCAAAATAAACTCTTTCTTTGAGTATTATTGTTACATACAAACATACATACATACATACATACACACATACATACTATATTATGTATAAGTAAATAAATATAACAATAAACCCCACTGAATCCAGTTTTCTTGCATGTATATAGTTAGGGTTGACAACTTTGTACTGGATGACAAGGTCAAGGGCCCATTGATTGGAGAGGCCAGTTCCTCCTTCCCTGATGTTCATTACTTGTCTATAGTTCTTTGCTAACTATTAAATGTAATTTTTTTTATAATTTCAGTCATAAGTATTGTAGTTACATAACTTCTACCTCTCTTGTTTCTCCTCTTGACTTTTCTTGTACTTTCTACTCTCTCTTAATTCTTGACCTCTTCTTTAATTCTGTTATACATACAGCATTCAATTATACATGCATACTTATATACATGCATGCATACATACATACATACGTGTGTGTGTGTGTGTGTGTGTGTGTGTGTGTGTAACATACTGAGTTCATTGTTTATATGTAGATGTTTAGAGATATCTACTTTAGATTGAATAACCTAGCAGGGAGCTTAACCTTGGAGAAGATGGATTCTCATTTTATTGTCATCTAGGAATAACACATTGAAAATCCCTTTGTCCTAAGCATTTTCGTATTATCTCTTGTAGTCATCAGGCAGTCTTGTTTAGGTAACTTGTTGAGATATCATGAGCAGCTTCCATGTTCTGTCTCAATAACACTATCTCAATGCAGGTATCCTAATCTTCTGGTTCTTAGAGTCTTCCTCTTCCTTGATGTTCTTTGAACTTTAGTTGTCATGGGTTCATTGTAGATGTATCAGCTGGGATAATCACATCAAGCACAGTCATTCTCTGCATTTTGATATGTTGTGGAAATCAGAAATGCAATGTCTTCTATGGAAGGAAGTTTCATTAATGATTGGTGAGAACTACACATGTTATATAAAGTTTAATCTTACTTTTTGTTATAATAAGTCTAAGTTAAAAGTAAACTTTTTTTTTTACATTGTTGAATAATACTATTAAACTTTGTTAGGTAAGGCCAAATATATGAGTGGATGTACACATTAAATAAATAAATAAATAAATAAATAAATAAATAAATAAATGCAATTTATAAAAAGTTTACACTATGTTATATTTTTGCTATGTATATTGGAAGAGGTGTTATATATTCAAATAATTCAGTAAACAGATGTTGACACATATGTAAATAACACATGTCTGTTTACTGTTCTTTTTCTGTATTTCCATATTTTCTTCTTTTGGTGCCCAGTGAGGGAGATTTTTATAAAGTTGATTGTATCTATCAATTAATCACAAGTGGCAATGAAATAACTATTTAAATACACTGTTGAAACAGAATACTTCTTGTTCAGCTTATCTTTTCTTCCCATCCAGAGAAACACCGGATAGAGATGAATTTACCATAATGTTTCATTAATTCTTTATACCAAGATCTCAAACAATTGCAATATAAGTCTTCAAAATGCACTAGAGATTTTCTATATATTTCTGGGACCATAGATTCAGATATCATCTTTCATTTCTTTTGGAAAATGAGTAGTAGTTGTAATTTCCAGGCTTGGGATGTGCTTCACTTTCCCTGGGTTTATAAAGGTGACATACTCTGTTGTAAACTGCGTGTTCCCTATCCTTTCATGATAAGAAAATTATGTTTATTGCCTAAAAGCAAAAGTCCTTAAATCTAATTTAGTAATCTCTTAGAAGTCATATATCTTGGAGGTTATTTTCCATGTTAGTAACATATTTTTCGACTTGTAAACACTGAAAAAAATTTTTAGGTAGAAGATGAAAGTATGTTGTGCTTAGACTGACTTCTGATATCTGTAAGAATTCTGAAATCAAACAGGTATTTAGGTTATTAAATTACAGGTTATTAAAGGACTCAAGAGATCTTGTGTTAAAGGGTTTCTGGAATATTAATTCTAAGTGCAGATAATGCATATGTTATGTTTGCCCAACTAAGTATTTTCACTTGAGACATGTTTTGTATGTCTGTTTGGCTAGTATATTTTAAAACTTCTATCTGCAGAAGAGAACCAAGTAATTAATTTTTAATATATGCCCATTTTCTTTTCTAAATTTATACTATCCTCTAATATCCTTAGGGAACACAGAAAATGGTAGGAAGAATGGAAACGTCAGTCTTCAGATAGGGAAGAAGACTTCAAAATGTCATCTTCTGTTCATGAAATAGCCATTTAAATTAGTAACTTGGAGCAATTAAAAATACCTGAGATAGCCGGGCAGTGGTGGCGCATGCCTTTAATCCCAGCACTTGGGAGGCAGAGACAGGCGGATTTCTGAGTTCGAGGCCAGCCTGGTCTACAGAGTGAGTTCCAGGGCTACACAGAGAAACCCTGTCTCAAAAAATCAAAAAAAAAAAAAAAATACCTGAGATACATTTACAGAGCAAAGGCTATATAACAGCGAGACATATGTGGAAGAGGGTCTTAGGATTACCCTATACAAACCATGAGCAAAATAATTGCTACTAATGGATTCAGGGAGAAGGAAGTCAATGTTATTATTTCTTAACTCACTGATACCCACACAAGGCTTAAATAAATATTTAAGTAATCCAATTGTCACAGATGGTTCTAGATAAGCCACAGAGGAAAAATAAAGCAAACAAACAGACAAAAAACAAAACAAAACAAAAAACAACAACACAAAACCCCAAAGGTCTGTGAAAGATATTGGTAGAGATAAGAGTGGTTGACAGGAATGAGTGAGAAATAAGAGGCAGTGTGGGGGACAGAGTAATCAGAATATTATATGCAGGCATGAAACTGTCAAATAAAATTAATCAATTAAGCAAAAGAAAACATTACTATAGCTTTCCTATTAGCATATTATATAATTTAAATTAACAGCTCCTAAACCCACATGTTTTCTTTCTTCCTTTATTGTATTAACTGTCTTTCTCTGAAGCAATTGTTATTAAATTACAGATGCTTATCATTCTAAACCTAAGACTTTTTCTATTTATTCAGGAAACTAGAGAGTATTTATCAAAGTCAAATATTAATATAACATATCTATTTATCAGACCAATTTTCTCATTGAAGTTTATTATACTTGTATTTTCTTCTATGTTGAGTCACATGGTTTATAAGCTGTCCAGATCCACAAGTTGCTCTTTTGAATTAATCTTCCTCATGTATATGTCTCCCTGAAATCATAATAAAAATTCTGAAAAAATATGATATCTCAAATTATTTCTTTAATAAAGTAGTATTTTGTTAATTATAACTATGATTTCGATTAACTATGTTAGAAATCTTGCAATATTTTAAAGAAATGGTGGAGACTAAACTTTTCTCTGTTATGCTAATACTCTAAATATTATGTCTCTGTCATACACATGCTCTCTCTACCTTTAAGTATCTAAAAATCCATAAGTTGTAATTTATAATTTAAATTCATATTAAGAATTAATATTAAAATCATTCTGTAAAATGACAAAAAAGTTCCACATTTATGCACACAGCATTTGAAGGTCAGCATTAGTTTACAGTTCTTAACCAAAAGGCAAAAGCTATAAGCTAGTTTTAAAGCAGTCTTAGATGTTGGTGTGAGCTGGAGAGTAGAGAGAAAAGTTCCGTCAATGTTGTACTGTGCTGGAGAGATGGTTCACCATTATATATTATTCTGGAGAAGATTCCAGTGTGGCTTCCAACAAAATGTGGGGTGCCCACAATCATTTTTAACTCCAGTTCCATAGGATAGGAGGATAGGACACCCTCTTCTAGACCAAACAGGCACCTACATCTATGCATGCACATACTCCTATATAAACATAACTAAAAAATAAGTAAACCAATCTTTAAAGAGAAGAGATGAGATCCTATAACCCTGTTTCAGGATGTACTCACTATAACATAATGCAAACATTCGATTCTAAGTTATTTGAAATGTATGTGAAGCCCACACAATGCCACAAGTCGAGGAAAATGTTGTGATGTATGAAGAATAATAGGTTTTGGTTTTTTTCCAGGAACTGTGCAATATTGGCTACAAGTACAAGTCTATTAAATGTAAGGATCCAGATAAAATTAAGAATCTGAATCCAACTCTCAACAAGGAACCAACTATTGCAAATGTTCTTAACATAAAATGATGTATCACATCTGAATTGTTAGCTAATTCCAAAGGATTTTATTTTATTTTATTATTATTATTTATTTAATTAATTTTTTTTACACTACAGATTTTATTCTCCCCCTCCCCTGTCTGCCCTCCAACTGTTCCAGATCCCACACATCCTCCCCACACCCCTAACTCCACCAGGATGTCCACATCCCCCACACCCCACCCCACCTGACCTCTAAACTCCCTGGGGCCTCTAGTCTTTTGAGGGTTACCTGCATCACCTCTGATTGAACGAAGACCCAGTAATCTTATACTGTATATATGTTGGAGTCCTCTTATCAGCTGGTGTATGCTGCCTGTTTAGTGATCCAGTGTTTGAGAGATCTCAGGGGTCCAGATTAATTGAGACTGCTGGTCATCCTACAGGGTCACCTTCCTCCTCAACTTCTTTCAGCCTTTCCCTAATTCAGTCACAGGGGTCAGGAGCTTCTGTCCATTGGTTGGGTGCAAATATCTGCATCTGACTCTTTCAGCTGCTTGTTGGATCTTCTGGAGTGTGATCATGCTAGGTCCCTTTTTGTAAGCACTCCATAGCCTCAGTAATAGTGTCAGGCCTTGAGACCTCCCATTGAGCTGGATCCAAAGGATTTTATATGACTCCTGTTATTATAATACGAAAAGGTAGAGGTCCTAGGGAGTAGCAGCGTAACCTGTACTTTGCTCTAATGTTTTCAATTTGATAACTGTTTCTGTGTTGTTTAATAAAATGAAATCACAAATGAGTTGGAGAAAGAGTAATAGAGATATCAAAAAGTAAAAAAAAAGAAGATGAAGAAGAAGAAGAAGAAGAAGAAGAAGAAGAAGAAGAAGAAGAAGAAGAAGAAGAAGAAGAAGGGAAGGAAGGAAGGAAGGAAGGAAGGAAGGAAGGAAGGAAGGAAGGAAGGAAGGAAGGAAGGAAGGAAGGAAGGAAGAAAAAAAGAAAAGAGAAAAAAGAAGAAAGAAAAAGATGACAAAATATGTAAATCTATATCATTAAACAAGCTGTATGATAGACAACAAGAAACATTTTATGACAATCTGTTTGGTTGTTTTGTGGGAAAGACCTCATAAGATGTCTCAAGATTCAATCAAATTAATAATTCTCCTGTTTTCTCTTCCTCCTGAGACCTAGTAATACAGGACATCACTGCATTGTGTTTTTTCTTTTGAAAGATATCATTTAGAATCTCCTTTCTGCAATTTAATGAAGTTCTTCTCTTTGCTCCCAGATATAGGTTGCAACTGAGGGAAAATGTCAAGGGGCCTGGACATTCAGCAGCTGAAAGACCTCTTACCACAGAGCAGCCCACCTCATCTCATTTCACCACAAATATCTCTTTGGGCATCTTTCTTGGGCATGGAGGATACCATCATGTGTTCAGATCATGAACACAAATGTATTATCTCTTTCCTTTGTCAACTAGAAGTACCATTCCCCTTTTCAATTTGCTGCTCCTAAACTCATAACGATGTGCCTAATTTCTTTCCTATTGAGCACAAACTTCCCATAAACAAGCTTGTTTTTTAATTAAACATTCCTATTTTATGGTTGAGTTATTGTATCAAATATATTAAACTGTGAATGTTATCCACGATTGGAAACACAGCCCTAAAGCATTGTGTCTATATTAGGAATTGACAGAGCTGATAAATTCACTGGACACTCCAATTATTAACTTATCCTTTGCCCCCTTCTTTATTCAGTAAGTACTATGTGTGAACTTGCATTATAACTTAATAGTTTTCTGTTTTAGTCTGAATATTTAATACTGTCAATGAGAATTTAAGTCCAGCATCAAATATTCACAACAAATTATGCTAAATTTAGCCAACAGAGTAATGATAATGACATTATGACATGAGATGGCAGGTGTCTTCCTGGCCTGCGGAAATGGATGCTAAAGTGGGCACAGATGTCAGGACTGACTCAGGTCACAAAATTGAGGGTCTCTAGCACTGTAATTTCTAACTATGATGGATGCTGAATCTGATGACTTCTGGAGACTTAGCACTCTCTTGTCTATTCTGTTATTTTGTGAGTGATAATTGCTGGCTTTTCCCCCTCTCTGCTTTATTTTACTACTTAACCTTATCTTACTGTTCTGTACTAAATATTTAACCTTTTCAATTTATTTTCCTTTTATTGTTCTGTGCTTCAGGAAGTACTAAGGACTTAACTCCTTCATTTTGCTCAATGCTAAAAGCTTAACTATTATTTTTCAATACTTCATTAAGCACTGGGGCCTTAACTCTTTTTCTCTCTATTATTACTTTATAAATTTCTATATTTAATTAACACCAGAAGACTTAATTTTTACCTTAATTCTGTGTTATAACCCTTAGTTACTCTGTAGCCAGAATTTGCCTATTGTTAAACAGTAGAGGATTGAGTAAAGAATTAATTGTTAGGACTCCTTTGTCTCTTGCCCAGAAGCCTCCCCAGGCAAAAGGGAGGCTTGGAGCAATAAAACTTTTATTGAAGTAGGAGAAGAAAGTCATGCTATCAAAAGGAAAAACTTTTACATAAGCAAATATGCATAAATACACATAAATTCATATACACATTCATACACACGTACTCATATGCCTTCGTACAGCTGTGTGATTCAGCTGCTTACACACACACACCCACACCCACACACACACAATGTATAAACAATATATTTCTTTATTGTCACATTAAGTATTTATGAGTGTCATCTCAGCATGGGGTACTTTGCTGAGAATTTTAGGTGAGGTTATAAGTTCTAACTATGGCATCTGTGTGCATCATCATGATTTATAAACAGTGAACTAGAGGCATTACAAATGAGGAATTGCATGGTAGGAGAGTTATACAAACACATGTCTGCTGCCTTGGCATGGATATTAACATTTTAAACTCCTTTCAGCAAATATATGTGAACAAATAGCATGTGCCATTGTCCTAGAAATATGGACTATGCTAGAGAATTGGGAAGTATATAAAGAGCTTGTGTTTTGGTTCAAGAATGAGCTAGACAAATTGTCAAATACACATGAGTTGTGTGGTTTATTTTAGACCTTGCTAGAACTACTTCAGAACACCAATTGTTATTCTCAAGTTGTGAAATATCTGTCTGTAAATGTTTCAAAGTACCAGGTTTAGCATTCTTCTTTCTCAAAGCTACAGAGACTGTAACTGATAGAGAGACAGCAAAGGACAGCATTGAAGGAAGAACAAGGACTATGAGTTTAAAACCCTTTAGGGGATGATCTGATTTACAATGCACAAGTGGCTGGAGCATAGGCTTCACTTTTGAAATTGAGTCTGATCTTTACACTATGAGAGTAGCTATGATTCTGCAATTACAAAAAGTGGCTTTTATTATCTCATATGAGGACTGTTATATGTAAGCTTTCAAAAACCATCTGCAACCAAAAAAGGATTTCATCTGGGGAATGTCAGGATAGAAGTTTTTCTGTATCTACTTAATCCGAGAGGCAGAGATACTCTAGCACATGTCATCATCCTTAAGAAAATATAGATGTTATGCAGCAAGGAAAGAGAATCTTCAGCCTGATAAGCTACTGGTTAAAACACTGAAAGAATCTGGTGTCACTGGAGCTTTGAAAGAATATGAGTCTAAAGGCAAATACGTCTTCAGAATTTCTACTCTTTCTCAATCAGGACTATGACCACAAAATGGTTTAGGGTTTTATGAAATGTAGATAATCTGAAATTGATCTTTAGTTAGGAAACACAACAAATTACCATATGTGAATGACATGTTGGAGGAGGATGTATATACTTATAACTGTAATCCTTTAAACACTATATTGATTCTCCAACCTTCTC
Organism: Uromys caudimaculatus; assembly: GCA_028551405.1. Taxonomy (NCBI): domain Eukaryota; kingdom Metazoa; phylum Chordata; class Mammalia; order Rodentia; family Muridae; genus Uromys; species Uromys caudimaculatus. The sequence continues at coordinate 8,908,137 of CM052713.1, forward strand.
TTCTTCATGATGTCCTTTTGTTCTAGACAATTGTATTTCCTATTGTACTGCCTAGCTTTGTGTGTCAACTTGACACAAGCTGGAGTTATCACGGAGAAAGTAGTTTCAGTTGAGAAAATGCCTCCATGAGATCTAGCGGTAAGGCATTTTCTCAATTAGTGATCAAGGGGGGAGGGCCTCTTGTGAGTGGTACCATCTGTGGTAGTCTTAGGTTCTATAAGAAAGCCAGCTGAGCAAGCCAGGAGAAGCAAGCAAGCCAGTAAGGAACATCCCTCCATGGCCTCTGCATCAGCTCCTGCTCCTTGACTTTCTTGAGTTCCAGTCCTGACTTCCACTGGTGATGATAAGCAGCATGGAAGTATAAGCTGAATAAACCCTTTCCTCCCCAACTTGCTTCTTGGTCATGATGTTTGTGCAGGAATAGAAAGCCTGACTAAGACAAACTGGTACCATCATAGTGGGGTATTCTTGTGACATCCTGACCATGTTTTGGGGAGGACTGTGGAAGTACTTTGGAACTTTGAGCTAGAAGAGTCATTGGGATGTTAAGAGCTCTGTGGAATGTTCTGCAGGAGTTTGGAAGATAATGATGAGAACAGTGCAGAAGATAGATGCCAGGATTGTGAAATTTCAGAGGGAAGATTAAAGACTCTTATCAGGGCCATTGGTAGTTTTATTTAAGATTCTGTGGTTTTGGTTAGCTGAGACTGAAGAAATCAGCTGTGATTAACAAGATACCTGAACTACTAAAGCAAAACCATTATATTGCTGGGACTATTGATGCTGGTTAACTGGAGCTAAGAAATTACTGGTGGTTAAGAAGAGACCAGCATCATTGAAGTGACATCTTCTGGGAAGTATTTTCTGAGAGCACAGAGGCTGCATTCTAGAGATAGCCAAGGTTGTACCTTGGACTGTGGCTGGACTTGGTAATGTGTAAGAGTCACCCAGGTGGTACTGGTTTTGAAGGGGTCATGCAAAGGAGTTGAGGCTCGATACTTCAAGAGGCCGAGGAAGGCCATTGGTGAAGGTGCAGCCTCAGTTGCAATTGATGGCCCAGGACTGAAGGGGTCATGCAAAGGAGGTGAGGCTTGGCACCATAGTAAAGCCTAGTTGCAGCGGAAGACAGCATTGTTTTGGAGATACCAGTGCCATGAGATGATCACCAAGAACAGCAGCAGCAGTGGAGGACAGGCATCTGAAGCCTAGAAGACAAGGTGTGTGCTACAAAGGGCAGAGCTGGAGAAGTGACTCAGGCCTTGGAGCGATCCAGAAGATCATGAGTGAATCTCAGACATTGGATGGTTGGAGTTTGATTTTGCGTTTGATTGTGACTGTGCCTTGATAAATTTTCCCTCCTGAAGGAAGAAGGTATTTTAGTGGAGCCCACTGTTAAGAGACTGACTTTTTAAAAGACTTTGAATTTTAAGAGATCGGATGTTTAAAAGGTACTGAAATGTTAATATGTAAGAATTTGTAAATACTGTGGGACTTGTAAAGTTATTTAGATCTTGGGGATGAGTAAGGAAGCAAGGGTCAAGGCTTATTGGTGATGTATTTTTGTGTCAGGTTGACAAGGGGTCAATTGTACTGGCTAGTTTTGTGTGTCAACTTGACACAAGCTGAAGTTATCACAGAGAAACTAGTTTCAGTTGAGAAAATTCCTCCATGAGATCCAGCGATAAGGCATTTTCTCAATTAGTGATCAAGGGGGGAGGGCCCCTTGTGAGTGGTACCATCTGTGGGCTGGTAGTATTGGGGTCTATAAGAAAGCAGGCTGAGCAAGCCAGCCAGCAAGGAAGCAAGCTGGTAAGCAGCATTCCTCCATACCCTCTGCATCAGCTCCTGCTCCTTGACTTGCTTGAGTTCCAGTCCTGACTTCCTTTCATGATGAACAGCAGCATGGAGTGTAAGCTCAATAAACTCTTTCCTCCCCAACTTGCTTCTTGGTCATGTTTAGAAAAGAAACCCTGACTAAGACAGGAGACAAACAGGAAAGATGACAAATTGAGAGGTAAACAGAAAGAAAAAAATTTCAATGCACTGTATCCCATGCCTTGCCGTCTATCAATGTTCTCACTAAATCTTCTGTGTCCCTATTTGTGTTTTGGTAATTAAAAGATTATCAGGAGAAAATATCTGCATTAATAATATACTACAATCTCTGGGTAACTAAGTTTTTGATTAAACTTTATTTTGTAACCAAACAATATTAAAGACAGATAATAAAATAGTCATGTATACTTCTTATTGATTTTATATGATTTCATATGTATCTTCTGTTTTTAAATAGTTTTAGGGAAAAAAATCCTGTTTTCATAATTTTATTCATGCTGGTGCTATTACACTAACCTTAAACCATGTAAGTCACCCACTATATGTGAAATCAAATTGTCCCAAGAAGAGAGAATATTTCTGTTTTAGTGTTTCCATTGCTGAGATGAAACACAAGGACCAAAGCAACTTGGACAGGAAAAGTTTTATTTACCTTAAAATTTCATATCCCTGTTCATCACCAAAGAAAATCAGTATAGGAATTGAAACAGAACAGGAACTAGGAAGCAGGAGCTGATGCAGGAGTTATGGGATTTCTTCTCATGGCTTGCACAGGCTTCTTTATTATAGAACTAAGGATCATCAGCCAAGGATGGCACCACTAACAATGGGATCGGCCCTCCTCCATCAGTCACTAAAATGAGATGCATTACAGGCTTGCATACAATGTTATGTTTGGGAGGAATTTTTTTAGCTATTGTCCCTTCCTCTCAGAATAATTTAGCTTGGGTCATGTGGACACAAAACTATCTAAAACCATGTCATATTCATTTTAAAAATAAAGTGAGTATTATATCTTATATGGTGTGCTAAATAAATGTGAAGTTTCTATGTTACATAAAATATTATAAATAAAATCATTACACTGATTGTGTCATTTAATTAGCACTAAGTTACTTGAAAGCATAACTAATAAATAAAATATTTAATAAAAATTCTACTATTAATTATGAATTTTCAAAATACTTAAAACTAAAAGAAAAGGATAAAATTAATAGATCCACATAAACCATTAAGAAAAGTGTTTTTAGGTTTTTAGTGTGATCTTCTTTGTGTTGAATTCACACCCTCAAGGCTATTGATGTAAGATGTTAACGTTGAAATCATACTAACTGTGGATATGATTAATGTAGTGGTTGATTTTAATTTTCATTTTGACTCAATCTCACATCACCTGAGAGATGTCTGTGGGGAAGTTTATCAACTGTATAAATTAATGTGGCCAGTGATCTGGAGAATCACAGCCATGGCTTTTTCTTTTTGTGCATTCATAATCCTCTCCTGTCTTCTCTCAGGGGGAATGGGATCACTTCATTTCACACATAGTAGATGCATTATTTGATTTAATATTATTGCAATAGCATCAGCATGAATCAAATTTGGAGAATAGGAGTTTTAAAGAGAAGCTAAACATGAATTCATATAAAATCAGTAAGAAATATGCACAATGACAATTTTATTGCCTATCTTTAGGTCACAAAATATAGTGAAGTTTTATCAAAAGCTTAGCTTTGTAGATACTGTGGTAGATCGCTAATGCAGTGACATTCTGCTACGATATTCTCTTTATCACTAAAACATACTTAGGTGCACAGAAGATTTAATGAGAACATTGATACACAGCATGGAATATCGTACATTGACTTTTTTATTCCTTTCTGTTGACCTCTTAATTTGTCATCTTTCTTATTTGTTTCCTTTCTGTGCAGGGTTGAAGAACTTCCTTTGATCATTATCTTGATTCTTAAATTAATCAAAACTCTTGGGTTTTAAAGTGTAGATTTGCTTCTTTATATTAAAGGTTTTTTTAGTTAAGTACTAGCATTGATCTTTAGATTCAATAATAATAAAATTGTGGAAAAAATTTTCTGTTTAAGACTTAGGCAGAATGTTACATACCAGTCAACTCTGATGATAAGTGACAAGGCCATAGCAGGAATTCAGGGAGAGACAGTGCTATGTGATAGGGCAGATGCATTAGAAATACACAGTGTGTTATATACAGGAGTGCACAAAAATAGAGAGAATCTTTTGAATAATGTATGGAAGTGTCACCTGTCAATAAAATGGCTGATGGTCTATTAGCTGATGCAGGATATAGGATGTAAGAGTTTCTTTAGAAACCAAGGAACTTTGGGATAGAGTCAGGCATGGAAAGAGATTTTCCCCAACTGTAAGGAGACAGATCCATGAAACTGAGGAGAGGTAACCAGCCCTGTGGAACTTTTAGAATAGAATAAATAGGCTAATTAAGTTATTAATTATTAAACTTCTCAAGGAAGAAGCTTTGGCATAGGCATTCATTCATAAACAACAAGTCTCAAAGTTGTTATTTCAGGAATTGTAGTGCACATGGAAAAGCTCACAGTTATGCAGAAAGTCACGATGATGCACGAGATAACTGATGAAGGGGACCATAAAGCTGTATACTTACAATACATTTATAAACTTGTCAACTTGCATTAGTCAGTTTTAAGTATCACATTATCTTGCCTGGAATCATTTGAGAGAAGCAAAAAAGGGGAAGTGTGTAGATTCTGCTGTTCAGTAGGCCTACCTGTAAGGGATTGTTTTCATTATTCATTGATATGGGAGGGGCCGGCCCACTATGGACAATGACATTCCTTGGTTTTTCCAATGCTATACACATTCCAATTAAACATGAGCCAGATAATTGGTAGATTGGTAGAGAGGGAGCCAATATGCAGTGTCCCTCCATGGTTCTTGCCTTCAGATTGTGCCCTGACTCTCTTCAATGATGTATGATGACCTGGGAAATAAGGCTTTCCCTGTGAGTGGATTTCCAACAGCATGTTTCATTACATTAACAGGAAGGACTCTAAGACAGTAGCTAGAGATTAACAATAATCATGAAGTAGAAGAGTTATGTAGCTAAATTAAAAGAAATTCCTCAGCATCTCTTGGGCTTTGCACCCAATTTTCAGCTAAATTCTCGAGACCTGTATGTAGTTTCTGATACATAGAACAGTCAACTGTATCAGAGGCAGACACTCCTATCAGTGGGAAGGTAAGGAAGTTGCATGCATTCTTCTCAATGCAGTTTTCACTCAAACAAGGGTAGATGAAGACAGGGTAAGATGGTGTCACACTGTTCAAAGATGGCCGGTTATTTCAAAAGTACACATTATTTATATTTTTATATTTAAAGGTTTAGATTTAATAATTTTGGAACATTATTAACCTCAGATAAAATAAACCAAAGAAAACAGATGCATGTGAACTCTGCCTAGGTGACTTTTATGAGGTTACCACAGAGGTTACATCTGTGTCTCACTAATCTTTTCAAGAACATCAGTCCTACTGAGTTTAGAACTCATCCTAATCTAGCAGCAATGCTTTGCAACTGGGTTATATCTGGAGACTATTCATTTTCAAATAGTAGTTCTGGCTCTACAAGCACAATTATGTACAACTTAATGTCTTGGACTCTCTCCTCCTCATACCATTCACACTCATATTACATGACATCCTTTTTCCATTTCCCAACATCTTCAAAGTTCTTAGGAAATTATTTTGTTAACTATAAAGTTGATTCAAATTTTAACAACACAAATTTACTAATATGTTTTTATAAATAATCTAAAATATTATCATTATTACAACATTACATCTAGTGAGTGACCTGTTATTACCAGTGGCCATGGTCACTGAAGATATACAAATTTGCTATTAAGAATATTAAGCAAAAATAAATTCTGTGATGTACGTTTTGTAGATTTGACTTGGCATAAAATAGTACATTGTTATTCCATTTATATTAAGTGCAGAGTGACGAACAGTAAATAAAATAATTGAATTGAAAATAGTAATTACATTTTACACAAACCATTAAATAGAAAGGAGGAGACATAGTGGAAAACACAATAGTGAAACATGCCTTCTATTTGTTGAGTTAGGCAATAATTCCAGAGGTTCATGCATATCCAAAAACATATATACCTATACATTTAATATCTGTGTAGTTTATGGAAGTTGGAACTTAAAAATTAGTCACAATAAAATAAATTGTGGAAATCAGACTTTATTAATGTCATCCTAACACTTTTCAAAATGCTTTCTACAAACTCACTTAACAAGAGACACTTAAAACACTGCCAAGGGAGGTTCAAAAAGACAAATTTAAGAAATTGGAGGTATCCTACAGTAATCTAGAAATCTCTCATCTTCCTCTTTTTTCTAGAGACTATTTCCACAGTGAATGGGATGATGTATGTGGGTTACTTATGTGTAATGTCACAACACCATTCAGCATCTCTCTTTCTCTCTCTCTCTCTCTCTCTCTCTCTCTCTCTCTCTCTCTCTCTCTCTCTCTCTCCATATATACATATATATATATGTGTGTGTGTGTGTGTGTGTGTGTGTGTATGTGTGTGTATGTATGTATATATTTCCTAATTCATTTTATCCCTGAATTTATTTATCTATTATTCACATTACATTTCAATTGTATTACTCTTCTCCTAGTAGCCCCCTCACACAATAACTCCCCCCACTACCCTTCCTCCACTGAGATGGGAGAGGTCCCCTCTTTGTACCAATCTACCTTGCACCTTAAGTCACTATAGGACTGGGAACATTCTCTCCCACTGAGGCCATATAAGGCAGCCTAGTTAAGGGAACAGGAGCCAGGGGCAGGCAACAGAGTCAGAGTAAGCCCATACTTCAGGTGTTGGGGACCCACAAGAAGAACACACTGCACAGCTGCAACATATATGTGGAGAAGGAGGTACTAGTTGTATCCCATGCATGCATGTTGGTTGGTGGTTCAGTCTATGGGAGTCCCCAGTGGTCTAGGTTAGTTAACTCTGTTGGTCACTTGTGGAATCACTACCTATCTCCTCTAATTCTCTCAATCCCTCCCACAACTCTTCCACAAGACTTCTAGAGCTCCATATGTTATTTGACATTTTATCCCTTACTGCTTTTACGTGTTTCTTTGTTCTGTGAAGTTAATGTTTTGATTAATACGTGGCTGGAGGATTTTCTTTTCTGGTCCGATGTGTTTGAAGTTCTATAAGCTTCTTGTACCTTTATAGGCATCACTTTCTTTAGATTCAAGTAATTCTCTTCTGCGAGTTTGTTGAAGAAAACAAAACAGGTAACATTAATTGCTGATGCTTTTACATGGGAACAGCTACGAAACTGGCTAAGACAAGGAAAACATTTCAGCCAGGAATTCACTTAAGCATAGTGAGTAAATCTTGTTCAGTAAACAGTCCTCAAAACTTATCATGATGCATGATATCCTTTCAAATGGCATGGATGGATGTTATATTACAGTTGGGCTATACAGTCTAAATGTATTTATAAAGTTTGATGCCTTTCTCCTGCTCAAAGACCAAATAATTATCTTTAACTGTAAGAACATATTGTACATTCCATACCTGTGTTAGTGCACAAATGTATATTACCCTTGAAAGCATATATATATATATATATATATATATATATATATATATATATACACACACACACATATATATGTATATATATATATACATATATATATATCGCAGAGTGAAAGGATCAGACATAAAATGTATTCAAGCAGTCTCCCATTATCAAATTTAATTTCATTTGTATTAATTTTGATGTGATATGCAGCTTTTATTTTCCTGTAGAAACAAAGACAAAATCTCTTCCCCAACAAAACACATTTCCTGCCTTCCATTCTGAAATTATCACATATTTATGTTGATCTAATTCAGTACTCTACTATTACTTTCACACATATTACAATACCAGGCATTATGATATTAAAATGTTCTGCAATAAATTTTATACAATTCAGTTGTATAATAACATTATTGATATTATATGGAGACCTTTCTTAAAAGAATTTTGAACAGTTGATTGGCAAGAAAACCAGTTTTAGTTTTATAGTAAAATTGTAAACTTTACTTTAACAGGGAAAAGTAATATCTTTCCATATAAAATTAAAGTGAGCACTGAAAACCTCAAGAGGATACCCCTGTGCTCCCTTGCCTCACACTCGTGTGAAGTGTGAAGGATCTTCCTAACTCATAGGAGAGGCAGGTCTTATTCTGAACATGTCAGAAGCCAAAGTAACAAGTCATACTCTAATACCAAAGACATCAAAAATTTCCTTCATATATTTCTGAACTGCATGAGGCCAATTTATAGGAGTGAGGAGACTAGTGAATGAGGGTAGGAGTAATTTAGCACAGGACTTAGTATGGTGTAAATGCTTTCTATCTCCAGCATTACACACTTCTCACAATGCCTCCTGTCTATCTCTCAAACCTGAACATGATCAATGCCATTGCTATGCATCTGTAAACAGCTTTGTGTTAATAGTGACACACAGGACAGAGAACATCATCATGACAGTGTTCTGCTGTTTCTGGTTAGCTTGCTGGCCTACGTTTCTCATTTTTGTCCTTGTAGAGTCTGGACAACTCTGCCATTTTTATTTCCTCAGAAATAAAAAAATGAGTGCACTCATTTTACACCTGGAGATTGGTGAACTAAGATGTCATGTCTGGCTTTTTTTGTTATTGTTGTTAACTTTCACTCTTTAAAAACACTTCAAGAACAAAAGATCTTGCTAAACATCCTTTCTCTAGAACATTTGAATTTATGGGAGGGTTCTTACCATGTAAGTATATTGATATGTTCTTTTATCTTTAGTTAGGCTATTTTACAAGCCTAACTAAATTTTTATGTTTGACAGTAAATCAAGCAGCTTTGCTTCTGTGGATAAGTCAAGTGTTTGTTGGATGGGTAATGCTCTGCTTAATTAAGGGCAAGTTGTATTCATTTTCAAGGTTATGTCAATATGACTTATATATACATGTTCATATTTTGTATTATTTTTAAACAAGTGAAAATGTATATTATATTTTTAGGAATGTATCATAGCATTTTTGTGAACTAAAGTCCCATATTTAGTAGTTAACATGAAATATAGAATTCAGAAAAGTAAATTAGCTTCATATTAAAATACATTGGAGTATATAAAAGATTTTCTTTCCTTTTTCTAAAAAAATTATCTTTAGTCATTTTTTACAGTCCAATTGTTATCGCCTCCAGGTCCAACCTCTGATATTTCCTCATTCAATTCTTCCTCCTCCCTTCCCTGCCTCTAAGAGGATGTTCCCACCTCCATCCCACCCTGCCTTCTCTCCCCACTCTCTGGGGCCTCAAGTCTCTGAAGAGTTAAGTGCATCTTCTCTCACTGAGGTCAGACCAGGCACTCCTCTGCAGTGTACGTTCTGGGGGGGCTCGGACCAGCTACTGTATGCTGCCTGGTTGGTGGCTCAGTCTCTGAGAGATCTTGGAGGGCCAGGTTAGTTGAGACTTCTGGTCGTCCTATGGGGGTCGCCCTATTCCTCAACTTTTTCCAGCTTTTCCCTAAATCAACCACAAGAGTCCCCAACTTCAGTCCATTGGTTGGGTGTAAGTATCTGCATCTGTCTCAGTCAGCTGCTGGCTGGGCTTCTCAGAGGACAGCCATACTAGGCTCCTGTCTGTAAACACATAATAGCATCAGTAGTAGTGTCAGGCTTTGGTATCTCCCCATAAGGTGGATCCCCAGTTGGGCCACTGGACCACCTTTCTCTCTCTCTTCTCAATTGTTGTTGTTGTAATTCTTTTATATGGGATCCTTCTGGGGTCAGAAATTTTGACTGTGATTTGGTAATACTGTCCCTCCTCTTGAGGCTCTATCTAGCTCCTGGAGGTGGATCTTTGAGTTCCCTTTCCCCACTCTTGAGCATTTCATTTAAGGTCACTCCCATTGAGTCCTAAGAGTCTCACCTCCTAGTTATCTGGTGCTTTCTGGGTGTTCTCCCTACCTCCCACATTCTGAAGCTGCATATTTCCATTCATTCTGCTGGCCCTCTGAGCTTCTCTCCTGTCCTCCACCCCTTATCTGATCTTATTTCCATTTCCACTCCCATTCCCCTCTCCCTCCCGTCCAAATTCCTCCCTCCCTCTGCCTCCCATGCTTATATTCTTCACTCTACAAAGTGGGGTTGAAGCATCCTTACTTGGCCTTTCTGCTTACTAAAGTTCTTAAATTCTGTGGGTTGGAAAATCTAGATAAAATGGTTGAGATTTTAGACATATACCACATACCTAAGGTAAATCAAGAGCAAGTAAACTATCTAAACAGTCCCATATCCCCTAAGGAGAAAGAAGAAGTCATTAAAAAAACCCTAACCAAAAAAACCCCATGGCCAGATGGCTTTAGTGCAGAATTCTACCAGACCTTCAAAGAAGAGCTAATGCCAACACTCCTTAAACTCTTCCATATAATAGAAACAGAAGGAACACTTCCTAACTCATTCCATGAAGCCACAGTTGCTCTGATACCTTAACCACACATACACCCAACAAAGAAAGAGAATTTCAGACCAACTTTGCTTGTGAATATCAATGTAACATTTTCAATAAAATTCTAGCAAACCGAATCCAACCTTACATCAAAACCATCATTCACCATGATCAAGTAGGCTTCATCTTATGGATGCAGAGATGATTCAATATATGACAATCCATTAATGTAATTCACTATATAGACAAACTCAAAGAAAAATCACATGATCATCTCATAAGATGCTGAAAAATATTTGATAAAATACAACACCCCTTTATGTTAAAAGTTTTGGAGAGATCAGGAATTCACAGCTGTTACCTAACATATAAAAAGCAATATACAGCAAACCATCAACCAATACCAAATTAAATGGAGAGATACTTGAAATAACCCCACTAAAATCAGGGACAAGTCAAGACGCCCCACTCTCTTCATAACTATTCAATACAGTCAGAGAGTACAAAATGAGTGTACCATGACTTATGAATCTTGAGGACATGACAGTTTAATGAGAAGAACAGTAGATAAAATCAAAGGAGAAATCCAGTAACAAGTAAAATCCATTTCCTAGTATTTCCAAGTAGCTTATATATTCATTTTGGACACCTGGATGCACAAAGGGGGTATTTGTAGCAATCAGATTGGGTGAGTCTACATATTGAGGATTTCTCTCGAATGGAGTAAAGAAAATACATAACTTAGCTTCAAAGCCATATGTAAACTGAAAATTGGAAGATTGTCTTCATTTAGATTTATCAGAAACTAGAAAATTGTTCATAGTAGAGAAACAGAAGTTTTGTGAGAATAAATGGGCAATGTAATAGAACATATGCAATATAAAATTTCATAGATGAATGTTAGAGGCAGAAGGTTACACGTGGGTATGGTTAGACATGGAGACAGGTGATAGTGTAGGTTAAATCAACCACAGTATGTATATATGAAAATGCTATGAAGAAATGGGTTATTCTGTATGCTAATTTAGAACTGAAAGAAAAGTGTGAATGCTACATTGAAGTATTAATTAGCATATTATTTTACAAATCTGACAAATGTCAAATTGTTATAAGATCTCCCAAAATAGTCTAATAAGAGTACTTAATTAGCTGTTAATCACCACTATAAATTTGTTTTCTCATATTTTTTGTTATAATCTGTTAGTCTGTCTAACCTAAGAAAAGAACAGAATGATAATTATGTGTTATCTTCATATTCACTGTTTGACATGATATTCTTTTTTTGTTGTTGTTTGTTTTTTTGTTTTTTTTCAAGACAGGGTTTCTCTGTGTACCCTTGGCTGTCCTGGAACTCACTCTGTAGACCAGGCTGGCCTCGAACTTGGAAATCCGCCTGCCTCTGCCTCCCGAGTGCTGGGAGTAAAGGTGTGCGCCACCACCACCCGGCGACATGACATTCTTATCATATGCTTATGTGAACTCTCAGTCATATGTCCAATTCTATGAGTCTTGTTTACCAGACTGTACTTCAGTTTGTGAGTAGAGCTTGAAATCTGCAGGGCCCAAGCAAAGATGTCTCTGAAGCTAAGGATAAGAAAAAGCAATGATTTATGTAAGTCATGATTTTATCCATAGGAGTTGACAAACTCACTTGGTGAGTCCAGCCTTCATATATACATAAAATGGCCAAGTACAAACTTGCAGTCAGAACTATATATTTTAAAAGATGATATATGAGAGGGAGTGTCTTATAGAAAGGTAAGAGATCATTTCAGACTGAGTAGTCAATGGAGACTGTGTGGAGGTGAGATTTAGTAATGTCCCAAACAAAAAACAGAACATATAAAGACAGGGTGGGGCATATTTTAAACCTGGAAACAAGGAAGAGGGTGGTGAGAGTTTGAATGTAACACCCCACAGTAGCTTTGCTGTAAGAAGTCAAAAGACATGTCTATTGCAGTGGTTCTCAAACTGTACGTCATAACCTCTTTGGGGTCACATAGCATATATTTATATTACAGTTTGTAACAGTTATGAAGTAAGAACAAAATAAATTTATGATTGGGATCAACACAGCATGAGGAATTGTTTTAAAGGTCACAGCATTAGGAAGGTTAAGAAATGTCGGTCTATTAACTTTGGCCAGTTTGGACGTTATTAGACAGGATACTCTTCTAGAATATATTTGTATATGTGATAGAAACTGATAAACTTGTACCTTCATGACAAGCAGAATCATAGAAAGATTCTTTCTCCCTAGTGATCTGTCCCAGACACCATAATTTAGAAAACCATAAGAAATATGCACTGAGATAAACCTCTCTGATGAAAATGTGCCTTTTTAGTTCCCCTAATTTTCTAGATGGTTACTTTTTATTATACATGGACAAGGAAAATAAAGCATCTTATCTAATAAATTACTTCTTACAATAATTATACCTATATGTCAATCACACTTACTGTGCCAAATATTTAGCTACATTTTTGTGCTTTCACTGTTTACTTAATGCAAAAACATATTTTCTGCATGTATTGGTTCTGAATTTGCTAAATATAGCTTCAACCTTTGATGCTAGAACGTGTCCTTAAACACTATTATAGCATATATGCTATTATAACAAAACTCAAAGAACATGTTTGAATGTTCACTGCCAACATGACCAATTAAAAGTAATTCAATTGAACTTTTATATTGAAGATTTAGTTTCTCCTAGGAAGGTAAGTGTTCTATTTCATGAATCAAGTTAAGCATAGACTTCATTTGCTTATGCAAATGTCTGTAACATTTCTTTGTAAGTTGCCCTAAGTACATACTACATGCAAGTAATGCTAATCCAAGGGGCTACCATATATAATAGCTAAACACTGAGGCCCACAGTACTGAAGATTCTCCATGCACTGGCTGCAGAGGGGGCATATTCTCTCAGAAATTGTCTGGAAGATAGATCAAAAGATCCGTGACATTTAAAATCAGCCAACACTAATCTGGAAGCAACAGAAAAAGATTTCTTTCTTTCTTTCTTTCTTTCTTTCTTTCTTTCTTTCTTTCTTTCTTTCTTTCTTTCTTTCTTTCTTCCTTCCTTCCTTCCTTCCTTCCTTCCTTCCTTCCTTCCTTCCTTCCTTCCTTCCTTTCTTTCTTTCTTTCTTTCTTTCTTTCTTTCTTTCTTTCTTTCTTCCTGCAGCATGTCATTTAAGCTGATTAGCTGGCTGGTACTTTTCTGTGTTAAAGGATAAACTGCAGCCTGTATAGCTCACAGGGTTACCTGGTGTGAGTCAGTGTAGGGAGAGTTGTGCTTTGACCGTACATCCATCAAGGCAGGAAGGAAAAGTTAAAAATGTATTTGAACCATGGATTAATCTGGAAAGTGGTTCTTAGTTCCTCTTAGCTGGTTTCCTGCTTTTCTTAGTTAAATGAACAAATATTTCAGGACCAGAGTGAGAAGACTTATATATAAGTATGCTAGCCTCATTTCATTCAAGATGATTATGCCCAGTGTTGGTAAATCTCTTTAGCAGATTGGATTGCTAGATGCCTGTGTTCATTTCTTTTCTTGAATTGCATGGTACATTTTACAAGTGACAAATGCTCCTGTGCATGTTATTCAACTGTTTACAAACTATAATGATAAGTTTAAACCTGTACTTTATTTCTTTTTTAAATGTTTATAAAGCAGTACTTTAATAAATGACGATTTTAAAAAACAAAGTTTCTTTAGTCCTGGCCACCCCGACACTTGAAACATAAGTCTGGCTGGCATTGAACGCATGGAGATCTACCTGCCTCTGCACTTTTAGCACTGAAATTAAAGGCGTACATCACCACAAAAAAACATAAGTGGAAATTTGTTTAAAAAACTAATTAGTGTAAATGTATTATGCTGCATCATTATGTAAGGAATAGTACTCCTATGTATGTCTTATGCTAACATATCTGTCATATTCAATAGCTCACAGTAGTTTACAAGAGACTCTTTAAGATTTTACAGTAAACATAAGAGGCTAAAGTCATGTTTTGAAGAGTATCATTCTGCTACTCTTTTGATTAGTTCTTCATTCGAAAATGACAATGGTATGGTACCCTGAAGTCTGTGTAAGCCTCTCCAGAATGGAGGAGCTGTGCTTTCCAAGCTGTTGATGGCACAAACAGCACATATTACTCTTTGTGATGTAGGAAAGAACCAACACTTGACCAAGAAAGGAACAAAGGTCAACATTCCTCTCAACAACGTTTTCAAAAGAAGCCCAAGTTTAGGATCTCTGTGTTGGAATCTGTCCTATTAGAGCATGCTGAAGGTAAATGCCACTGATTAATGACAGATAGCTGCTTCTAACTTTGACTTCCCCTCTACCACATGCTTTCCCATTGTAATTGTTGATAGGGAATGGGAATTATTTAAAAAATCGTCATACCTTTCTACTAGAGAGTATAATCTTATTCATGGTGACATTATGCAATGCATCTATGAATACCACCAATGCCTGTGGAAAAGCTAAGTCATGCCTCAGGAGACAGCTGAGACACCATCGCTTTGTGAACTTTCTACTAATGTCATCTTCATCTCAGTGACTCATTTTGAATGTAGCAAGAGCTATATCCTCAGAGCTTCTACTCTATTATTATCGCAAGTGTTCTGACTTATTATATATAAATCTTTTGTTTTCTTACATTCTTGAGTTGAAGAGCAAACACGATTTACTTACAAAATACAATCTCTTCATATGAGTTACTATTAGGATGCAAAAAATAAATAAATAAATAAATAAATAAATAAATAAATAAATAAATAAATAAATAAATAAATGAATTTGGAAACTTGGTAAGAAGAGAAAGCAGTGGGAAAATTAGATATTTACTGTCAAACACTAGAAATCAATACCCCTGGCTACACTTATTTCAGTTTTGCTATCAGAGCATGGAAAATTTCCTTAAATTAATGGAAGGACTAAAATACATAGCAAAGTGACCAAATGGAATGTTGGTTAGGACTTAGTGGTCCTGTGATAGAGCAGTATTTATTTCATGGCTATTGAAAATCAATATAGTGGTTCTGCCCAAATCTAAGAATAGATGTACCATGAGACAGAGTGACAACTTTCCTAGTAAAAGTATACACACACATGGAGGTATCTAAAGTGATGTGTCAAAGACACACCTATATCTCCATGTTCTCTGTCAAATTACCTACAAGAGTTAACATTCGCTTTGATGTCCAATCAACAGAAAAAAGTAACTATAGAAAATGTCTTATATGTTTCTTAGCTTTGAAAACACTAAAATGAGAGGTCTCTGTAATTGAATGTTTACTAACAATGTTTTCCAAACATTAGCTAAAATGATTAAATATTTAACATTTTTTCAAATGAATTTGTATGAAGCACCACCAGTACATGACTATAAAATCTCATGACAATTCTGTAGAATTATAATTCCCACACACTTTCAACGTTGTTACTACTTTAGAATGAGATAAGAGTAGCCTGCTCCTCACAAGGCCTATGAGTGAATGTTCAATGAAGTTGAATACACTGGGGATATGGGGAAGTATGGAGTGTATTGGTTCAGTTTTATTTATTTCTCTGCCTCCCTTCCTCCTTCTTCTCCTCCCTATGTCCTTCTCTCACACATAGGCACAAATATATAGATACAGATATACTCACAAACACACCTTGCTGATTTCTTGTGTCTATCTCAAAATACTAATGGTGAATTTTCTATTAATTGTGAGTTCTTATTCTGAGGACACCTCACACTGATGTGTCTTCTTGTTAAATTCTTAACCTAGGTTTGTACTTGATCTTATCTTTCTCTGTGGAATAATTAATCATTAAATATGATTGCAATAAAAGGGTCATGTTTTACTCTTTAAAGACCATAAAATGTAAATGCTTATGAAATAATTTTTTGTTCTATATGTATTTTTAAAAAATTGATGATGAATGTAGAAGAGTTGCTCCCCTACTTCTAGAAGGCTACATCCAGCAAGATCAAATATCAGTTTAGGATATTTATATTGTTTACTTTCACAGATTGTTTACTAAAATTTCTGACAAGTCTTCATTCTCATCTTTAGGTTCTGATGAGCATGTTTGTCTTTTTGAATTCATTGACCTGCAACATTTTACGTACCCTAAAACTAAATGTTGTTTAAAATACACAGAAGACAGTGGTTGTTTTTGTGTATCAATTTCTGGATAAAATCTTTGACACTTTTTCTTGAAGGTTATTTTCGTTTTCTTATCTCAAAATCTAAAGCAAGTCCCCTGTATTTTTATCTGAAAATTATTGAGTTTTTACCTTGGTATGATTTTTAAAAAATGTATTAGGACATGCCTTGTAGACATTATGTAGGAATCTAGTTTAGTTTCTTCCACAGGGTCATCTAGTTACTCCCATATTATTGGCAAAATTTTTTTCTTTTCATTAATATAGCCTGTTTTTTAAGTCAAGCAATAAGATTTATGCCCTTGCCTAGAGTCAGGTTGTTGAACTGCTAAGATGAGGGGCGTATCACCTGTAGACAGTATCTCTGCATACCTAAGGACCTTGGTAGCATTATCCACTAACAGTGTTTCATAGTATACAAAACTTGAACCACACAGTAAATTCTAGACTTGTTGGAAGAATTTGTCTTAAGTAACTTAGTCATACAATTTTCACTGTCACTAGTAAAATCTGGGGACTCTAGAGCTTTGGTGAGCAGCTTTGCTGGGTTCTTGTAGTTTATCTAGGGAATTATTAATTCTGATAGTCTTGAGATCTCTAAAATATAAAGATATATTTTATGAATATTGAATGACTACAGAGTAAAAATTGGAATACTTTTGATCTATTGATAGAGTTTCTATCTTTAGTTTGCAGTATTCATTATCATGACTGCATTATACATTGATGACCCTGATTGTGATCCTTACATTTTCTTTTGACTCATGTCAAAAACTTTACATTTCCATATGCCTTTTAGAACTTGTCTTTCATTCTCTCAGCCACACTCTTCTGAGTTAAATAAAGTCATGCCAGACTGGCCGAGCTTCTGAACTTGTCTCAGTGATAACTATGCATAGGGTTGCTTTTCATAGATGTGTTTTCAGGAGAAGGCTGCTGTGGGTTTTCAGATGGGTAGATATTAGACTGGTATATGAATTTTATTGGATATCTGTATACACAAATAAATGGTTATACCTTTTATTATTGAGTTTTGCTATTTGTATAATTTTAAATACTAGACTATAAAGTTATTTTACATGTAAAGCTAAAAGCAGCAAATGTAAAAGGAAATAAGTAGTATCTACAGAAAATCACAGCAAAAATATGACGCTCCAGTGGTACATCTTGGACCTTTTGTTGGAATAAGGCACTGTTGAAATATTTTCAAGAAATTTTGTAAAAAATATTTACAAATTAATACCATTATTTTTGAACTACTTTTTAACTTAAGAATTATTTCTGTATACTACTGTATGTCTGTCAATACACAATTTATTTGTATTTTGATTCAGAATGTTTTCAGAATCATTTTGATCTTTATTCTTATAAAAATATAGAATTTTTGTATAGTTTATTAAACATTGAAAACACCAGTTTTTAATTTTAATTTTCTAATCATAAAAAAGATATCCCTGAAAAAAATCATTTTTTGTTGATATTTTATCAGTGGGACTCTGCTTGCTGAAGTCCATTCTGTGCTGATGCAATGTACCCAAAAAAACCAAAATGTCAATGCCAGCCATGATCTTCTGGACCCAGTGTGTCTTTATCATTATCATACCACAATGCTAGTGTATTAGTCAGGGTTCTCTAGAGTCACAGAACTTATATGTAGTCTCTATATAGTAAGGGAATTTGTTAATGACTTACAGTCTGTAGTCAAACTCCCCCAACAATGGTCAGCAGTAGCTGTGAATGAAAACCCAAGGATCTAGCAGTCGCTTAGTCCCACAAGGCTTGCAGGCAAAGAAGATTGAGTCTTCCTCCTTCCAATGTCCTTATGTAGATCTCCAGCAGCGGGTGTGGCCCAGATTAGACTAGGGCATATCACCACACCTGAAACTTGTGTCTTCCAGTCTCAAGATCTAGATCACAGGTGAGCCTTCTAATTCTAGATTATAATTCACTCCAGATATAGTCAAGATGACAATCAGAAATAGCCAGTACAATCGACCCCTTGTCAACTTGACACAAATAATACCACATATCCACATAAAACAACAACAAGTTCATAAATACACTTAACAGGATGTAACTATTCCTCGTACAATCGCAAACACATTTATAAACTTAAAATGTGGCAGTGTCCCCTGGGAACATTCCTTTAGTATCTCAACTTAAATACCAACTGTGTTAAAGAAATTGGAAGACATTTGTTCTTAACAAAATACAGTAGAAGCATTCATATTACTTATAATCCTCGTTTCTGAAGCTGGTTACGTGGTTTTAGCTAGTATTTATAACTACCTTCCACTACTACCGATTCTGTATTTCCTCCACCCTCTGCAAGCACCTCAACAGGTCTTGGCTCTTTTCCTGGAGGAGTGACCCATACCTTCATTCCTGATGGATCTGCATCCTTTGTCATCCTGCTTGAATTAGGCTGTTGTAGTTTCCCATTGACTTTAATCACAGGACATAGTAGTACTAAGAGACACCCTAAAGGATCTCCTGCACTCCAGACATAATCCTTCTTACCTCCATTGTAGAGAGGCAATCCAATTTCCCCATGGTAATCTGGATCTATCATCCCTCCTAACACTGTTATTCCTTTCTTAGCCTGTTAGTTTAAGGACATAAGAAGTCCAAAATGACCAGGAGGAAGTCTGATCTTTCAGCTCGATGAAATGTTTGTTGTAGCTCCTGGTAGGAGCACTCCCCCCTCTAGAACCAAAACTTCTAGACCAGCAGAACCTAGAGTTGTGAGGACAGGAAGCAAAAATTTTCCTAGAGTGCCACAAGGAGTGATAGTGAGTGGAACTATTCCCTTTTCCACCCCTTGATTCCTGTACCCATGGATCCTGGCTATGGGAGAATCTGTGCTATATGTTGGAGCTGATTCAAAGCATGTACAGCTTCCTGAAGAACTCTGCCCCAACCATCCATGCTGCTGCCACCTAATTTGTGCTGTAACTGTGTCTTCAAAAGGCCATTCCATCTTTCTATCAGAACAGCTGCTTCAGGATGATGGGGAACATGGTAAGACCAGTGAATTCCATGATCATGGACCCACTCTTGCACTTCTCTGGCTGTGAAATGAGTTCCTTGGTCAGAAACAATATTGTGTGGAATACCATGTCGATGAATAAGGCATTCTGTAAGTCCACAGATGGTGGTTTTGGCAGAAGCATTATGTGCAGGAAAGGTAAATCCATAACCAGAATAAGTAACTACCCCAGTAAGAACAAAACATTGTCCTTTCCACGGAGGAAGTGGTCCAATGTAGTCAACCTGCCACCAGGCTGCTGGCTGGTCACCTCGAGGAATGGTGCCATCTGGGGCTCAGTGTTGGTCTCTGCTATTGGCAGATCTGGCATTCAGCAGCAGCTATAGCCAGGTCAACCTTGGTGAGTGGAAGCCCATGTTGTTGAGCCCAAGCATAACTTCCATCTCGGCCACCATGGCCACTTTGTTCATGTGCCCACTGAGCAATGACATGTATGGCTGAGGAAAGAGGCTGACTGTCCACAGAACGGGTCATCTTACCCAACTGATTAATGAACTCCTGCTCGGCTGACATCACCTTTTGGTAAGAATTTACATGGGACACAAATATCTTCGCATCCTTTGCCCATTCGGAGATATCTCTCCACATACTTCTTCCCCATATGTCTTTCTCACCAATTTTCCAATCGTGATCTTTCCAAGTCCCTGACCATCCAGCCAATCCACTGGCTACAGCCCATGAGTCAGTGAACAATCATACATCTGGCAATTCCTTCTTCCAAACAAACTGTAATGCCATGTGTACTGCCCGAAGTTCTGCTTACTGTGAAGATTTTCCTTCACCTGTATCTTTCAGGGTTGTCTCAGAAAGAGGTTGTAATGCTGTAGCTGTCCACTTCTGGGTGGTGCCTGCATAACATGCAGAGCCATCACTAAACCAGGTCCTAGTCTTCTCTTCTTCAGTCAGCCGATCATAGGGAACACCCCATGAGGCTATAGGCACACACTTGGCAGCAGATGGCATTGTCACAGAAGTAGAAACCATAGGCATTTGAGCAACTACTTCATGTAACGTGCTTGTGCCTTCAGGGCCTGCTCAGACTCGATTATGGATGTACCACTTCCATTTGATAATAGACTGTTGCTATGCACATCCTACTTTACGACTTGGAGGATCTAATAACACCCAGCTCATGATGGGCAGGTAGTTCAGGTCACATGGTTACTTGGTGTCCTTTTGTCAAATGTTCAGTTTCCACTAAGGCCCAATAGCAGACCAAGAGCTATTTTTCAAAGGGAGAATACTCTGCAGATGATGGTAGAGAATTGCTCCAAAATCCCAAAGGTCTCTTCTGTGATTCACCTACAGGAGCCTGCCAAACAGCATCTCTATCTGCCACTGACACCTCAAGTACCATCGGGTCTGCTGGATCATGTGATCTAAATGGTAGAGCAGCCTGAACAGCAGCCTGGATCTGTTGAAGAGTCTTCTTCTGTTCCAGACCCCACACAAAGCTAGCAGCTTTCCGAGTCACTTGGTAAATGGGCCGGAGTAACACACCCAAGTGAGGAATATGCTGTCTCCAGAATCCAAATAGACCCACTAAATGCTGTGCTTCTTTCTTGGTGGTAGGAGGGGCCAGGTGCAAAACTTTATCTTTCACCTTAGAAGGAATATCTCTACATGCCCCACACCACTAGACTCCTAAGAATTTCACTGAGGTAGATGGTCCTTGAATTTTGGTTGGATTTATTTCCCATCCTCTGATATGCATATGCATTACCAATGAGTCCAAAGAGGTTACTACTTCCTGCTCACTTGGTCCAATCAGCATAATGTCATCAATACAGTGCACCAATGTGATATTTTGTGGAAGAGACAAATGATCAAGATCCCTTCTAACTAAATTATGACACAGGGCAGGAGAGTTAATATATCCTTGAGGCAAAACTGTAAAAGTATACTGCTGGCCTTGGCAACTAAAAGAAAATTGGTACCAACATAGTGGGGTATTCCTGTGACAACCTGACCATGTTTTGGGGAGGACTGTGGAAGGATTTTGGAACTTTGAACTAGAAGAGTCATTGGGATGTTAAGAGCTCTGTGAAATATTCTGCCGGAGGTTGGATGATAATGTTGAGAACAGTGCAGAGGATGCAGGCACGGCTTGTGAAATTTCAGAGGTAATATTAAAGACTTTTATCAGGACCCTTGGTATTTTGACTGTGAAGAATCTGTGGTTTTGGTTAGCTGGGGCTGAAAGATCAGCTATAAATTAGAAGATACAGAACTCCTAAGGCAAAACTATTGCATTGCTGGGACTAATGATGATGGTTGGCTGGAGCTTGGAAATTGACGGTGATTGAGAGGAGACCAGCATCATTGAGATGAAATCTTCTGAGAAGTGTTTTCTGAGAGCACAGAGGCTGCATTCCAGAGATAGCTAGGGTTGTACCTTGTGCTGTGGCTGGACTTGGCAATGTGTAAGAGTCACCAGGTGGTACTGGTTTTGAAGCATGAAGGAGTCATGAAGAGCAGGTGAGGCCTGGGCACTGTTGAGAGGCCTCAGAAGGCCATTGTTGAAAGTGCAGCCTCAGTTGCAATTGATGGCCTAAGACTGAAGTGGTCAGGCAATGGAGGGGAGGCTTGGCACCAGGAAGAGAGCCTGTGAGAGGCTGTTGGTAAAGCCTAGTTTCAGTGGAAGACAGCAGTGTTTCAGAGATGGCAGTACCATGACATGACCACCAAGAACAGCAGCAGCAGTGGAGTACAGGCATCTGGAGCCTAGAAGACAAAGTGTATGCTACAAAGGGCAGAGCTGGAGAAGTGACTCAAGCCCTTGAAGGAATCCAGAAGATTGTGAGTGGATCCCAGACATTGGATGGTTGGAGTTTGATTTTTCTTTTGATTGTGACTGTGTCCTGATATATTTTCCCTCCTGAAGGAAGAAGGTATTTTAGTGGAGCCCACAGTTAAGAGACTTCTAATGGTAAAAAGATTTCAAATTCTAAGAGATTGAATATTTTTAAAGGGATTGAAAATTTGATATGTAAGAATTTGCAAAGACTGTGGGATTTTTAAAGTTATTTAGGTCTTGGGGATGAATAAGAAGTAAGGATTGAGGCCTAATAGTGATGCATTTGTGTGTCAAGTTGAGAAGGGGTCAATTGTCCTCACTGCTTTTGTGTCAACTTGACACAAACTGGAGTTATCATAGAGAAAGGGGCTTCAATTGAGAAAATGCCTCCATGAGATCCAGCTGTAAGGCATTTTCTCAATTAGTGATCAAGGGGAAGGGACCCTTGTGGATGGTACCATCTGCGCACTGGTAGTCTTAGGTTCTATGAGAAAGCAGGCTGAGCAAGTCAGGGGAAGCAAGCAATCCAGTAAGCAGCAGTCCTCCATGGCCTCTGCATCAGGTCCTACTCCTTGGCCTGCTTGAGTTCCAGTCCTGCACAGAGAACTGAAACCAAGAGCATGGTAGTTAAAGCCGAAGAGCGTGCACCTGTCAAGAGCCTACACCAAATTGTGTTGGAATTCAGAACTGTGTTTGCTGCAGCTTTGTATTCAAAGAAATGGCATAAAGTAGGGCTAAGTCCTCGAGGCTGCCTTGTGTAGCACTGAAGTACTGTGTCTGCTTGCATACTTTTTTTTATTTTTATTTTTTTTGATGTTAAAACACATGCAGGAAAATACTAGTTAAATTCTGGATTAAGATGGCTCAGAGATTAAGAGTGCTGTGTGCTCTTCCAGAGGCCCTGACTTCAATTCCCAGCAACCACATGGTGGTTCACAACCATCTGTAATTGGATCTGATGCCCTCTTCTAGGAGCAGGTGTACATGCAGATAGAACACTCATATATAAAATAAATCTTAAGAAAAATTAAAAAAATAAAAAGATTCTCTCATGAGGGATATGGCTGGGAGCTGGGAGAGAAGGTGCTGGAGTCCTCGCTCTCCACTTAACTTAGCTGTGTGACCTTGGGCAAGTCATCTAACCTCTCTGTTCTTCAGTCTCCCTCTTGTAAATGGTAATAATACCTACCTCACAAGGTTGTTGTGGGGATTAGAGAGGAATTTGGTAAAGCAAGCATTTAAAAGGTTCTTGAAGAAGGTGCATTATGAATTCAAAATAACTGGCTTATTTGTGACACCCCATATATATAACTTATATATTATATATTTCATATTGTATATTACATATATTATCATATTATATATGATATATTAGATATTTTATATTTTGGGGTTTTGTTGTTTTTTTCACAATGTGCATCTGTAGCCCTTGTTCTCTACACCAGAGATTTCTGAAGGTTTTCACCTCATTATTTCCTTTGCCTGCAAATTTGTATATGGCATAGTTATAGTATTATATAAAGTAGATGAACAAATAAAATATTTGCTGATAATAAAACATAAACCTATTGTAAAATAATTCTGTAACATATGTACAATATTATTTATTAAATATTGAAGCTAATTTGCATATTGATGAGGAGGATATACTTGTTTATTTTTACATAAAGTATTAAATCTTAAACAAATGTTTGAAACTGCAAGTTATAGAACATCTGGGATGTTTTTCTATATTCTATCTATATTTTATTTTGTTTTTATTATCTCTCCCCAATACCCCATCTCTCCCTGTGTGTGTGTGTGTGTGTGTGTGTGTGTGTGTGTGTGTGTGCACATGTGAGAGAGTGTGTGTGTGTGTTTGTGTATTTGAAGTTCAAGTCAAGAACTAAAATAGCATTTCTTGAAAATCATTGTGTGATAATATAGTCTGAGATAACTACCATGGTACTTATATACTGAAGAATGCTGGTAGGATTAGTAATTAATATTATGTAGTTAAGCCTTTTAGTATTTCTAGAAGAGCACAAAACTTCCATAAGCTCACCTTCCATCTGAGTCAAGGTGTTTCAGGCAGCATTTGTCGGCACTGCTTGGTGTGATGATATGCACAGAACTAGAGCCTTTCTATCCTTGGAAGTCTTCTGACTCCATCTCTGAATGTTACAGAGGTCATCTTGCTGTTAGTATATGAGAAAGCAATAACAATAACGACAAACACAAAGACCAAGCAACTTGTTAAAATTTAACTCTTTTGTTATCCTCGTAGGCAATCACAAAGAATGTTTATTCTGGTTGAATAGTACAAACATAAGTAAGGCATTAATACCCATAATCCTCTATAGGACAAATTGGCCAAGAACAAAGAAGACACTGGAAATGAGGAAAGACTTGAGCATCTACTTCCAGTATTCTAGTCATGTTTCTCATCGATTGCCCTTTTAAGCCATATGAACTTTTTTATGTGATTTCCCCTGCAATAGTCACATTAGAAAAATTTCCTGTAGGCTCCAAGCATTATTACAGACTGAAAACCTTTAAATAAAACAGTGTGAAAGAAAATATTCACACCATAATTATTTGTTTTTCTCCAATGATACTAAGAACCTTTAAATTTTTTGATCTTTAAAAAATTAATTTGGATTGATTTTTACTTTCATGTATGTCTGCTCATCATGTGCCAGAGTAGTATTCCTTAGCCTGGGACTAATAGTATTATTACAAATAGGTAATACATTATTATTTCTTTCATGTCTATCATTACTTATCATTATTCATATCTCAATCAACCTAATCTCTGGTTTAGCTAGACAAGCTCTTGCTATTGCATATACATTAATACCAAATAAATACAGAAAGGGCATTTCAGAAGCAAAAAGAAAATGAATAACAGTCAATACTTGAGAACCCATAAAGAAATATAATCAGTAACCTCCTTAACTTTGACTAAAGTTTTGAAAGAATGAGGTAACTGATAGGAAAACTAGACTCAAGTTCACTGCAAGGAAGCTATTTAAACTATCTTCTTATTCATTCCGTCATGATCTTACATGCGCAGCTTCAGACATGAGTCACAATTACATCTAATTAATTCATGAAACACCAGTTCAGTGAACTATAGATAATATATAATTACGGGAAGAAAGGGAAGGAATTCTTTCTTAAGCTACACTAATGCAATAATTGTGTGTCCTGCTCTTTCCAAACACATACTTTAAAATAGATTTAAATAAAGTAGTGTATTATATGAAGAGTAATATGTTTGCTTTAATAAACTCTATTATTCATATAATACAAGGCAACTATGAAAAGCCAATAAATAATTTTCTTTTCTTCTAGCTTAACAAATATACCTTCTTAATTATTTGGGTGTTGGGGTTTCAAGGTAGAATTTATGGAAAAATGGGTTTTAGTTCTGGAAAACACCAAAGTTCAGGACAAGTTGGATGAAGGGCTCTAGACCACACACATGATTTCCTTAGTACTTTGCCCTTTCTTTTCCAAGGATTTTCTTCATTGGCACATTTTGTATACTTCACATCTATGTACATGATCAGCTATCATCTTATCTAAGACTTACACTGACCATCCCCTGGGCCTGAGGTAGTTGACGTGAATGTGGACAATATTGGGGAGTGTGTTGCTAGACGGGAGACTTCAGAAGGTTATAGAAGCTGAGTGAGCATGAATCATCCAGGAATAGATAGACTCAGACAAAGCAACAGTGTCCCAGAGGATAAGAATGACTCCAAGGACATTACAGCTAATAGATAGCTAAATAGTTCTTATAAAATATTGAAGGCTGTACAGAATTCCTTAGCTTGAGTCTAAGATCAGTGTTACATATAGGTATTCTGTTAATATTTCTTACATGTCCATTAATAATAATAATAATAATAACTGTTATTATTATTAATTATTACAACCATTCTAATCTGGTTTAAAACAAGAAATTCTGCTTCAATATTTCATTTCTGTAAAAATTTTTGAAAATTACTTATTCTCTTTTTACTTCAGATTTCATCTACATAAGATCAATGATAATGAATTATGTAGAGGTTGTATTAATGATGACATGAGTTGACTTATGAAATGAATATTGAGTTGTGCATGCTGAGCAATGTAGATAATTATTTATAGAATGCTCAGAAGCTAAAAATGATTGTGTATGCCTCATGGTATGGCTGCAATGTTGATACAAGAGTATGAAATGATTACAAAAGTAACTTGTAA
Source organism: Uromys caudimaculatus (assembly GCA_028551405.1). Taxonomy (NCBI): domain Eukaryota; kingdom Metazoa; phylum Chordata; class Mammalia; order Rodentia; family Muridae; genus Uromys; species Uromys caudimaculatus. Next base: position 8,934,750 of record CM052713.1, read on the forward strand.
AGTGCCCACACTCTAACTAGGGATCTAATTTTAAAAGTAGAAAAATGTTGTGCCCTAGATATACACTGTAGAATTTAAATCCACAGGCTTTTTGCATGTTTGTTGTATCTTAAGCTGACATTGAAATTTTATTTGGAAAATCCATGATACGTTATTTTGCCATCTTTGTATGTCTCATAAGATATGCAGTGCATTGCCTTTCATATTTATTTGCCTCATTTTTTGTTAAAAGAAATATTTATTTTTACTTATACTCTGTGTGTTTGATCTTGTCTGAGAACTCTCTTTTCCTCACTCCTACCTAGCATAATCCCATCTTTCCTCCATGATTTGAAATTTAGAGAAACTATTAGGAAGAATGAATTTTAAATGTGGCCTTTCCACTCTAGTCAAAAATGAAAGGGGTATACATATTGGGACAAAGTCCTCTCTTACGTAAGTTCTGCACTTCTGAAGCTGTGCACAGACTTAGGAAGAAGATATGGATGAAAGGGAGAAAAGGCTGAAACCTGTTCATTCTTCTTAAGGAGTTGGATAAAACTCTCCAATCCTTGTACCTAGAATTTAATGATCCTAGCTTTTTGTGTGAAGTTGTATATATACATTATTTCATTGTACAAAATGAAAAGGGTTGTTATGGTAGCTTCCTTCAGCGATGCTCTTCAAAATATGCTCTTCAAAGACATTGAGAGCTATGTAAGTGCAAAGTAACTGCAGACAGGTTTAGATAATGCTCAATGCTCTCTGTTGGCTTTCCTAAAACTATTACAATGTCTGAGCGTTTGTTGTATTTATTGCCTAGTGTACATATATGTGTTATTAAAGGAAATAACAAAGTTGCTAAATATGTGTCTCCTTGAACAGCTACAAAGCATTTGTTTATATTTCCTGGCAAGGAATATAGAAATTAAAACCCACTGCTAATTTAAAATATTCATTTGTTATAAGTTTTCTTTTCCCTGCTGCTTCACTGAAGCATGGAGAAGCCTTTAAGCACTTCGCACCCTAGATTCAAGTTACCCTACTACCCACAGCCTGACTTGAGTTAAATCTCACAGACCTACTTCTGTGCTTAAGACTCTCAGCATCAATTGATAATTACTATCATGGACCCTAAGTTCCTCTTTATTCAGAACAGTGAAACAAACAGGATCAAAAAAAAATCAGGTAAATCCTGATTTGTAGAAGTTAAATTGCCTATTGATATGTTTGGTTGTTTTGGCCTAACAATGCTGTTTTACTATTGCTTGTTTGTGTGTTTGTTTGTGTTATAGTTGCACTGGCAAATTGCTGCGTTAAAACATTTTTATAGCATTTGTGAATCAAAACTCCTTTTTGAAAATAATATTTAAGTTAATTGCTTCTTTGCTTTATGTGATGTAAAAATCAAACAAATGTGTAGAAACTCCTTTTGTCTAATGTGATTGCTCTCCATCTGGTCATTCTCAGTGCTCTAGGCTTGGTTCGCTTTTCCATTCCATTAAAAAACCATCAAATAACAAGATCATAATTGTTAACTCATACACTGCTTAGTTCTCTGTGAAATTTCAGGGAACACAGAGAGATCTTGTTCATTGATATATATCCAGCAGCAAGTGCAGCCTACAAGATGAAATAGATTCCACATTTGTTAATAGAAAGGAAGAAAGAGAGAAAGAAAGAAAGAAGAATAGAAAAATAGAAAAGTGGTTTATGCTTATCTCATGGTTATGATTATTGTCCAAGTCATTCTAAAATATCTTCAAATTAGAGTTTATGCTGGGTTTATTATTGAAAGTAAATAAATAACAGTAATCAATAGGGCACTATCTGCTCGGGTTTTGAATGACTCATATATGGTAGCAATGTAAATAGAAACTTATTGCAGAGTTTCCACATGGAGGTGAAATCAAACTATACATGTTTTCCTGCAAAACACTAAATTACTAATTTATCATGATGTTGAATTTTGAAATCATAGTGGCCAGGAAATGTTCAAGTTACTGTTGCTTTTTATGAGGTAACAAATATTTATGTGTAATAAAAATGAACTGTTCAATGAAAGGCTCTCCTTTTTTGTCTTTAAAGTATTACTTCTAAGGTGATTGTGGAAATGTTCTTACCTACAAGTATCTTCATATGTTCACAGCTTGACTTGGGTCAGATTTTCTGTATGCTTGGGTCAGTATCAAAGTAATTTGTATATTCACCTAAGATAAATCCTGGAAAGTGGCCCTGCAAGGAAATCAGTCACTATTACTCAATCTAATATCAAGAATGATGGTGGCTCAGAGCCAGGCAAGTGTGAAGAGAGGCTTTAGTAACAGCAATGGCTCAGTGCATTTCTATATATGAGCTCAAATTTAATCTACAAGTGATACTGAAATATAAATAAGCAGAGATGGGTCTGAGTCAGAATGACAAAATATATAAGACAGAAAGTTAGTAAACATGGTGTTCTGAATGATTTTCAAGGAGTTTTCTAGCAGTAGCAGACAACCATAGATAGTTCCTGTGGCTCAGAATATGTAAGGATGGATATTTGCCTGTCTCTAGCATAAAATGATCAGCTGGCTTTCAGTTTCAAATTTCAGGGTCTAAGAACAGGTAGACTAAGGATATACTCTGTGGTATAAGAGATATAACACAGAGGAAGGAAAATTATGGATTCTGAATCACAGGCCCAAGTATTGAAGTCACAGGTCTAAAAACACTTGAAATCACACTTCACATTTCATCTGGGTAAGGCAGTGCATGACTAAATTCATAGCTAGTAATGATACTGAAACACAATGATGGATTGTGTTAAGGTATTAAAGCCAAACTGGAAACATAGATACTGTCTGAAAACAAAATAAAGAATAGCACTTTGAAGGACACTATGAAACACCATTGAGAGTGTGGTCTATGTCAAGATTTGAATCTCAGAATAAAAATGGTTTGCTACACCTTCTGGGAGGGCTCATGGCTGGTGGGCATATGTTGTAAAGTCCCACACAAGTTAATTCTGATTTTGATATAATTGCCTTGTCCATAACCGTGTTCCTTATCACAGGGCCCTTATATCCAATTATTGATGGATGAGGAAAGAAAATCATTGACCCTTCTTAATTGAGTATTGGGAACAAAATGCATGATTGGTGGAGTATTGAGACTTCCCAATGAGTTATTCTAAACTATGCTGTATGTTTGCTTCTCTCTAAAGGAACCCTATTTACTCTGATTTCTTTTTAAATATTTTTCTAAATACTATTTCTGAAAATACCCTTTCATATACATAATCAGTGAACAATCTTTGTTTTTAAGGTGTATGTTAGCAGTAATCTTATTAAAGCTTATTTTCATAGGACTTAAGTCATGACTTTGAGATTTTAGAAGCAGAAGACCTAGAAAATAATGGGCATCTACTATAGCCTAACTGTGATGAAGAGATCATTGATACACTATCTTTATAAATTGAAAGTGATTTTGGGGTACATCATAACATTCCCTTGTTAGTGTGTGGAAACATATAGGTTTATATAAATCTTCTAATAATCCAATGGACCTAACAGATGTTTATATATTTCAGTCTGTTATCCTCTCCCATAGACTTCAGAAAAACAAAATCATTATTGAGCCTAAGTCACAGAGGTATGTCATATGAATAGATGATTACCATATTTTTTTATTTTTCTCTTGGTGTATTCAACTGTTCATACAGATTATTTTATATATGACTTGCATCTGATTGATTTAAAATGCATCAAGATAATACCTAGGCTTTTGAAGATAATAGCTCATCATTATTGATTTCTTTATAAATGGAACATAATTTGCTGATATATTTGAGAGCAATATCTATCCATTTGCCACTGGCAACCTCCCAAATTTTTCATATGATTTTCTTTGAATAATTTATTTTCCCTAAACAAGACAGTTATTGTTTACCGGAGAGATGTCTGTTCCTGCCTTATGAAGATATGTTATTGTGCAAAACACTAAGTGGTAAATTTAACTAATAAACAGATAACACAAGCATACATGAAAATCATTGGGTATACCTTCTAGTGACAAAGAGCCTTGAAAATATGAGCTATGACCACATTTTATCACTAATTGGATGTCCTGGGTTGTGGTCATGGACCTTGCTTTAAAATCTGTATCACAGACCTCATTCTTCCAGACTTCCTAGAACAAACTCATAGCAAACTTTGTCATGATGATTATTCATCTTCAAATATTGTTCAATTATTTATACAAACATGTAGCATTAATTATCTACGGTGGAGAAACTTTTTCAACTTTTAGGTATTATTTAGGCAGAAAACTAAGAATGGCCATCTATTGAATTCCTCCTACATGTGACTTAACTGAATCACTCTGTCTAATCTTCTTGACTTTATAGAGCTACAGTTATGCCTTTCACAGAAGAAGACACAAGGTAATGAGAAGAAGCATGCAATTTATTCAGGGTAAAGAGTTTCTATAAATTGGAGCTGGAGTTGAAAAACAGTTGACCATAAGCAGTATGCTGTACACAACAGATATCCACCAGCATTAAGCCACAAATTCATCCACATATACAAATGCTTTGTTATTCCAATACTCATCTTTGCATAACCAAATCCTACGTGGGTACTTAGGCATCCTTGGTCTTTGAATTTGTAGAAATTGTTTTATCTGACCACATATGAATGAACGGCAATGGTACTAACAAATCTTGATTTGCCTTGTATTATTAAAATGTTTATACTGAAATCTTATTTTAGACTGCTTCCTTATAAACAATAACTGCATGTCATTGCATTTTATTCATTTATTTAAGAAATTCCAACAGGTTTACAAATGCTTTGTAAATAAATAATCTCTCCATGCCTTCATAATTCAATCTATGTCTCAAATAGATAGCAGAGAGTTGAAGCTCATTAAGACAGCTGATGTATTCAGTACCACAAATCACAGTAAGAAAAAGGAGGCAAAAGATTTGATAAATGTCAGCTCTTTTCTATACCATATATACTAGACTATAACTCTCTGTAACTATAAACCTGAAAACACAATTTTATACTTACTTATCAGTATACTTACTATACTTTCCATATATATATGGAAGAACTCAGAAGGTATAATCAAAGGGAATGAGAAAAGGAAGGCAGATTGGAAAGGGACTAGGAGAAGGACTAGCTTGCAGCATACATGGAGCTAAAGGCTCAGTTGGTTTATTCAGAATCCTTTAGCCTGTTATCCTTGTAGAATCCTCTCCACTTGAGGAGAGAAGCACAGCTTTTGCATCCACTCAGGAAACTGTCTCTGAGCAGTTGTTGTGCCATGGACCAGGTAGTAACTTGGATAAAGCAGCTTTTGGCTCACAAAGACAATTCTCTTTGAAGGAAACATGGATGACAAATGCGCAATTGATATTTTCAGCAGTGATGGAGGAGATGCAGTCCTTGAAGAGGAATTGAGAGCGAAGCACTTAAGGGTTCTTTATAAACAACTAGAAGTCAATAGGCATGACCGTGTCTCATAGTTTCATTCTTTCTTCATTAATTCACTCTCTCTAATGTCACCAAGTCAATTCTGTCATTGTTACCAGTCATAGCTGAAGAATATTTCTGCAAGATTATACAAGTGTCATCATATGAGCTAAATCATCATTACATACACTTTATACTTAAATATATTCCTCCAAAATTTTAAAAGAATAACCACATCTCAAAGATGAGTAGGTTCAATTAAATTAAGTGAGACAAGAAGTGTGTTAAATAATTTCTGGTTTATAGAATTGATGCCTCAGTGATGTTCCATTTTTATATTCATTTCCTCACAGGAAATGGCTATTATCACACCTCCCATTTGAAAAGCATGAACAGTGTCAATCAACGTAAAGAACGGGACAAAGTAGTTTTAATCTTGATGATAGCCACTTGCTTAGAGTATGAGAAGTCCTGCATTCTACTCTCAGTATTGCACATAAATAAGTAAGTTACAACATGAACAGCTTTGAACATTTTTCTTGCTGCCTGGCACTCAGAATCCCTTAACTTCTGAGAGGAGAAGAGGAAGGAAGGAGACACACAAGTAGAAACTAAATCCTTTCTTCTCCACCATCTATTGCTGATTCTCTATTCTCCACCAAGTTTTATTGTTACCTCAAGAACAGAAATTTCTTTCCTTGATAAAAATATTTTGATATCTGTAGTTAAAGGTTGGCAATATTCTTTAGCTGGAATCTGAGACCAGCAAAAGGAGTGTACTAATTAGGGAACATTACTGTTGTCTTTATGTGGAACTCAACCCACATTAAACTAGCAAAGGCAGAAAAATAGCAATAGCTTCTTGCTTCTAAAATTGAGTTAAGATGCTATCTTACTAATCCCTACATTCTTTACATTGCCTAAATAATGGTTGTACACCTAGTTCTCAATTAGAACAGACAGGAATCCGAAAGCACAATTAGAATAGTGAAGACTTGTACTCACCATTCTGTACCAGCTTGCTAGTGTCCTGGATAACCTTGGATGTCACCTATATCCTTGTAGTTATGTTTTATATTTGCTATAACAGTGGTGCTTGGTTTTATTTGCTACTTACTTGGAGAGCTTCAGCATTCTGTGAGAGTAAGTTTTATTACCCAATTATATTTTTATGCAATTGTGACCGAAAACTTATGCAATCTATTTCTTTCAAAGAGGTACATTCTCCACTTGAATCTGATTGATATTTCTAGTGAATGGGTAAGATCCCAATGTAAATCTGTACAGTTGTTTAGAAAGCAGTCTTATTTACTAGAAAATATCTAAGCAGAGTATAGTGGATGTGAGCTTGAGAAATATTAAACAGAAAGAAAAGAGATTTAAATGTTGCTTAGATTTTCCAGCGTTTTTCATAATTTGAAGCTGAAATACTAAAGTACAATAGAGGAATCCATGCCTCAAATAATTCCAATGAGACAGTGCATGAAGGCAAGATAAATCTTTAAATCCATAGCTTCAAAACAGAAAGCAAGAAGATGTGGGTGGGAAACTGTATAAGAAATACATTTTAATGAAGGCTGAAAGTGACTATCCACAATATCCTCCATCCCAGATACACCACATTATATAGCTTCTGGGAAAGAAAATATGACAGTGTTAATGTCCATCACTTTGAAATGGCACAAAACCCATAAAATATAGGTAAAATAGAAGTTTACATATGATAAGGAAGGGCAGACAAATATCCTGTTGGGATGTCTGGGAGTGGCTTGGGTATTGACTTTTATTCATGATTTCTTAGAATTCACAATAGGCCATGCTTAAGCTTATATAGTGACCAACATAGTACACAGGCTAGACAGCCAGTCTTGAGGGACACATTAGCTCTTGAGCAATCACATTAATTTATCTGTCTTTTGCCATACATTAGTGAAGTAGTAGTGTTTCTACAAAGAGGAAATTAAGTATGTTCTTATACTCCCATCCAGTAGAGAAAGTCAAGAAACAAAGACCAGATGTAGACCAAGCATGACCATGATTCCAGATGTTACATGGAAACCTAGATATACTAGATAACCATCAAATAATAGTTCAGTAATTTCTGATTCCTGAAAGTGCATTTGAACAACAAGTATTGGTTATCATGATCTTTACTCAGCATTGTTTCTCTTATGTGTATTTGAATATGAAATAATGGCTTTGGTTTCTACATGATGTGGTGAGAACGTTTGGCTGTTTTACGTGATATCAATTTGTCATTGTGAAGTAGGATCATTGTATATTGTCCTTTGACTCTCCATGAGCAACCTCCAGTTTTAAAGTTTAACTTCTGGGCTTTTGGGGAGTGGGGGTAAAGAATGACTGGCAAGTAATAAAAGGAAATATCTGTGGAAATGAATAATGGGCACGGGGTGCTACTCAGCAGTCTTCTTACATCATTGCTTCTTCATTACCATGTCTGATCTTCAGGAGTTCCAGAAGTCTTCACTGTGATAACACAGAAATGGACAGAGACCAGGGAATACTATATGGATATCTTTTACTGAAAATGAAAAATAAATTTGGGAAAGTATAAAAGATGCTTTGTAACTTGCCATTATACTTCTAGTACTTGAGACATGATGTGCTTGGGTAGCATAAAACTAATTATAAACATACAGAAATCACTGATTATGACTTGTTTATTGTTTTTAGATAATGCTAAATTTTCAAGCAAGTAGACAGATTGAATGATAAAAACTAATTTGCTTCTTGAAAAAAAGTAATATTGAGAAAAAATAAGAGAAAATGAGATTAACCACACAAAAATAGATTATTTCAGATGAGTTCCCTTTTAGTCAACTGTTGATTTATGCTGCAATTGAAATGGGCACAAATGAAGGTGTAAGCACTGGCTCCTGTTAGCTGTGTTATTCTGAGCAAGCCAGTGCATGCCTGAGCTAGGATTTCATATGTATTTACTGGAGAAAAAAAAATCTCTACTCCAAATTATCAAGGAGGATAATAAATGAATTCTCTTTAAGAATTCACTGAGCAAATATTGAAACATTGTGTAGAATCTAGAACTTCTTGCCAAAGGGCATCTCTTGGTAGAATAATGGTTAATGAACAGACCACCCTCTGGCAGGCTGGGCTGCCTGTCTGCCTCATAGCTGGGATGCCTGAGCACCACTGATGAGTTGGTTAGGGGAGGCAGAACACTGTCCATAATGGTGGACCTTAGTCTGTGCTTCTCAAGTTGAGAGCAGTCCAGATGGAACAAGCAAAGGCTTACCAAAGGCTCCTTTTTAGTCATCTGTTGACTTATGCTGCAGTTGACATGAGCAGAAAGGCAGGTGCAGGCATTGGCTTCTGTTAGCTGTGTATTGAAAGAGCCATGTGTAAATCTCCCAGAGGAGTGGGTTGCTGTGGTTCCCAGTCTCCTTTGCACTCAGCTGCTTGCTTGGATGCTACTGTGAGTTGGGAATAGGAATCCTCAGTTTGTGCTTTCCAAAAGGTGTTTATGTGCCAAGCAGGAAGGGGAAGGCTGAGCCCAGGAGGTGTGGGCAGGTGTTGGGGTCCTGGTTTCCAGTGATTGCTGACAATACTTAGGGGCTGGGAAATAGAAGGTCTTCTCTGGGAGATTTAGGCACAGCTTTTTACACGGAAGACTTCCCCTTCACCTCCATGGTGATCATTGATGAAGATACACTCTTTTCATATCCAAATTGTTTTATTTGATTGTGGATGTGAATGCATATACCTTACTCAGGGTGAACCAGAGATCAAAAATCTTTTGTGGGAAGAAATGCCCAGAAAGGGGAGTTCATTGCCGGAACACTCAGGGCCTATCTAGATAACTCATTAGCATGGAGAATTCCAAGTTTATATGCTATGGGTGACTAATGGCCATGGTCTTCTCAGTGGGGTATCATGGTTATGTGTTCCAGATCAGGTAGACTGGGTCCACTTCTCCCATTCTCAATTCTGAAATTCCCTGGAGACAGTCTGCTCAACCCTACTAGTTATTCTGTCTGGTGGCACAATTCACTTGCCCCACATCCTTCCACATTCAACTTTAAGTTTTCTGATCCATCACCCCATTGTCTCAAATTTGTGTTGTTCAACTACTGTTTGAAAAAGGGCCTTCAGTAAAGTTGGAATGCATTACTTTTAAAAAAGCTTTCTTTCTCCCACCACGAATTAAATGCTTAAAGTCTCTCTGTAACCTCTAGAAAATGTTTAAACCCTAGCGCCTGAATTCTGTACTTACCTCCCCAATTCCATGCTGGGATCACCACGAATTCATTTGTGCATCTGCTATGCTGTGTCCAGAAAACACTGTTTCTTTAATTCATCTTCTTCCTCTGGCCTTTTACACCTTGAAGTATTCTGATCCATGGCAAGGTGGGGAAAGTCCCATTTGGATTGAGCACTCCATAGTCTTCTGTGGTTCCATGCCTCCTTTCAGTACCAGCTTGGAGAGGACTGAGCAGAGTCCTGAACCTGTAGATTCCACATTCAGACTCTTATTTCTGGAACATAAGATGACACTGCACACCAGGTCAAGAGGGGTGAAACAGAGTCTCCGACAAATGCTGTGGTTCCTCAACCCTGTGCTTTCCTCATCTCTGGGTATCCAGATGTGTCTGCACATCAGGCTGGAAGAATGAAGCACAGTCCTGAACAGGCAGGATTGTGGTCTGTCAGGAGTGAGTGCTGGAAATTGGGCTTGGTTGGAGAGTGAAAATGACTTCTTCAAGGATATTTAATGAGGCAGCTCTCTGAGACAATCTTAACTTGTGCGTTATGTCTTTATCTGGGATAGGTTTAAATGTGTACACTTTATTTGGGGTCATATAATTTGGGGAAAGGGTGTGAGAATATTCAGGGAGTGAAAAGGCCAGTGGCTGAAAGCTAAGGTACTAAGGTGCCTCATTAGTATGGCAAGTTGTTCCAGGTGCTGGATGATATGACTGACTACCTGTGACCACCTGGTGGGGCACTGTACTCAAAGGCAGGCATGGAAACAGGGAAGGAGCTAGTTCTACTCCTTCCAATCTCAGGATGAGATTTTAAATCTAATGTTTTGAGATTTCCAGATTTTGAACCTTCTCTAACTCGCCAGTTCCATACCAGTTCTTCTGGTGGCATGGTCCCTACCCCTTATAGTATTCCTTCCTCTGACTGTGAACCAAAAAAGAGTCTCTGTGTAAATAGCAATTTGTAGCAATCGATTTTCCTTTTTGTGCCCTTTTGTGAAGTATCCTAGCTAGGGTTACTATTGCTATGAAGAAACACCAGGGTCAAAGGCAAGGTGGTGAAAAGGGGTTTTGTATGGCTTACACTTTCGCATTATAAGTCCATTATTGAAGGAAGTCAGGGAAGAAATTCAAACAGGACAGGATCCTAGAAGCACACAGTGATGCAGAAGCCATGGAGGAGTGCTGCTTACAGGTTTGTTACTTATGATTTGTTCAGCCTTCTCCCTTCATAGGATCAGGACTGCCAGCCAAGGGATGACCTCACTCACTATGGACTGTTATTCATAGAATACTAAGTAAAAAGTACTTTACAGGCTTGTCTGAAATTCAATCTTCTGGAGGCAAATTGTCAACTGAGGTTCCATCTTTTCATATGACGATAGTTTGTGTCAACTTGACATTCAACTTGCCAGCCCATGAATGGAACACTAGCTTTTTGTTTGCTTACATTAATTTCATAATATTTTTAGCATATATTTTGCTCAACACACACTCTATAGAAAAGATGCTCAAGCATTTATCTTTCAAAATTATAAATGCTTTTTCTTTTATTTTGAATAATGACATTAGTTTCTACTTTGCTTCCTCAAAACACTCCCACATATACCTCCTTGCTCCATTTCAAATTCATGGACTCTTCTTTTATTAATTATCATTACATATATTTAGGTATATACACAAAACACACATAATATTCTTAACTTCTGGAAATTTTTCTACATCATAAAATATTTCTTGTTATTAATTTTGCCAGGCAAGTTTTTATGCAAAGCTTTTTGACTTCATATTTCAAAAATAATTCTTATAAAGAGCATAGTTGTATGAACATCTCTCAGTTTGATAGTTTGTATTGATGCTCATCTACTTTATTTAGTGATATAGCTTTGTTCATCTCTACCATTTTATTATTTCTTTTTCAGTTGTCTTACTGAATCTATTTTTCCTCTCATTCTTTTTATAGTCTAATTTTCATTAATGTTCTGATGTCTGTTTCTGTTTTGGCTTTCATTTCTACTTTGGAATATTTTTGCATGCATTTCATTTTGATTTAATATTAACTCTTGTGACTATCTCACACATGCATAAGTTTTAACCTCTGCCTAGGGATAATGTCAATAGTGTAATTCATTCACCATTTCTGCCCTACTCCTGTTATACATCCATGGTACATATTTCAAATTTCAATGCAACATGATTGCTTTGAGTTTCTTCTTTAAAGAATGAAATATATGTAAATTTATGTATGTATGCACATACATAATTTCTGAAGCTCCGCATTATAATCTAGGAAATACTGCTTTTGAATTATATTATTCTCCTTTCTCCTAAACTACATTAGTTATCCTAAGCTTTAGAGTGGGCTACTGCTAATGAATTAGGACCTTACTTATTAGAGAAGTTTTTTCCCACATTTTAAGATATATTTTTGTTCATCATAAATTTCTGAACTAACCACCTTTCAACATTTTACATGCACATTCTTTCATCCCCAAACATTATTTGCCATTGGCAGTACACCTTATTTGAATCTGAAGGGGCTCTTCATCTGGAGGTCTGCTGTTACTATTTAATTTTCAAGTTTTTAAAGTTTGTTTATGAAATTTCTAACAATGGTTCTATATAGAAAAACTTTGCAAAAGTTTGGTAAAACTTGTCCAATTTGTTCAAGCTGCACAGTTATGGTATTTGATTTTTTAAAATATACTGATATGTTGTTCAAAATTTCTCATATAATTTCTATGCTGTAAAAACTATCTTAATCTTCTAAAAGTCCAAAAGATGTTTTTATTAGGCAACTTGATATTCACTATCAGTTAAACTTATATGTTAAATTTTTACTTCCATTTGAGTAATCCTTTGTATGTATATTTCCTCAGACTACCTCCCCATTCATGCTTCAGTGTTTTTGTTAATTACAACAAATTAAGTTTTTTTATTGTGAATTTATATATTTTATATTTATTTATTTTTAATTGTTTTATTTAGTTACATTCCAAAATGTTGTTCCACCTCTAGTGGACCCCTATCCAAGAGTTCTTACCCCAGTCTTCCTCTCCTTTGCCTCTGAGAGGTTACAATTTTCACTTATTATTGGTTTTGAGTCTAAAGTTTTTATATGTATTTGTTGCAATAGCCTTACCTGCTCTGAACTTTTACTCTGCTCAAAGTCTTGTGCTTTGAGTTTTGTTCACCTCTAATGTCTCTTTATGAATACATCCTGACTTGTCCATGTCACCTATAGATCCCTTGCATGCTTACCATGAACCAGACACACTATAGAGATTCTGCATCCGGACAACATTCTTTAGTGAATGTTGTTATTTTCTGTAAGTAAGTCTCTTTGTGTTACAGTCAATCATATTTCTTTTTCTTCCCTTTAAACTGTTTTTATAATCACTCATCAATCTTTTCCTTAGATTTCTAAAAAGTGCTTTACACTAAGGAGCATTGTTTTGTTTTGTTTTGTTTTGTTTTTTCTAAAACAATCTTCTTGTGTTTTAACTCAACACTTGAGTTATTCACACCTGTTCTTGGATGTCTCTATGGCTGGGAGAAATTTTCAGTATAGCTTCCCTGGTATTCTGAAACTTCTTGTCTGACACTGTCTCAGCCACACTGCAGCTGCAGGTTAGCAGTCCTAATCCCTCAGAGCCCCGCCCTCTGCTCACCCAGCATGGCCTTCAGGCAGAAATCTACAATAAATGCTATGCAGGCCTTTGAGTATTTTTGTAAGGCTTGTTTTCTGTAGACATCCTTCCCCCACCATGAATATTGCACAAAACATGTTGTGATTTTCAGCTCCTTGGTGAGAGACTTCTGCTTACTTCTGCTTCTTCCTATAATATGATGCTTGTAAGGCCTCAATTGACACAGGGAGAACATAGTTCAAGTATCTGAGTGGACCAGCGACACTGCCTATTCCTGCTGCCTGGACTGCCACATTTGACCTCATCACCAGGTGAATCCAGGAGCTTGAGATTCCAAGCAGAGGAGTCAGCTGGTCAGAAGAGAGGTACTTCCCACTTAAACAAGATTCGTGCTGAGTGATTATGGCTCAGAGTCCTTGTGAAGAGCAGGATTTCTCTTGGAGAAAGAATCCTTGGAGAGAGAATCCTGGAGAAAGTCTCAGCAAGTCTCTCTTCAGGAACCTAGAGCTTCACTTTAGAGGAAAAGAACAAAACTCCTCCCCCTCCCTGCCCCTGGACCCCTGCAGTGAGGAGCAGTGAACAAGCAGACAAAAGATGACATAAAGAGGAAGTAGGGGGAGAAGGGAATTTCCCCAGAGTGTGTGTTAACAGTTAGAAATGGCCCCCATGGAGCAGATTCTAAGGTTCAGGGAGCCAGAGAAAGCAAAAGGTGCTAAGTCTTGTTCACTAGTACCCAAACTCCTTTGGTGGACTGGCTGAGTTACTGAGTGGGCTTGATGGCAGGTGATTTCTTTTGGCTGTGTTTCCAGCAGGCTTTAGTCTAGCCTCAGTGGGAGAGGATGTGCATAGTCCTGCAATGACTTGAGGTGTCAGGGTAGGGTAGCACCCAGGGGGGACTTCATTCTTCTCAGAGGAGAAGGGAATAGGGGGTGGAGGGAGGGGCTGTCTGAGGGGGGGACTGGGAGGAGGGAGACCATCGATCAGATGTTATGTTAGCAAGAGATAAAGTTGGGACAGGATTTGCACTTTGAAAAAGTGTTAGTGGACGTGTTAAGGCTCCTAATCTTTTATTAATTAGTCATGTTAAAATTTTCTTTCTTCTACAATATTTAATGTAAGTTGTATTAATTGTACACTTCCATGAGTGGCATCTGTCAGCTGCTTGTCCCGTTCCTCAAGCCCCACGTTGGGCGCCAATTTCCCCATGGTCCTAGGGAAAAGGGACTGATGGATGAAAGAAGGAGACAAGAAACACGTGGTACTTGGGAGCAAGACAGAGTCTCTCTGTTCCAGCTCCAATGTTTACTTCAGTGTAGTGGCTTAAGAGTACAGGCTGGCAGGAAAGTTACACATAGCCCAAGGCTAACCCACTACCATAAACGGTTTACAGGAAATACCAGACATTCTTTCAACCTCTGGAACCCGAGACCATAAACACCCTGTTCTTTCTAACTTTGTACCTTAACTGACTATGCTTCACAGAACAGTGGGTAGCTTCCTGGGTTTGGCTCCCAACAGTAGATAGTCCAGAAACCTGATAGAACCAAACACTAATGACAACAAACAACAACAACAACAACAACAACAACAACAACAACAAAGTCAATGAAATGATTTCTAATACTATATTGCTATACTCATATATTAAGGCTTGGCTTGGACCCATTGTCAACAAAGAGCAACTGATGGAAACAGATGCAGAGATTCAGAGTCAAACATTAGATAGAGCTTGAGGTTGGTTCATTCGCTTTTTTAAGGCAGCCCTCACTCGAATATGCCAGCTCTGTAGTCTCCACCCAAAACTTGTTGTTAATTCTGTAATGTAATAACCATCAGCTTCCCTATCTATGAAAGTGTTAATTTCTATAGATACTTTATTAAAAATATGTAAGCATAGTGGGGTATTCCTGTGACAACCTGACCATGTTTTGGGGAGGACTGTAGAAGTATTTTTGGAAATTTGGGCTAGACAATCCATTCGGTGTTAAAAGCTCTGTGAGATGTTGTGTAGGATCTTGGAAGATAATGTTGAGAACAGTGCAGTAGATGGAGGCCTGACTTGTGAAATCTCAGAGGGAAGATGAAAAACTCTTATCAGGGCTGTTGTGCTGTTTTGGTTGGCTGGGGCTGAAGAGTCAGCTGTGATTGACAGTATGCCAAAACTACTAAATTGAGGACTTTAATTTTCTGGGAATATTGTTGCTGGTTGGCTAGAGCTGGGAAATTGGTGGTGATTCAGAGGAGACCAGCATCATTGGAGTGAAGTCTTCTGGGGGTGTATTCTGAGAGCAGAGAGGCTGTGTTCCAGAGATGGCCAAGTTTGTGCCTTGTGCTGCAGCAGAACTTGTTAATGTGTAAGAGTCACCCAGGTAGTACTGGTTTTGAAGGCATGAAGGGGTCATGAAGAGCAGCTGAAGCTTGGCACTGTGAGATGCTGTGGAAGGCCATTGATGAAGGTGAATCCTCAACTGCAATTGATGGCCTGGGACTGAGGGCATCATACAAAGGACTTGAGGCTTGACACCATGAAGAGAGCCTATGAGAGGCTATTGGTGAAGCCTAGTTGAATAGGAAGAAAGCAGTGTTTTGGAGATGCCAGTACCATGAAATAACCACAAAGTACAGCAGCAGCAATGAAGTACAGGCATCTGGAGACTAGAAGACAAGATGTGTGCTACAACAGGCAAAGCTGGAGAAGTAACTTAAATCCTTGGAGGAACCCAGAAGATCCTGAGTGGATCCTAGGTGTTGGATGGTTGGAGTTTGATTTTTTTTTTTTTTTTTTTTTTTTTTTTTTTTTTTTTTTTGGTTTTTTAAGACAGGATTTCTCTGTGTAGCCCTGGCTGTCCTGGAACTCACTCTGTAGGCCAGGCTGAATTCAGAAATCCACCTGCCTCTGCCTCCTAAGTGCTGGGATTAAAGGTGTGAGCAACCACTGCCCGGCTTGGTTTTGCTTTTGATTGTGATTGTGCCCTGATATTTTTCCCTCTTGAAGAAAGAAGGTATTTTATTGGAGCCCATAGTTAAGAGACTTTGATTTTTTAAAAGATTTTGAATTTTAAAAGATATTGGAATTGTAAAGGGATTAAAATTTTAATATGCAAGACTGTGGGTCTTTTAAAGTTATTTAGATCTTGGGGATGAATAAGAAAGTAAGGGTTGAGGCTTAATGGTGATGTGTTTATGTGTCAAGTTGACAAATCATCAATTGTACTGGCTAGTTTTGTGAATCAATTTGACACAAGCTGGAGATATCACAGAGAAAGGAGCATCAGTTGAGAAAATGCCTCTATGAGTTCCACATATAAGGCATTTTCTCAATTAGTGATCGGGAGGGAGGGGAGAAACCCCTGTGTGTGGACCATCCCTGGGCTGGTAGTCTTGGATTCTATAAGAAAGCAAGCTGAGCAAGCCAGGGGAAGCAAGCCAGGAAGAAACACCTCTCCACGGCCTCTGTATCAGCTCCTGCTTCCTGACCTGCTTGAGTCCCAGTCCTGAATTCCTCTGGTGATGAACAGCAGTGTTGAAGTGTAAGCTGAATAAACCCTTTCCTCCCCAACTTGCTTCATGGTCATGATGTTGTGCAGGAACCCTGTACATAGATACCCTGACTAAGACACACATATTTCCATGAGAACCTATTTTCAGATGATACTACACACTGTGGATGTACAAGACTCTCATGTCTTCTGTGCCTTATTGCAACCTCAAGATGGAGCTTTTATGTAGACCAAAGGAAGAAAGGACAACTGAAGACTTGGAAATACACAAAAAACACTTATATGGAAATGCATTTGATGTAGGACGGAGTCTCACTATAACTATAATGAAATGGTGTGGGGTACTATGAGTTTCCCCACCCAGCTCTTTCACACAGTGAGCCTGATGCACACACTATTTAAGAGTTGTATCATTCTGTATAAACGGATCAGAGAAGTCTGTAGCAGGAGTGTGTGAAAGGGAATGGATTTGCTCCTGAGGCTGCAGTTTCAGCCCTAAGTGCCTATTTCCAGTACCAATCTTTAAGGTACAATTTTTTGAAGAATCTTTGTATATCAAATTTTCCCTATGACCGATGGCAGTGACAGTTCAAATGCTTATGTGTTGACTATGAAATGACCCCAAAGCAAAATCCA
The DNA here is from genome assembly GCA_028551405.1 of Uromys caudimaculatus. NCBI lineage: Eukaryota > Metazoa > Chordata > Mammalia > Rodentia > Muridae > Uromys > Uromys caudimaculatus. The sequence continues at coordinate 8,952,215 of CM052713.1, forward strand.
CTAGGCTTCTTTCTGTTACTGGTTTTCAAACTGTTTTCTACAATATAAACCATTTTGTGATGTCACGTTTGCCTATAATTTTTCAGAGAGTTTATAAAATTTAAAGATGATTAATGTATGATAAAAGCAATAACAGTGGAAAATGAACTCAGATAAATTTCTAAATCAATGTATTTCTAATATGGAAGTAGATGACACCTAAGAATGCTGATGTGTGATGTGATACTTTCTCATTTGTGATTTGTGACATCATATGTGTTACTGTTTTTAAATAACTGTTAGAAGATTTTCTAAAAAAAACTTTAAGATCTAGAGCTTAATTATTTAAGTTACTCAATTAAACAGGTATGATTTAAAATTATGAGTTCTCTTGGGAGTTTATATAAACAGAAAATATACGAAACTATGTTCATTATTTTAGTATTTAGTAAATTTCTGTAAATTTTCACAAAATGAGACTGCTGTCAGTCATTCAGCAAATGAGTCATTTGGCCAATGAAATAGATTAATTATAACTATATATTTCCTAACAAAACATTTGTATAAATTCTTACATATTAGACAAAACTGAGTACGTTACTACTGTAGTTTTATAGAAAGCTCCAAGTGTGAATTAGGAGACAGTAAATTATAGCATTTCAGAAGTTTCTCTTGTAATATCTGCTTTCCAATAACAGCAAGATGATGATCTTCTGTCTCAAATCATGGAGCATATAGTAGTCGTGGAAAACATTAGTCTATGATTCATCCTCATGTGCAGATTTTTCATGTAGCAAATAGCACTAGTCATGTAACCTACACAGAAAAGTCATTGTAAAAATGAGCTAATTATGAGAAGAGTTTAGGTTATTCTGTGGAACAAAGTAAGTACCCTGTGAAACTGTTATCAACTGTTAGAAACTTTTTCATGACATTCTGTGTTATGGACTGAAAAATAAAATAAATTTTACATGCAGCTCAGTCAAATGGCATTCAGTTAGCAAGACACTCCTGTCATCTAGTAGAAAGAATGATAGAGAAAAGGAATCAGAGGGGCAGTGAATGTGGCTTAGTATCTGGAACCCTGTTCTTAAGGTTGTTCTGCTGTCACAGCATTTGGTTTGTTCTGTGTACATTGCTAAGCATTATGAAAATTAAATGTATTTACTTTAATCACATAGAATTGGATTTAACCCAAAAGAGTATATGTAGCTACTTGGATTTCTATTTACAATGTAATTACATGTACAATATGTAAGTCATAATATCAGATCAGAACCATGAGCACAGGTGTCAATGAATAACTAAGATAGGTTGTTTTCATATCATGAGTTGATAGATTTAGAAACTTGTCTGATTTCATTTTCTACTGTTTATTGCTTTCATCAACCATTAATAATCTCTAAATTTTATAAACTTAGAAAAATTATAGGCAAATGTGTCATCATGAAACGCTTTACACTGTTGAAAACATTTTGAAAAGCAGTAATGGAAAAGAATCCTGGGGGTTCCTTGTCCCAAGAAACATTGTTTGCAGGTTTCATAAAGTGACTAGCATTCTGAACAACTTTAGAGCCACAGTGTCCTTCTTAGTCTTCATATAAGATTCCTGATCTGTGCATATTTATGTTTAAAATAAGGACATGAAATTAAGTTATAATTATTAAGTCTATAAATTTCTAGACTGTTCGAATATTTGTTGCCAGTGACATGTGTCATCTGATTGGACCATTGAAACAGAAGTGATTCGTGAGCAAAAGGAAATAAAAGGTAGAGACCATATTAAGTCTATGACAGAGCAAAGGGAGCATTCATAAAATCTCATATAAACTTTGTTTCATGCATAGAGGACACAGAATTATTGACAGCAAATGACTCCACTCACACACAAGCAGAAGGTCAATAAACAGTGAACATCTTCTGCAAATATTTTAAAAAATGCTGAGAGATGTCCTTAGACCAGGGGTGGTGTCTGCACTCCCATTATGTCTGACTTTCTTTCTGTTGCTTTGGAGTGTTTTAATGCCTTCAAGTGTACTTTATGGAATATACTGTTGGGAGAAAAGCTTGGAATAAAAGCTCTGTTCTAATTCAAAGCTCTATATTTTACAAGAGAGAAAACAGAGTTAGTGAGATTTCTCTAAGGCCACTGAGGGAAAGTAAGACAAATCCCAAAATTTCCTAAGAGGTTTCTTGTATCATGTCACTCTGATCAACAACAAATCTCTTTATTATCAGGAAACAGAACAACTGGTGCCTGCAATGTATTAAGAGGATCCCACTTCTGCCTGGGACACTAGGATTCCATAGACAAGCAGCCCCGGGAGAAACGCAGAAAAGCCCATAACAGGGGCAAAGCGTCCGCGGAGCTCACTGACTCTGCCTGCTTTCTGTGGGCCACAGAGACTGACGGCCAGCAGCTTCCGGCGACGGCCGGAAACCTCAGCTTCGGCCACAGGGCCCCACAGTTAATCAGTGCCGGGACAAAGATCCCTCTCAGGACATCGCAAGACCCAGCAGAGGGCCAAAGACACGCCCCACAGCTCACAAGGTACTGCCCTGAACCCGCAAGACACAGGGACCGAGGTAGGTGGGCCTAGAAACCCCCCTGGATCCCAAAAGTGGGCGGCTGTGGCAGGAAACTTCTGCCTGGGTCAATAGGATTCCATAGACAAGCAGCTCCAGGAGAAAATCCTCTCTCTCCCAGGAACGAGGAAAAGCCTCTAGCAAAACGAGCCCAAGAGCTCAAGGACTCTGCCCGCTTTCCACAGGCCACAGAGACTGAAGGTCAGCAACTTCCAGGACCAGGATCAGACCTGGTGCCACGCTCTCCAAACCCAAACACCTCTCAGAGAGAGCTGGTCTTCAAGGAGTACTGACACAGAGACCTGCAGGAGGGGCAAGCCACAACCAGACAGAGTAAGATCAGCTAACAACAGAGTCAACGAGATG
>CM052713.1:8955645-9046472 GCA_028551405.1 Uromys caudimaculatus
AACAGGGTATCCTTGATCTTTGTGGTTTCATATTCAGTCACAGTGACTCAGTTGTACTTTTACGACAACAGGGTATCCTTGATCTTTGTGGTTTCATATTCAGCTTTGGAAGTAGTCATAATATTTTCCTGTTCTTCTTGGCTTCATTTTCTCATGACCTATAGAGATCTCAGCATCTGGGGGGTGGCGGCTCCCAACAAGCTATCATAAAATAAAACACTGGACTCTAGATTCTCATCAATATTTATAATCAAATAATAATTGAAGATTATGGGCACTTGGTCTTCCACACTGACTTTTCTTTCAGTTGTACATCTCTTGCTTAGAAAGTCATATAAGGGCTTGATGCAGTACCATACCAGGCCTCTGTAGTCCAACTCTGTAAGATGTCAGTAACATTAATGCAAATTTTCTTCATCCTTCCTATGGAGACTATCTTTCCTCCAGTCAAGATGAGGGTGAGAATATTTTTCTTTTATATATTTTTTATTTATTTATTCAGTTTGCATCACAACATCAGCCCCCTCTCTTTCTAGTACCCCCTCACAGATCTGCCCTCATTTCTCCCCATCTCCTTTGAGAAAAGAAATCCCACCTCTATGTGTTACTATTACCCCTGCTGCCCCAAACTACCTTCACTAACCCCACCAACACTGCCCTATCCCTCAGCCCCCACTCCCCCACCTCCCACACATCAGTTCACTGTACAACTAAGCACACTCTCTACCACTGAGGCTAGAAAATGTGGCCCACTTAGGGGAACTGGATCTACAGGCAGGCAACAAAAAATTCAGGAAGAGACCCCACTCTTGTTGGGGTCCCCACATGAAAACCAATCTGCTCATCTGCTACATAAGTGCAGTGGGCCTAGGTTGATTCCGTGCTTACTATTTTGTGTTGATTCAGTCTCTGGGAGCCTCAAGGAACCAGGTTATTTGACTTTTTGGTCTTCCCATGGAGTCCCTGTCCTCCAGATCCCTCAATCTTTCACCCAACTATTCCATTAGACTCCCCAAGCTTCATCTAATGTTTGACTATGGGTCTCTTCATCTCTTTTCCTGGGCTGATGGGCAGAACCTCTCAAAGGACAGCTATGCTAGGTTCTTGTCCTCAAGCATAACAAAGTATAATTAATAGTGTCAGATATTATTTTTTTTTTCCCATGGGATTGGTCTCAATTCGGGGTAGTCATTAGTTAGCATACTTCCATCTCTGCTCTAAATTTGTCTTTGCACATTTGAAGACAGAACACATTTTAGGTCAAAGGTTTTCTGTGTGGTTAACTGTCTTTATCCCTCCATTGGAATTCCTGCCTGGCTATAGGAAGTGGTCACTTCAGTGTCCATATCGCCAACTGCAAGGTCTCTCAGCTAAAGAGGACGTCATAGAATCTCTGGGAACTTTCCTCATCCCAGGTCTCTGGCGGGCCTAGAAACTGCCCCCCTCCCTGCCAATTTCTCTTCTCTCTCCCCTCCTCTCCACACATCTGATCACTCTCTCATCCCTCCATCCACTTCTGATATGTATTTTGTTTCTACATTTGAGAAAGATTCGAACATCCTCCATTGTGTACTCGTTGATAATTCCCTTCTTTGTGTCTGTTGATTACAACACAGTTGTGCTGTACTTTACGGCTAATACCTACATACCATGCATGTCCGTTCAGGTCTGAGCTACTTCACTCAGGATGATATTTTCTTAGTTGCATCCATTTGCCTGAAAAATTCATGATGTCTTTACTTTTAATAGCTGAGTAGTATTTCATTGTGTAAATGATCTACATTTTCTTTATCTATTCTTCAGTTGAGGGAAATCTGGGTTGTTTACAGTTTCAGCCTATTACAAATAAAACTGCTGTAAACATAGTTGAGCAAGTGTCCTTGCTTGATGGTGGGATAGACATAAAAAAACTAAGACATCATGAATTTTGCAGGTAAATGGATGCAACTAGAAAATATCATCCTGAGCTACATGCTACACTGGGTTTTTGATTTTAAATATTGTCTTAGTCAGGGTTTCTATTCCTGCACAAACACCATGACCAACAAGAAGTTGGGGAAGAAAGGGTTTATTCAGCTTACACTTCCACACTGCTATTCATCACCAGAGGAAGTCAGGACTGGAATTCAAGCAGGGCAGGAAGCAGGAACTGATGCAGAGGCCATGGAGGGATGTTTCTTACTGGCTTGCTTCCCCTGGCTTGCTCATCTTGCTTTCTTATAGAACCCAAGACTACCAGCACAGAGATGGTAACACCCACAAGGGGCCCTCCCCCCTTGATCACTAATTGAGAAAATGCCTTACACCTGGAACTCATGGAGGCATTTTCTCAACTTAAACTCCTTTCTCTGTGATAACTCCAGCTTGTGTCAAGTTGACACAAAACCAGCCAGTACACATATGAAGTTTCAACTTTTTGTACTCCTATGAGGAGTGTTTGTATTAGCTTTTCTTTGAATGTCTGATAGAATTCTGTGCTAAAACCATCTGGCCCAGGACTTTTATTTTGTTGCAAGACTTTTTAATGATTACTTGTATTTCTTTAGTGTTATAGAACTATTCAGATACTTTATATGATCCTGATTTAACTTTGGTAGTTAGTATCTGTCTTAAAAAATCATACATTTCATTTAGATTTTTCCAGTTTTATAGAATATAGGCTTTTGAAGTAAGACTTAATGATTCTTGGAATTTCCTCAGTGTCCATTGTTATGACTCTTTTTTGATTTCTGATTTTGTAATTTAGGTCTCTCTGCTATTTAGTTAGAATGGCTAAGGGTTTGCCTATCTTGTTGATTTTCTCAAAGAACTAGCTCTTGGTTTTGTTGAGATATTGTATTATTCTCTTTGTTTCTAATAGCTTTATTTCAGCCCTGAATTTGATTGTTTTCTGCTATCTTCGGTATGTTTGTTTCTTTTTTTTTCTAGAGCTTCCATGAATACTTTTAATTCATCAGTATGAGAATTCTCCAATTTCTTTATGAAGGTACTTAGTACTATGAACTTTCCTTTTAGCATTGCTTTCATAGTGTCCTATAAGGTTGAGTATGTTGTGCCGTCATTTACATTGTATTCTAGAAGGTCTTTAATTTCCTTCTTCATTTTTCTCCCTGACCCAACAATCATTGAGTACAGAGTTGTTCAGTTTCCATGAATATGTAGGCTTTCTGTTGTTTCTGTTGTTGTTGAAGTCCAGGTTTAATTCATGGTGATCTGAAAAGATGCAGGGGGCTATTTCAATCTCCTTTGTGACTGATTATATCATCAGTTTTGGAGAAGATTCCATTAGGTGTTGAGAAGCAGGTATATTCTTTGGGGAGGGGTAAAATGTGTTATAGATGTGTTAGGACCATTTGGATGATATGTACATAGTTTCATTATTTCTCTCTTTAGTTTTTGTCTTGATGACTTGTCAATTTGTGAAAGTGGAGTGCTAAAGACTCCAACCCTTAATGTGTAGGGTTCAATGTGTGATTTAAGATTTAATAATGTTTCTTTTGCGAATGTGGGTATCCTTGCATTTGTGGCATCAATGTCTAGAATTGAGATATTCTCTTGGTGTATTTTTCCTTTGATGAGTATTAGGTGTCCTTCCCTGTTTCTTTTGATTACTTTCAGTTGAAAGAATACTGTATTAGATATTAGAATAGCTACTGCAGTTTTTTCTTGGGTACATATTCTTGGAAAACATTTTTCCATCACTTTATACTGAGATAATACCTATCTTTGTTGGTGAAATGTGTTTCTTGCATACAGACCAATGATTTATTCTGTTTACATATCCATTCTGTTAGCCTATGTCTTTTTACTGCAGAATTAAGCTCACTGATATTGAGAAATGCTAATGACCAATGATTGTTACTCCCTGTTATTTTAATGTTTGTGGTGGTTGAGTATGTGGTGTGCATGTTTTTTACATTTGTTTTACTGGTGCAAAATTATTTATTTTCTGTGCTTTCTTGTATATAGTTAGCTTAACTGGGTAGGAGTTTTCATTCTAGTATTCTCTGTTGTGCTGGGTGAGTAGGGAGGTATTGTTTGAATTGGTATTTGTCATGGAATATCTTGGTTTTTCTGTCTATGGTGATTGAAAATTTGGCTAGATATAGTAGGCCTGATATCTGCAGTCTCTGAGAGTCTGCAAGACCTCTATTTAGGCCCTTCTAGCTTTTAGAGTTTCAGTTCAGAAATTGGGTGTAATTCTGATAGGTCTGTCTTTATATGTTACTTGGCCTTTTACCTTGCCACTTTTAATATTCTTTCTTTTTTCTGTAGGTTTTGTGTTTTGATTATTATGTGGCAGGAGGATTTTCTTTTCTCTTCCAGTCTAATAGATGTTCTGTAAGCTTCTTTTATATTTATTAGCATCTCTTTCTTATGTTGTGAAAATCTATGACTATGTTAAAAATATGTTCCGGTCTTTGGAGCTGTGACTCTTTACTTTCTTCTATACCTATTATTTTTAGATTAGATCTTTTCATATTCCACATTCCTTGGATGTTCTGTATCAGGAGATTTTTAGATTTATCATTTTCTTTGACTGACATATTAATTCCTTCTATTGTATCTTCTATGTCTGAGATTTTTTCTACTATAACTTGTATTCGTTTGGTAATGCTTATGTCTTTAGTTCCTTTTCTCTTTCCTAGGTTTTCCTTATCGAGAATTGTATCAGGTTTTGTTTTCTTTATTGCTTCTATTTCCTTTTTCAGGTCTCAGACAGTTTTATTTATATCCTTCACCTGTTTGATTGTATTTTCCTGAATTTTCTTATATTTACTTGCTTCTTCTTTTAATGCCTGTTTGAAAATATTTTTCTGAATTTCTTTAAGGAATTTATTAATTTCTTCTTTAAAAGTCTCTATCATCTTTATAAGATTGGTTTTAAGACCATTTTCTTTTGCTCTAGTTTCTTTTGGATATCCAGGGTTTGCTGTAGTAGGATATCTGAGCTCTGGCAGTGGTAGTGCCATATTGCCCTGGGTCTTGTTGATTTTGTTCTTACACTGTCCTTTAAGAATCTGGTTTTCCCTGGTGTTGATTTGATGATCATGATAGCACCAGGACTTCTTAGGAGAGCAAGTATGTTTGTGATCCAAACAGTGGAGGTGAGTGTACTTGACTCTGCTGCTTGTTTCAGGAATACAACACTGGCAAGTGATGATGGGGTAATTTCCAAGCAGTTAGTTCTTGGGGCCCTTGGAGCCCTCCATGGGGAAGCAGAACTCTCTTGGTGTTCTGCAAGTCTCCTCAGGACCAAAGCATGAGGTCAGAGCTAGGAAGTCAGGGAACTGCACACAAGTCACCTCTGCTGGCTATGTTCCAGGCAGTTACAATTCAGAAGAGATTGATGGGGTAGGATTTCAAGCTAGTTAGTCTTTGGACCTTGCAGTTCTCCACATGGAAACAGGATAATCTTAGGGTCCCACAAAGCTCCTCAGAGATATAGGGCAAGACCAGCACTAGACAGTGGAGTTCAGGGGGCCTCATGCAACTCTGAGGGGAGAGTTCTAATGTCCATAGTCTTAGTTAAGCATCTTCCTAGGGACTAGAAGCACTTACCCATCTGTAGTTTATTCATTATGTTGATAAGAGAGTCAATGGTAAAAGGAACCATGAGGTTTGCCCTATAACATAGAACTAAATTCTAAAATAAAAAAAAAAGAAATCAGAGACTTAGAGTCATAGGGATTTAGAGTAGCAATTAACATCTCTTTGCCATTTTCCTCTGGTTCATAGAAATGTAATAACCATACCACTATCATACAGTTATCAAGAGTATTGATTATGATAATATATGCAAATCATAATGTTTAGCACAGAGAAACACAACTGAATATATCACCATTATTAGTACACAATTAAAACCTTTGTCAAGGCTTATTCTAATAAAGTGTTTTTTCAATTCAAAAAGTGATCCTTAAAAAGAACCTTCTCACAGTATTGTACACAACCAAGTCAGAATTTATTGTGCATAAATGTATTATTTAGAAAGTAGGCTATCTCACACCGTGAGGCTTTTATCAGTCAAGCTGCATGAAGCATATTCTCTGGCTCATATGCTGTTCTCCAAAGAGAAAAAAAAATGAGATACTTTAAATGCTTTGAAATAATTTACATTGATTCTCAGGGGCACACCATTAAGTTAGTTCAAGGGTGATTTAAAATCACTGGGAAGGACTGAAGAGGGTGTGCTTTAATTCCTGGTATGACTAGCTGCATCACCACAATCTGTGTAACAGGGAGACTGCAATACCCAAGATGTCCATATATGGCAGAACTGCATACTTGTATTGTCTTGATATAAGACATCTGGACCTCAATATCAGGCACACATGCTGTTTAACCTAATGAGCAAGATCTCATTCTTTCATAGACACAACTGGTTTTCATTCATGCTGGAAAAGCATATTTTCTAGAGGAATTTGCTGAGTAATTGGCAAGTGGAACCAATCTTTGTTTCTAATTGTCCTTTGTCTGCAGTATTCATTATCTATTTCTGTGTGAAAAATAAGTTATTTATTAATTTTGCTCAATCAGGTTAATACTCATAGTCATTCTCTGAGGTCATTTCTGATGTTGTCACAAATTATAGATAAGGAAGCAGAGGCACACAGGGATGAGATTAATCACTTCTAAAGCAAGTTATAAAGCCAACGGTATTTAGTACCTGAGTAGTGCTCCATTGTAAAACTGTAACACATTTTCTGTGTTGGTTCTTAAGGCTATGAGCATAGTGGAGCACGTGTCCTTAATATAAGTTGGATCATCTTTTGGGTATATACCCAGGAGTGGTATAGCTGGGTCTTCAGGTAGAGCTATTTCCAATTTTCTGAGGAACTGCCAGACTGATTTCCAGAGTGGTTTTTTCAGTTTGCAGTCCCACCAGCAATGGAGGTATGTTCCTCTTTCTCAACATCCTAGGCAGCATCTGCTGTCACCTGTGGTTTTTATCTTAGCCATTCTGAGTGGTGTGAGGTGGAATCTCATGGGATTTGCATTTCCATGATGACTAAGGGTGTTGAACATTTCTTTAAGTGCCTCTCAGCTATTTGAGATTTCTCTGTTGAGAATTCTTTGGTTAGCTCAGTATCCCATTTTTAATTGGGTTATTTGGTTTTCTGGAATCTAACTTCTTGAATTCTTTGTATATTTTAGATATTAGCCCTCTATCAGATGTAGGATTGGTAAAGATCTTTTCCCAATCTGTGGGTTGCCATATTGTCCTAATGATAGTGTCCTTCACCTTACAGAAGTTTTTCAATTTTATGAGGTCCCTTTCATCAATTGTTGATCTTAGAGCATGAGCCATTGATGCTCTGTTCATGAAATTTTCTCTTGTGCCAATGTGTTCCAGGTTCCTTCCCACTTTCTCTTCTATTAGATTCAACATATCTAGTTTTATGTGGAGGTCCTTTATCCACGTAGACTTGAACTTTTTACAAGGAGATAAAAATGGATCAATTTGCATTTTTGTACATGCTGACCACCAGTTGAACCAGCACCATTTGTTGAAAATGCTGTCTTTTTTCCACTGGATAGTTTTGGTTAGTTTGTCAAAGATCAAGTGACCATAGGTGTATAGGTTTATTTCTATTCATGGGCCAATTGATGTAGCTAGAAAATATTATCCTGAGTGAGGTAACCCGAGCACAAAAGAATGCACATGGTGTGTTCTGACTGATAAGTGGATATTAGTCCAAGAGCTCAGAATACCCACAAGCCATATGGAGCTTAAGAAGAAAGAAGACCAAAGTATAGATGCTTCAATCCTACATAGAACTGGGGACAAAATGATCATAGGAGGTAGAGGGAGAAACGTAAGTAGAGAGTATGGGAAATGGAAAGGTGGGCAGGATCAGGTATTGGAAGGTACAAGAGAGAAGTAGAGAGGGTCAGGAAACTGAATAGAAACATGTAGTAGTGGGGCATGGGAAACTGGGCATAGCCACTAGAAAGTCCCAGACATCCAGGAAGCAAGAGCCTACCAGGACCCAATGGGGATGACTTCAGCCAAAATACGCAACAAAGGGGAATTACAACCTGTAGAGACCACCTCCAGTAGATAGGCACGACTCCCAGTTGAGGGATGAAGCCACTAACCCATTTCAAATTTTTTAACCCAGAAATGTTCCTGTCCAAAAGGAAGATAGGGACAAAAAATGGAGCACAGACTGAAGGAAAGGACATCCAGAGACCTCCCCTTCTAGGGATCCATCCCCATCTGCAGAAAACAATCCCTACACTATTACTGATGTGAAGAAGTGCTTGTCAACAGGAGGCTGCTATGACTGTTGCCTGACAGGTTCTACCAGCACCAATATAGATCCAGATTCCCTGAGCCAACCATCAGACTAAGCCCAGATATTCCAATGGAAGAGGTTGGGGAAGGACTGAAGGAGCTGTAAGGGATTGCAACCCCATAGAAAGAACAATATCAACCAAATAAATGACCCAGAGCTCCCAGGGACTAAACCACCAACCAAAGAGAATACATGGAGGAAACCATGTCTCTAGATACATATTTAGCAGGGGATGGCCTTATCTGACATGTATGGGAGGGGAGGCTCTTGGTTCTATTGGGGCTTGATGCTTCGGTGTAGGGGGATGCTAGAGAGGTTAGGTGGGAGTGGGTGGAGGAATACCCTCATAGAGGTGAAGTGGAGGGGGGAAAATGGTACGGGGTGTGCAGGTTGTGGAGGGGTAAACAGGAAGGAGGATATCATTTGAAATGTAAACAAGTGAAGTGATTAATAAAATAATAAAGCCAATGGTAAATTCAAATTTCAATGAAGCCATGTTCATGCACTTAATGGATGGCTGTTGCCTATGTTGGCAAACCAGCTTAGTAACTCTAAATTGAATTCACTTCATTTTGTTTTCTGGGCTTATTTTGTGATTCTATAGTCTATTTTTTTAAAGTCTATCTTAGATTGAGAAACTGTTGTTTTGTTGGTGTTCTCTTCAGAAACAATCAATTTAGTATTTTACATATCACATAATTACATGATTAAATGGTGCAAAGGCATGATTATCATTGTCAAGTCTGTTGATGCCGGTCTCTGACATATGAGTGAGAAGCACTACTTAAGTATCCCTATGTCCTGTTTGAACAGTGTCTTGACTCATAGCTTTCTTAGTTCTTCCTCAGCTTGGGTCAAAACCCTGACCCAAATTCCCAGAGTAATTACATCTGAGATGACATTTAGTTCATTACCAAGCCTGATGATTCTACATTGGCTTTCACAGAAGCAGCAAAGCAGAGGCCAGAGGTCACACTCACAGCCTTCCTTTTGACAATGAGAATCTTCTTTATTGTTAATTAAATTTTTGGTCTTCTGTTATTGACAATGACCAGGATAGATTCAAATATTTGCATTTTAAAATGCATCTATATTTATGACTTAAATGATAAAATGTCATTGAAAAGTCATTCTATCCCCAATTTCTGCACTCTGGTACACACTTATATCATATCTTGTTCTTATTAATCATATAGTAATTTCGAGAGTTTTTTCTTGAGATTTATTTTATTTGTACTTAAGTGTAGGTGTGTACAGAGGCATTTGTGGTATGAGCACATTCATGCAGGTGCCTGAAGATGCCAGAAAAAGCCATCTGATGCACTGGACATAGAGAATCGGGTGCTTGTGAGCAGTCTGATATGGGTGTTGAGAAGTGAATTCCAATCCTCTGGAACAATGGCTTTCTTATGGGCTAAGTAAATTGCATAATAATCTTATGATGAAATAATTATCCACTAGTTTATATTTGATATTTTAACACAGATTGTATGTCATGATATCTGAGATATTAGCCCTCCCAAGTTATCTACAGATAAGTTATATCACCTTTTGCCTACAAAGTGAAGCTTTTTCCAGAATGTTCTTTTGTTACATGCTACCTTTTACTTGCTTCTTATTTTAAGAACTGTCCATGTTCTTTACATCCTATTTTGCTACATAAGCTTAGTAGTATACATTCTTCTGAAATAATGAGGCTCAAGTAAGTAATTTTATTTAAAATAAAGTTTAATTTTCAAAATAAAAGTGTTTGGTTTATTTAAGCATGACAGCACTGTGAAACAGAAACCGGCAACAGAGAAAGGATGGAAAGTAACACTATATATGCTCTTAGCATTTATACACTATAATTATATATGGTGATCTTTAGATGCACTAGGACAATAAATCAATCAGTTGAAAGTATGGCTCTAAATAAGCCAAAATAAAATATCTTAACTTAGAAATTCTGGTTAACTAGCAAAGTCCTCATTTTCTCAACTTTTGTACATAGATTGGCAATTGAGCTATGGTAAACAGTACTCACCGGCATGTGAAACATAAATCATTCTAATTAATATGCTTCCTCAACTCCCTGAATGAATCAACTCTCAGTGATCTCATTTGTGATAAGCCTATGCAGTAGCTTTGTAATATATTCACTCTCTTTTCAACAACAAACATAGCTATAGGATAAATCTTAACCACTGGGCATTGGAATATAAAATATTAGATAAAATGAAAAGTTTAAGTCATATATTCAAAATATATTATTAATTATAATGTAAAATACATTTATCTTAATATAGTCTGTTTGTGTCAACCTTCATTAAAAGTCCTGAAGTTAGGTGAGTCACAGAAGCAATGAACAGAGCTGTGTGATGCTTCCTTCAGTATTTCATGAATGAGTCAGAATTTAATTTACCTTAAACCTGGACACTTTCTAGAGGCTGAGATGAAATAAAAGTCCATTGTTAAAATGTTTCAATAACCAGGCTGGCCAGTTCTTTCCTTTCCTGCCAAATGATGAGCATGCTAAAGCTACTTTTCATTACAAAAGTATTGTATTAAAATACTTTCAAGGAAAGTTTGAGTCATGACCACCCCTGGTCTGCAGCACTTCTTACTCAGTATGATGCACTGTGACTGAGAGTCCAGGTGAAGGATGTGGTGTTCCTGTGGGAACTGCAGCTCCTGAGAAGCATGCTATTGTTGAGGATTTTCTTTATTCACAAATATCTTTTTTAGGAAGCATCCATTCTATTGACTCTGAGCCATCTAATTGAAAAAAAAATTGTTTTTCTTCTTCATTATTAAGAGCTAACATCCCATTGAAGGAGTATAAACAGTACTATCAACCCTTTAACTAAAACCCATGACAAAGAAGCATGATTCTCATGAATCTGAAGTATAGATAATTCCATCAACCTTTACCTAATGTTTGTGACCTGGAAAAGCATGATTTTTCTGAACCAGGAGCTATCCTGTTCAGAATTCAGACAATGACTTCTTTTGGATTCCTTGACTTAGCATATGTAGTGGCAGTAGCTCATAGTATAGTTACAAGACAGCAGGATATCCTTTAATTATGAGATGCTTAATGTCAGTTAAAAGTTCAAGTTGAAGGGCCACAGCCTAGGTCAATGAGGGATGAGAGGATCCAGTTAGAACTCCACGTTATCTTAGAACCATTTTGAAACTTAATGTGCTTGACTGCAAGCATATGAGTGTGGAGCTTGTGGTTTACAAGACTTATCTGAGGGGCCGAGCAAGAGTCATGGGAAATGTTCCTGAGGAACTGGTATTTTCCCATTGTCTTTGCAGATGCTTCATCAGCTTGTGTTCACAACCTGTATCTGTGCCTTCTTTAAGTAGGAAATTGTGATGATAAGAAACTTCCAAAACTCTTGTCCACTTACATTCCTTGTGATTAGTTTACTTATTGATGATACCATTTCAGGATTTTGTAAATGTGGATTGGCAATCACATGCTATGGTCCCTAGACATGATGCCTTCTTATTGTAATCCAGCAGCTACACTGACTTTGGCTTTTTTTTTTTTTTAATTTACTAGATGAGCACAGACATCACACATATATTTAAATGCACATGCATATATAATTATTTTTCCAGGCATGGACAGTGATTGTAGTCAAGAGACTACAGTATTCAGCAGCTATGAGTGAAAGTTATTCAGGCTTCAGGAATGAAGGATTTGAATGCTACATGTCCACTGAAGGGATAGTATCTAGAATATATAAAGGTTGTATGAATAGAGTAAATATATCTTTTTCATAGATAATGATAGATGAAAGATAAAAGATTGATGATATAGAGAAGACAGATTTAAAGATTATGAGATAGATGGATAGATAGATAGATAGATAGATAGATAGATAGATAGATAGATAGATAGACAGATAGCAGATTGATGCATGATAAGACATATGACAGATATACAAATGATGATGATGCAGATAGATAGATAGATAGATAGATAGATAGATAGATAGATAGATAGATAGAGATAGATGACAGACAAATGAATATTGACACAGCAAGGGAATGGGATGCGCAGTATGACGGCTTTCTGGGTGAATACTGCAAATTCACCTTGTTGTGAGCATTTATCAGCTACAGGTTTCACAAATTGATATACACTACTAAGTTGTTTTATAGTAAAGCAAAAGAATAACAATAAATCAAACTATTCAATAAGAATAATGAGTGAAACCCACCAGAAGATAAAGTGATGGGTGCAAATAAATACAGAAAATATTTTTATCTATCAAGGAAGCATAAAATGATGACACTGCACACCACAAAAAAGAAATAAAATTATGTAGAGCAGTATCATATGCTAGGAAAGGTCCAGGAAAACTAGATCATAGGCACATAACTGGTATGTATGTTAAATGACTAGTATCAAAGAATCTAGTTTGTTTCTTTAACAAGCTATCTATGCAATTATTATCTGTCATATAACTCAGAAATTTCACAATTGTGTCATTAGGCATATTACACAGAGTTTAGGGATTACACTAACCCAAAACCTGTGCATATTTGTTCACAGAAATTAAATCAAAAATAGTCATCATAAATTAAAATAATTCTCAAGAGTTACTGAATAAATGAAAAGAGGAAAGCCATGCACTAGAGAGAAAGGAGCTAGGGCAGACACTTGGTGATTCGGGAGTTAGTATGATTGAAATATGTCAGCTTCAGCACTTGGAGATTCATATTCAATGGTAGATGGTTTATTTAATATTAGGAAATTTGAGGAAAAAAAAAAAAGGAAAGCAAAGGGAGAGAAATAGGACAAGGCTTGCCTTGAAAATGGTCCTCCAGGATGATAAAATGACAAATTCAAAGGTGTACACACTGTATATCAATCACTTGTCATTGTTTTGGGTTTTACTGGCGTGGTCCCAGGCAGTTTCCCAAGCCATCTCTGTTCTTCTCACACCCCACTTCTCCCCTCTACTCTCTGTGTTTATAGAGATCTTATTGGAGAGATCCATCAGTCATTGTATTTGAGTTGATTTGCTTCTTTTGGTTTCCTAAAACAAATGTTTTGCTATTGCTCACTAATTTACTTCCTTGACAGATCTAAATTTAATAGATCAATTAGCATCAGTTCATCATTCTGTGACTGTTGACACTGAGAGGGAAGCTATCTCACAGTGCATATTGCCCGAAACTGACAGAGCAGTCTCTGTTCAAACTTAATTCATTAAGTTTATATGCAGATGTCACCCAAGAACTCAGAAAACTAGTTTCATAAAGTATTTAAAATAATTCTAATTTTCAAGATTAATCCAAATTTACTTTCCTAGTCAAACCCTTGTATGAAAAATTATTTTGAAAGACAATATAAAAAGATGAATTATAGCTTCTCATTTCTTATTTTTATTTTGGTTTTATTTAGTCACAAAATTGACATTTTCCTTATTATTTAGTTATTTTATGTATGGTTTTGTTGAGGCTTATCATTCTTAACACTCAAGAAAATAATTATATTTTGTGACACTTACTATGAAGAGCTAAATGTATATGATAAACCTAGGAATTTATTGTTAGAACAGTGGCCTGTCAGAGTTAACCTGAAGACATATGGAACATTGTAAACTCAATATAAATCCATCCTTCTCTCTGACACCTTCTTCAAACATGGCTGGACCTCTCTTCCAATTGGAAAAATTGCCCATTTTCTAAACTGTCACCACACATTTGTTTCACATACCATGGGGTATTTTAACTGGAGTCTTTAACTGTGTTTGTTTATTAGTATAATTTTGTGGGGTTTTTCTTCCAGACATTAGATTGTTTTCATCCTTAACTGTTTATTCATGGGAAATGACAAGGTAACAGGTACACTGTTGCTATCCAATAATTAGAATCACAGAATGAATGCAAAATACCGACTTTGTGCCCCTCTGGATTTTTAGCTCTGAGTTCCAATTACTGAGCTCAGTTGTGCAGCCTTGAACTCATCATGTTTTTGCTTTCTAAGGGCAGAAAAGCTCTAGAGGTTTTGTGGCTGCTAATCAAGGGTGTCCTGAAAGTGATCAGGCCTGAAGTGAGTGTGATGCAGCAATTAAAATGTTTGTTTAGTGGCTTTTGAGAAGTGGTCAGGTTACTTTACGAGGACAAACACTCATTTTTTATTAGTTATTTTATTTACTCACATTTCAAATGTTTTTCTCCTTTCTGGTTTCCCCTCCGCAAACCCCCTATGCTGTCTCCCCTAAAGCTATGAGGGTGCTACACCACTCACCAACCCACTCCAGCCTCATGACCCTACTATTCCCTAGGGCATCAAGCCTTCATAGGACCAAGGGCTTCCCCTCCCATTGATGCCAGATAAGGCTATCCTCTGCTACACATGCAGCTGGAGCCATACGTCCCTCCATATGTAGTCTTTGGTTGATGGTTTAGTCCCTGGGAACTCTGGGGGAGAGGGGGTATTGTTCTTCCTAAGGAATTACAAACCCCTTCAGTCCCTTCAGTCCTTCCCTTAACTCTTCTATTGGGGGTCCCTATACTCAGTCTGATGTTTGGCTGCAAGCATTTGCAAAAGCACCTGATCTTAGAAGCTAAGCAGGGTTGAACCTGGTTATTACTTGGATGGGAGACAAACATGTTTTGTTCACTCCTGTAAAGATAATATTTTTGTCAACTTCCTGTCCCCTTAACCACAGTTAATACATACTTCTCAAAGGTCTGGAATCAATAAGTAAAAGGCTTTACCTGAATTATATGTAAATAAAATCTTTATTTTTCTCAAAACTCACTGGTGATTATCTAACAGCTTCCATAAATTATAATGTTTTTAATTGATGCTCATTATATAAATTTAGCTAATAGAACAAAACAGTTTATTGAACATTAACTATTCAGCCTATCAAATATCCATAAATTGTACCTCTGAAGGTTTAAAACATACGTGATAATTTATATTCGTTTTTAAAATTAGCAGTATTTGCCTGCATATACATGCAATATGTTGTTGCAGGCAGGTTGTGAGCACCTCTACTTTGCCTTATAATATTAATTACATTTAAACCTTTCTTGCTAAAATAGCCAAAGACCAAAGAAGACATGTTTGTACTTAGATTTTTATCTCATGATGCCTTTATTAAAAAAAATTACAAAATTTGTGTTTTCATTGTTTTCAACTGCTTCTACATTCTGATTTAAAATTTTACTATTATACCAGTTAATTAATTGAATCAAAAGTCCTCTGGCTCTAATATGGAGACATTAAAAAATTCAGGTACAAGAACATACTGTTAATTCACCAAGGAGAATCTCATCACTTTGGAAATACTCGAGTTAAATGCCAGTCCTCAGCATTAGCATGCCTTGACCTTTTTCTTCTTTGATACTTGCAGCAGTTGTCAGGCAAAACTGTGATTTTCTTCTCATTAAATTCTCACTAACATGGTAAAACATCAGTCTGCCACATTTTGTCTTAATCTGTTTGTATATATAAATACATACTTATATACATTCATAAATATGTACCTATATATGCAAAACAGATTGGAATAAAAGCATATTGTATTTGAAGTATAAACATGTAGTATCTTGGGCCATAAAATTGCTATGTTTAGGTCTTAGATTTATCTAGCTTGAGCTCCATTTAATAATATTTTATGGGATCATTTCGAAAGGAAGATTCGGTTTGGCTTCCGACCACTTCCCCATACTCTGCAGAGTCTAAAGAAGAGCGTTCCTCACTACTGAGGTCCTACAGAACTGGGCTTTCTGGACTGCCTGGTCTCCACTTTGTAATGGTCCTTGTTTTAGTACACTGACATAGCAGGTAACCTATGAAAACAGTTTCTAATCACCATCTTCCTGCCCCCTCCTGTCTTCTCTGGAGATTATTTTTGACAGCAGTTGTCCTCACTTTGCTTTGTGCTGGTAGATACCTCCTCATCAGGATTCACTGTTTTTTCTCTTCCAGTTTTCCTCTTGGTATCTTGATATTTTTGTTTAATTAATACAATGCATACGTAGCTTGCACAGAATCTGTCTTCTAGATGTTTCCACAGTCAATTTTCTGACTCTCCATTTGTCCACATGATGATTTAACATCATAACCTATTAAAACCCCAATTTTGATGCTGTCACACAAAATCACACAGACAAAGACTTGTGTGGTTAAGATAAAACCCTCAGAATCATCATAGATCTACCCTTGGTACATGCCAACGTCTTGTTCAGTGCATTAGTCAACATCTTCAAAAACGCTATACAAAGTAATCACAAAATATGCAGTTCTCTTCCTATTACTACCAAAGTAGTCAAGACACAAAATTTTACATTAAATGGGATTTTAATGATGACTATTAACACTATGAAATTCAGAACCAAAGCTGAGATCATTTTGTAATGCATTTGTCAATGGTCTACAGAGTGATCACGCCGAGAGGCAAATGAGCAAGGATTAAATAGAAAAACTGACTCCCACAAGCAGATTATGTGCAAATCAAGGACAACCACCCTAAAAATACCACACACACAAATCCAAGGCTTCAGGACCATTAGCACAAAAGAATGCTCAAGAGCATGATGCTCCATTGTTAACTTTAATAGCTACTAATAATTTTGTTTTAACTATATTTATAACTTTCCCCTATTTACTGCCCCCTTTAAAATCCTCTGAAAATTTTTGTAGCAATTTCTAGAGGCTAAATGTGATCAACTATTTTTTAAATATTTTAATCTATACTAGATCCTACACATTTTATTTTGTATATAGATACATTGATTATACTGTTTTATTTATTAAAAATAGCTATATTATCTATTTGGTGGATTTAACTGAACTAATCCCTATGTTGATAAGGTTTCATTGTTACTAAAGAAACCTACAGCAAGACAATAAAATTTTGTATAACATTTTAGGCAAAGATTATTACTGGTGTCTGCCCTATATTGGCTGCTGTCATGTCTTGTACTATTCCTTCAATGTAATCATTTATCAGTGGATTTTTAGGTGAACAGCTTTATGTATTTATTGTGTTTTTCTGCTAACATCTAATCTAATGTGTTTTATCACCATTGATTTTTATTTGATCTGCTGTTCCTCCATAAATAAATAAAAGATTGTGGTCTTCCTGATAAGTTGACAGAGAGGTTTATGAAGGCTTTTCTATAATTTAATTATTTATTTTATAATAACTTAATCTAAAGCAGAGAATGAGTTATTGATTTCCTGTCATTATTTTAGTTTTACCTATAATACTTTTATTCCTAAGCTTCCAAAATATACCAATATACCACTGATTCTCATTTGTTTGATGTGTTTTCATGTGACAAAATGATTGTTATTTTACTACTGTAACTAATACATGGCCATTGGCCAGTTGTATGCAGTCAGTATCAGATTGTCATCTGTGTCTTTTAATCATATCCATTACATCATTAGGAATACAGTATAGAGGGGTGTATACCGGATGCATTATTAAACAGTTGACTTGTACATTCATTCAGTTGCATTTGTATTGCTCTGAAATTGAGATCTTTCTGTTCATTTATTTGCCTAAATACTTGCCTATAGATCTTATCCTAAATCTTATTTAAAATAAAAATCTCTAAAATGATTACTCTACCAAAAACAATCTACATATTTGATGCATTTCCCCTCAAAATTCCAGCATAATTCTTAGAGACCTAGAAAGGACAATTCTTGATGTCATATAAGATAATAGAAAAACCTAGGATAGCTAAAAGTATTCTGAACAATAAAAGAACTGCTAGATATTCCTCCATTATCAATTTTGAGTTGTACTTTAAAACTATACTAATAAAAACCATATGATATTGACACTAAATGCAGACACATTGCTCAATGGAATTGAATTGAAGTCCCAGACATAAATCTACACACATATGAATACCTAACTTTTTTTAATAAAGAAGCCAGAAATACATACTAGAAAAAAACACAAGTGCTGCTGAACAAACTGGATGTCTCTGTGTATAAGAATGAATATAGATCCATATTTAATGACACTGCACAAAACTCAAGTCCAAGTGGATCAAAGACCTTAATGTAAAACCAAATACATTGAACCAGATAGAAGATAAAGTAGGGATATCTTTGAACTCATTGGTAAAGGAGATAACTGAACAGAACATCTATCTTATAGGTCAACACAAGGTCAATAATTAATAAATTCGGCATCATAAAACTAAAAAGCTTCTGTAAGGCAAAGGACATCATCAACTAGACAAAGTGATAGCCTCAGAATGAAAAAAGATTTAAACTAATTCCACATCCAATCGAGGATTGTTATCTAAAATATATAACTAACTCACAAAACTAGATAACAAAAAAAATTATCTAACAAAAATATTAAGCAAATATAAACAGAATTCTCAACACTTGAATCTCAAATGACTGAGAAACACTTGAAGAAATGTTGAACATCCTTAGCTGTCAGGGAAATGAAAAACAAACCTACTTTAAGATTGCATCCTACACCTGTTAGATTGGCTAAGAATAATAACACAAGTGATATCTAATGCTTGTAATGATATAGGAGAAGGGGACACTCCTTCATAGCTGGTGGGAGTACAAACCTGTACAACCACTGCATAAATCTCTGTGGTGGTTCCTCAGAAATCAGGGGATTGACCTACCTCAAGACACATCTATAGCCCTGCTGGTCATATACACAAATATCATCTTACTTCCAGGACACTTGCTCAGCCATGTTGATTGTGTCTTTATTCATAATAGCCAGAAACTGGAAACAACCAAGATGTTTCTCAAAAGAAGAGTGGATTAGAATTTATGATTGATATACATAATGGTATGTTACTCAGCTGTTAAAAAATGATATAAATTTGTAGGCAAATGGACAGAAATAGAAATAAACAAATTCTGAGTGAGGTAATCCAGACTTAGAAAGATAAATATGGTGCATACTCCTATATACATGAATATAAGCCTTTAAGTAAATGATAACCAAGTCACAGTCCATAGCACCATAGAGGTTAGGCAAAAAGGAAGGGTCTGGGAGCAATTCAGAGATATCTCTGGGAGAAGGGAAGAGAATAGATTTTATGGTCAGACTGGGGGTGGTTGAAGATGGTGTGGGGGAATCAAGATGAGGAAAATGGTGTGGAGGAAGAGACTATAATGAGAGGTGGCTGGAATTGAGGGAATATGTGAGAGGTGGAATAGAAACTTGGTGTAATGGAAACTATCAAGAATCTATGAAGAAGCTTCTAATGAGGACTCCTAGTTATGGGATATATACAGTGAAGTCTCAGCAGTCTATCTTTTATAGCTAGGCAAGACTTCCAGTAGTAGGTCTAGATTTCATTTCATTGAGTCGTTGGCCAATGGAGTCTCATGGAAGGCACCAAACAAGCCAGGGTTTTGGTAAGAAAAAAAAATTGTTCTCCCTATCTATTCAATATAGTACTTGAAGTTCTAACTGGATCAGTAAGAGAACAAAAGGAGATAAAGGAGATACAATTTAGAAAGAAAGAACTCAACATATTGCTATTTGGGGATGATATGATAGTATTCTTAAGTGACCCCTAAAATCTACCAAAGAACTCCTACAAATGATAAACAGCTCCAGCAAAGTTGCGGGATACAAAATTAACTCAAATCAATAGTCACCCTTTATACAAATGATAAATTGGATAAGAAGGAAATTAAGGAAACAGCACAATTTGTAATAGCAACAAATAATATAAAATGTATTGCTATAGCTCTAACTTAGCAAGTGAAATACCAAGTCTCTGCAAAAAGAAATGGAAGAAGGCATTCAAACATGGAAAGATCTCCCATGATCATGGATCAGTAGGATTAACATAGTAAAAATGGCCACCTTACCAAAAGCAATCTACAGATTCAGTGCAATTCCCACTAAAATTTCAACACAATTTTTATAGACCTTGAAAGAGAAATTCTCAGGTTCCTGTAGAAAAAAACAAAAAACCCCAGAAGAGCTAAGACAATCTGGAAAAATAAAAGAACTTCTTGCGGTATCACAATACCTGATCTCAATCTGTACCACAAAGTAATAGTAATAAAAATTATATAGTATTGGTAGACATACAGACAAGTTGCTCAACCGAATCAAATTAAAGAACCAGAAATAAACCCAAAAATATACAATGTAGAAAAGAAAGCATCTTCAACAAATTTTGATGGTGTAGTTGGATGTCTGTATGTAGAAGAACCCAAATAGATCCATATTTATCAATATGCACAAATCTCAAGTCCGAGAGGATCAGAAACCTCAATAAAAAAACCGCACACACTAAGTCTAATAGAAGAGAAAATGGGAAATAGCCGTGACCACCTTGGTACAGAAGACAATTTCCTGAACAGAACAACAATGGCTCAGGCTCCAAGATCAACAATTGACAAATGGGAGGGACCTCATGAAACTGAAAATTCTGTAAGGCAAATGATACTGTCAATAGGACAAAATGGTAGCAAACAGAGCAAGGAAAATCTTCACTAACCCTACAGAAGGCTAATATCCAAAACACATAAAGAACTCAAGAAATTAGACATCAACAACCCAAATAAGCAAATTTTAAAAATTAAGTACAGAGCTAAACAGAGAATTCTCAACAGAGAAATCTTGAATGAATGAGAAACATGTTAAGTAATGTTCAAAGTCCTTAGTCATCAGGAAAATGCAAATCAAATGACCCTGAGAGTCCTTCTTACAATCACCATAATGGTTATGATAAAAATATCAATCTATGGAGACAAAGTGTGGAGCAAAGATGGAAAAAAAGGCCATCCAGAGACTGCCCCACCTTGGGATCCATCCCATATACAGTCACCAAACCCGCACACAACTGTGGATGCCTGGAAGTGCTTATTGGCAGAAGCCTAATATGACTGTCTCCTGAGAGGCTCTGCCAGTCCCAGCCAATGCAGGGTCCCTGATGGAGGAGTTGGAGAAGGGACTGAATGAGCTGAGGGGGCTTGCAGCCCCATGCAGGGAGAAACAGTGTCAACCAGCCAGACCCCCCATTGCTCCCAAGTACTGAACCACCAACCAAAGAATACACATGAAGGGACACGTGGCTCTGGCTGCATATGTGACAGAGTATGGTCTTGTTGAACATGAGTGGGAGGAGAGGCCCTTGGATTTGAGGGTGTTCGATGCCCCAGTGTAAAGGAGGGAAGAAAGGAGTGGGTGGGGGGGCACCCTCATAGAAGCAGGAGGGGGGATAGGATAGGGGTTTTCCAGAGGGGAGACTTGGAAAGGGGAAAACATTTGAAAGGTAAATAAATAAAATATCCAATAAAAAAGAAAACAGAAAAAACAAAAACAAAAAAAACTCAATCTCAAGTGACAGCACATGCTGACAAGCATGTGATGCAAAGGGAACATTCCTCCAATGCTAGTAGGAGTGCAAACTTGTATAACCACTCTGAAAATCAGTTGATAGATTGATTTTACATTTATATATCCTACTTAGTGTCCTCATTTTTCTATTCTTTCTTCAGTTCAATTAAACTGATCATGGTAAGAGGCCCTTGTACATATAGACAAACACCAGGAAAGCTAGAAAATGTTAAAGACAAGATCTGTCCCTTCAATGAAATAATTTTACCTGTTTTCTATCTGGAATGCTGAGGAAGGATACAGTTCACAACCTACTAGTGTTTTACCACCTGTATGGGCAGATTTCACCTGGATCCCCTATAATATTATTTTTGTTTTTCCTTGACTTGTGCCCCCCAGTTTTGAGCATTGTTTCTTAGTCTATACAACCTCTACTTATGAGAGATTTCATTTATAATCTGCAACAGCATAAATAGCATCTATGTTACCTTAGAGCTAGGCCAATCCTAAATCCCACAAGCCATTATGTTTATCTGAGCCAATCTCCCTAGATCCTTCCCTTGGAAATTGTTTCTAAGTTAACAGAATTCATCTTTATGGAAGAAGCTACATTTGCTTTGTAAAGAATTTTAATGCAAAAATATATTAAGCTTTCTTGTTCATATAGGACTAAGTTAATTGGCATCAGGTTTCACTCCCACTCTGCTTCCTCCCTTTCAGTGGTGTGATCTTCTAAAACCACAAGAAGACCCAGCAAGGTAGGCTAAGAACAACTAGGGGTGATGGAGACGTCAGGTGGTGAGTGAGGACCACTATGTGTTTCAAACTTATGGAATCTGATACTAGCTGGTTTATTTTAGCCATAAAATCCCAGAACAATAGAAACATAGACCTCTCTGGAGACAAGCTTCATGGAGCAGTTTATTTAATTGGAAGAAACAAAGGGATTGTAAGGCTTTGAGAGTGTGTAGGGGTTATTGGGGTAGGTCTAGAGCATTGGTTAGGGCGAGAGCAAACCTCATTTGCATAAAGAGGTATTCCTGGTGCTTACTGGACATGACCTTGTAAGGAGAGAAGAAGTTCAACCTCGTTGTCTCTATGTGACTTCCTCTGGTGTGGGCAAAGGTGTGGTCAAAGGTGTGGGGTATAGGACTATGTGTGCCTGGACAGATAGTATAGGCCCAAGGCAGGGGAGAGAGTGGTCCTACTTACTACCATTCTCAAGTCAAGATTTGCAGGGTTAGACAACACTTGACCCCACTTCTGCTCCAGACCAGCTCCTCCAAGTTCTATGGCTCCTGAGCCCCACAAACAGGAAACTTTTCTCCAAAATTGTGCTGTGCTTATATGGCAAAAATAAATCAGCTAGTATCAAACTCCAGAAGTATGAGGCAGCACAGGTTAACTAAGTCAGGGTGACCAATGCTCATTCTTACCACTTTGTAGATCATTATGCTGCTTGCCTCTCAAAATTGCAGGAGCTCCCAGAGCAGAAAACTAAAACGTAAGTGGCTGGGTTCTAGGAAAAGGTAAGAATTTTTTTTTTCATTATATAGAAACTTGAACTCTCATTGAAGGGGTAGTGACTGTTAGTGAAAGAATGGAATTAGCACAGTTTCTTCTCAGTTCTTTGAGGCAAAGCATTTTATGAAATTATTGAAATATTTGTTAATATCCTCAAAAGAACAAAATATTCAGGTCAACAGCTCAGCAATTACATATGCATAGGAAGTACTGTATACAGAGTCCTTGAAAGTGGAGATAAAATCTCTGTTAATTATTTTACAAGCTGGACTACAGTAATACATTGTTTAATCTCTCTCAGGAGAGAGAAAATGGGGAGGGGAGATTTCTGCTGGCACATTATTTCAGGGTGGACCAAGTAGACTCCCCAGCCACTCAGCTACCAGTACAACCATGTGCATTCACAATTCAAGCTCCCAAGGGATCTGGCTTGATTTTAAAGCTCTCTGGCCCTGCAGCCCTTCCTGCCACCAAGGTCTGGCTGAGCTCTGAGCTCTGATGCAAAATCTGAATTTCAAGGAAGGGCCGTGAGCAGCACTCACTGCTGCAATATGAGCTGGTACTCTGCGGCCCCAGAACTTCATTTTTAATTTGCTTGTTCTGTTGTATTTGTGTTGTGTCTTGTCCCTGACAGTAGGAATACCTCCATACAAATTGATCAATTGTCCTTTCATGATGAAAAGGAAAAAGCCTGACTTAAAATACAGAGACAATTGCAACTAGGACATGAAACATTTAAACTGCTAATGATTAAATTTCCTAAGTTCATTCAGTATATGAATGATATACTCATCTCCAGCTTATCTAATCAACATTTAAATGCATGCTTCATTTTCATGAAAAAGTCAGAAAAGAACAAAATTTAAACATAGCTACAAATAAAATACATAAGTAACCACCATATAATTATTTAGGATATATTATACTTAGCCAAAAATACAGCATCATCCTCTTAGCTAAAATCTTCCCAGACAATGCACCCTTAATTATTTACAAAGAATTTTCAGTCATATCAGTTGGGTACATCCTCGTCTGTTTATCACTGCTAAGAATTTGGTTAAATTATTTAACTTTCTTACTAGAGATTCTTGGTTAAATTCTCTAAAAATGTAACTTGTGGAGCAGAGTGAGTTATTAGCATATTAAGTAATACTGAAGCTAAAGCAGGAGCTCATATGATTTATTCTTTACTTCCTTATCAGTGATTCTTCCTTCTGCCTTTTCCCCATACTAAAAATATATCAGGAAAGCAATGGTATTATAGAAATTTATGTATGTTGAAATTATCCATAATGAGATATAACTTGTTGTTTATAAGAAATTTTATAGACATAATAAAGATGGTAAGGACAAGTCTTAAATAATTTACTCATAGAGAGTCCACAGAAATTATTTGTGCCACTAAATTAAATGTAAGTCAGTTATTTGTTCCAAACTAATAAGAATTGATGTGTTGTATTAAAATGTTACTCAGAATTTGTATGTTCATTTGGTATGATTTCTAAAAAAAAAAAAAAAAAAAAAAAAACCTTTAAAATATAAAATTAGCTTAAAACATGTAGCTTGTGCTCTGTTCTGTTTCAAATCCCTATTTCTACAACAGAATACTTGTTAAAGCCTTTCTTAACTCTCTGTCCACATTTCCTTTAGATCTTAGGGTTAAGTGCCCAGGAGAATGGACATAAACAAGCAATCTGATATATCCATTTTAATGTCTAATAAAATATATTTTAAAATACTAATAAAAAATGGAGGACATTACAAACATTTGAGTTCTTAACATCTATTCCACAAACATGAGAGCAACCACTATTGGGAAAGAAACAGTACAGGTTGAGTCACGTAGTGACATTCATACACTAATAATGGGTGACTTCAGTACCCCACTGTCACCAGTGGCCTTACAGTTCACCCAGACCAATTTCAGCAGAGAATTACTGGAGCTAACATGATATAAATGAACTGTATCTAACAGATATTTACAGAACGTTTCACCCAAACACAAAATAATATACCGTTTTCTCTACATCTCATGAACATTTCTCCAAATTTGACCACATAATTGGAAACAAAGCATGTTTTAACAGATTCAGGAAAAGTGATATAACAACCTACATCCTATCACACAATCAAGGAATAAACTTGAAATTCAACAACAACAGAAATGATAGAAATCTTACGAAGTCACAGAAACTGAACAAATCTACTGAATTTAAAATGGGTCATGACAGAAATAACAAAAAACTGTTTTTTAGAATTCAATGAAAATAAATACACAGGATACCTAAACTTATGGGACAAAGTGAAAGGGATGCTAAAAGGAAAGTTCATAGCAGTAAGCACTTGCATAAAAGTATTGGAGAGATCTCATACAAGGAACTTCATAGCGTACCTGAAAGCTCTAAAACAGAAAAGAAGAAAGTACACCCAAGAGGAGTAGATGGAAATAAATAAGCAAACTAAGTGCAGGAATTAATAAAATAGAAACAAAGAGAAAAATACAGAGTCAATGAAAGAAAGAGCTGATACTTTGAGAAGTTCAACCAGACATACAACCCTTGTCCAAATTAACTAAAGGCAGGGAGAGAATACCTGAATTAGTTTGTAAATATTATAAGGTACCTTGGGATAACTCTAACTAAGCAATTAAAAGATTTATATGAGGAAAAACTTCATCTTTAAAGAACAATATTTAAGTAGATATCAGTAGATGAGAAGGTCTCCAAGGCTCATGGATCAGTTGGATCAACATAATTATATTAGCCATCCTACCAAAAGTAATAACCGATTCAATTAAATCCCCATCAAATTTCCAACACTAATTCTTCACAGAATTTAAAGAATAGTTGTCAACTTTTATGGAAAAACAAACAAACAAAAACCAGGATAGCTAAAACAATCTGAAACAATAAATAACTACATTTCCTACAATTTCCAGTTTCAAGATATACTACAGAGTTGTGGTAATATAATCCAGATAGTATTAGCATAAATTCAAATTGAGGACCCAGACATAAATCAACACACCTATGGACACGTGATTTTTTTTTTTAATAAAGAAGCCAGAAATAAACATTGGAAAAAAGAAAACATCATCAACAACTGGTGCTGGTAAAACTGGATGTCTGCACTTAGAAGAATACAAATACTTCTATAGTTATTGCCCTGCACAAAAGTCAAGTCAAAGTGAATCGAAGACTTCAGGATTAAAACCAGATATACTGATCCTGAAAGAAAAAGTGGGAAATAGCGTTGAACTCACTGGCACAAAAGACGTCTTGAGCAGAAAACAGGTAGTGCAGACACTAAAATTAACAAATAATTAATTGGATGACATGAAACTTTAAAGCCTCTATAAGGCAAAGGACACCATCATTCAGAACAAGGAGTAACATGTACATTATCAAAATATATTAACAACTCCATGTCTCATAAAGACCTAATATCCAAAATATATAGATAACAAACAACAGAAAAAAAAAAAAAAAAAAAAACCTAGATTACAGAACCAAGCAAACTCAAAGGGTTGAGACACTTAAAGAAATTATCAACACCCTTAGCCATCAAGGAAATATAAATCACTATTTTACTATTTTTAGATTTTTAGATTCTATCTTATACCTATCAGAATGTCTGAGAACAATAAAAACAAATTAGCTCATTCTGGCATGGGTGTGAATAAGATAAACACTCATCCACATCTCTCAGAATGAAATTTGCATAGCCTCTATGGAAATCAGTATGTCAGTTGTGTTAAAAATTGGAAATTGGCTGGGCAGTGGTGGCACACACCTTTAATCCCAGCACTTGGGAGGCAGAAGCAGAAGGATTTTTGAGTTCGAGACCAGCCTGGTCTACAGAGTGAGTTCCTCTCCAGCAGCCACCTTGCAGCAAAGCTGGGGATCTGTTTTATAAGGATCTTCCAATTTGCCTTTGAGAAACTATAGTTTTTTTCTGCAGTGTGCACAGCAAGAGTCTCCTTTGTATTCTGCTTGATTCCTCCTTCCAGAGCATACAGACCACTTTGCTCTGCATCTCCTGGGCAGGAGGAAAATGCCTAGTTCTGTGTCAACTATTGGCCTAAGTCTCTAGACTGGCTTGAGTGCTACCCACAAACCATAGCACACAGGAGGTGATTCATAAATAGGTGAAGCTATATCCTATAGGCCGATGTTCCACAGGATTAGCTAGGCAGCAGCAGGGTATACATTCCCCAGTTCCAGGCTCCAGAAAGTGACACACAACCTCATAGCTCTATAGTAGCTCTGCCTTCTCTGCTTTCTATTTGGAACTTTGTCTAATACTCTGAACATGAATTTTAAGGGTATGGATGGATAGTAGGTCATCCAAGTTGGGTGCTAAAGGTAAAAAATTATAATATAAATGTAGGAAATAAATTAATACCGAAGCTGTTTCTCTTTATCAGAGCTAGTTCCCCAATAAGGACACACAAACCACACAGAGGCAAAGATTTATTTCCACCGTAAAAGCAAAATAACTAGGCATTATAAATCTGTTCTAATTCTGTAAACTAATCTGGCTACCTCCCATCCAAAATCCCCATGATATTCCAATCTAGTATTGATCTAGCTCTCTAGTGTTCAGGTATTTTTCCATGATGTCTCTCTGGACCCCTTCTTCCTTGCGAATTTCTCTGGCCTTGCTCTCTCCCGCATAACTTTCTCCTCAATGACGTCCTACTCTAGTCTCTCTCCTGCCTAGTTATTGGCATTTCCAGCTTTTATTATTGTTAAGGCAGAGAATAAACAGTGAGCATTGTGTACAGAAATGTGAGCAGGCCATTCTTAACATAAGCATTACAATGCCATGTCTGTATTGAAACTAGAAAGTGGGATACAGAATTCAGGATTGGAATCATACAAGTGTAAACTTTACATGGTGCACAATAGCATATCTGCACCTCAAGGTCTCCAAAATAGGACACAGTCTACTCCACTTAGATTGTGGTAAAGCTAAATAGTAACCAGTAGGCTAAGAGCAGCCCCATGCCTCACCCAGCACAGAGACACTGCACAAATTGTGGACACTGTTGGGTTGAGTTCTACTCTTTGGCAAAGTAAAACAGTCTTCCCAAGTTCCACCTCCACAAGAAAAATTTTTACACCTTCTGTGTCTGACATCTAAAGGTTAATGATGTCCTGTAAGACATGCAAAGATAACTTTTGCCCCACCAAAATGAAACCATCTAAAAGGCAAGGAGAACCATCAAGTTAGTAGGTAAATCTCTGATATTTTCATTGATATAGAGGTCATTTTTTATACTTCCTGCTCTAATTTATCCTTTTCAGATCTCTGATCATGTTGATGTTTAACTGTATCCTTATTAGTTTAATAGCTATATTAACCAATTAAAATTTTGTCTTGTCTTTTACTACTAAATTTAAAATTTTAAAATGTATATGTCTGTTCAAAAACATTAAACATAACAATATAAACAGACTTATTGTGAATTTTTAAAAAACTAAGGACAAATTAAAATGAAAAATATTTTAAAACATATTTTTCTGGATAATATGGTAGCCAAAAAATACAAATATATTTTCATGTTTCTCATGTCTTGGATGTCAAATGGGATTAAACCAAAGGTACAATTATTAAAATTTACTTCATTTTAAAATTCTTGCCTAAAATATTTTTTTGGTACACCTAGAGAACCTGCTATAACAGATTGTCTACAAAATGTAATAAAAATCAAAGCCACTCAGAAAGTTCTTCACCCATAATACCTTTATACTTTGATACTTTTCACATTTTTATTTTATTTATAATATCATTAGAGTATGTACTTCCAGGGAAAACTCCAATTGGTTTCTCCCTCAAAATTTTCTATGATTATTTTTCATTTACTTCTAACTATCTTGTTACTTAATAGAAATGTTTTTAATATCAAAATTGAAATTACCCTAGATTTAAAAAATCTGAAATCCTATAGCCTTAAGTTAAAATTTTTAAATTTTAATGACTCCTGTTTGTTTTTGTTTTGTTTTAATTTATGTTTGCTTTTAATCTGATAAATTATCAGACTCTGACAATGAAAAAAGTTAAGAGACTCATGAAAGCCTATATTCTAGTTAAAGTGTTTTTTACACAATGTGAAGGTATTATTTTACAGTATTCCAAGTTTCTAATGCATAATTAGAATGAACATTAACTTGAACTACTACTGTCTGCATCTGCGACGTTCTCTACTCTTAGGTATGTTGACATCTATGCTCAGAGTGCTTTACAGGCATATATAATGCCTCTTCCTAACTTGTCATGTACAGAGCATATACCAAGAACAGTTATGGGGCCCATAACTTTAGAAAAATATCAGGATGTCATATTTGAATCATGACTTGGTCAAATAACTCTGTGTGTTTTGTTTTTATGACTCCCAGTACAAAAAATTACTGGTAACGGTCCTACTTATACTAACAAATGCTTTGTCAAACATGTTACTGAAGTCTCTTTTAAACCTCAGGGTCAAACTGTGATAAAACAACACTATTCAATATTTAATTGGCAAATTTGAAAAACATTATAAAGGGGGGAGAGGGCAATGCCCACTTATATCCCCACATACTATGCTACATTTACATATGTTAACTTTAATTTTTTCACTTTATAGGATATTGCTTTTTCTCCTGCCCCAAAGCGTTTTTCCTGACCAGAGGCATAACCTAGAGTACACGTTATTGAAAATATCTAGAGCCTAACCAATAGAAAGAGCACGATCTTCTAACATTGAGGTGAGGATATGCTTATGTTCTTACAGAAAATAAATAAAACCCCAGTTGGTTCCAACCTTGATGCATCCAGTACAGTATCTCAGAGATCAATGGACAAATGAAACATCAAAGCAGACAACAAACACATCAAGAGATGTCTCATGAGAAAGTCAGCTGATAAAGAGTGGAGGCATAAAACATTGAACTCATAAAGGCAATACTTTGGGAAAGAAAAAAATCAATGAAGCTGTTCTACTTATGTGAAAATGATTGTTTACTGATGGTGTTAGATGCTAATTTTCAGGTTTTCTACACAGAATTCTAATGAATTTTGTTAGGCCTTAAAAGATACATCTTGTAATAGGAGACAGTGTGATGTTGTTTGTTACACTACAGTTTTTAAATGTTCTTTTATTGTCAATCCCTGGAATGGCTACTGATATACAAAGAGAAGTCTCAAGGATTACCTGTATGATTAGCTAAACTACTAGCATTACAGGAAAAATATTAGTAGTAATGAATCAAGAGAGAGGTAGTTGAGAAATATAGTTTTGCAAAATAGAGCCAGTATAGGTTATTTGCTGCTCAAGCATAGTTTTCACTGTCAACAGTTACTTGGAATATGTTTCATATATGTCATACTTTTCTCATATTGCTGATGGGAAAATAAGTGCACAGTACAAAGAGATAGATTAAATCTCTCAAGTGACATTTGAATGGCCATAAGATGGAGTTGCTCTTTTCTTGGTATTTTTGTTAGTTACTCTTATCATTCTCTTATGCTTGCTCATATTAATTAGACTAGACATACAGGCAATTAATTCAACCATGACATTTATTAAAGCCAGTATCTTTTCTTTAAAAACTTATATATGGAGGTATCTAGATGGTAAGATGCCCTTGTACAGTCAGACAAGCACTGTGGAGACCAGAAAACATGAAATAGAAAAACGTATCTATCAAAAGAAAGGAAATGTTTACCTGTTTTCTATCTGGAACCTTGTGATATTTTGCTCTCTGTGGGCCAGTCTTCATCTGAATCTCCCAAAACATTATGTTTGTACATCCCAACACTCCTGCTCTGAATCCTCAGCATCACTTCTCTGCCCATAAGCTCATCTTTGTTAGTGATGTCTCTTGTGCTTAACAACAGCCTATGTTATTTTAGAACCAGGCAACCCTAGATCCCATAAGCTATTATATTTATCGTATTCATTCTTCCTAGACCTTTATACTGAACATTGTTTTAAAATCAATTGAACTTGTCTTTATGGAAGAAGCCACAGCCCCATATACTTTTTAAAGTGTTTCAATGTAAACACATCTTAAGCTTTGTTGTACATACAGGACTAACTTACTTCTCTTCCTGAAATTGTTTTTGGTTTTTGGATTTTACAAAGTTTTTGCTATGCTAAAGTAAACCAATGGTGTCAAACTGCACAAATTTGAATCAGAACTGGCTAACTAAGTCATGCTGAATTGAGTTTCATTTTGTGCTCTTAGTTGATTATTTTGTTGCTTGTTGTGGTGATTGCAGGGTCCCCTACATTAAATAACATTCTTAGACTCCACTATAGTACATTTACTGCTATCCATAATGCATTTATTGTTTAGAGCACAGGGCATGTTAAGTTGTGTGAATAAAAACACTCTGAATTTCTAGTGATATAACAAAATGCAGCCCCAGGCTTTGCAAATAAAAAGGTGATTCTAGATCAAGAGAAGTCAGTCTCCTGAAGCAATCTGTCCATCACAAGTGGCTCCTAATGCTGCAATATAATTGCAAGAGGCAGTTAGACAATCTGTTATAATGCCTGAAGCCCTGCAGTGGTGTCATACTCTGCAGTTAAAATCATAGCACTGGATATGGGATGTTACTAAAGTGATGTGCTTGCCATAGACAGAGCTTCCCTATGCCCAAAGCCCTCTTAGCATCCTGAGCCTCCATCCTCACAACCTCTGTCACAACTCTTCCTCAAATGTGGATGAAATTTCTCAGCTTATACATTTGTCTTACTAGGCATGCTTAAAGTCTGCATGTAGAAATTTATTTGAAGAAAAATTATTCACAGTATTGATGAGGTTAACTATTTCCTTCATAGGTGGAAGGAGGTCTAGTAAGATACCCAACTAAATATTTCACCATCTATTTCATTGATACTAATGTAAGGATTTATAACTGAAAGTAGTCTTCAGTTGCACTGATGACTAGGTTTCAACTATATAATAATTTAGCAACCTGATACAATTCAAGAAATGAGAAAAAGGGATCCTAGACATAAAATAATAGCTCTGATGGAACAGTTGAAATTAACACTTAAGAAAAAAGTATACAAACTGTAATTAAAATCTTGCCACAAATTTATAAATTATGCTTATAAATTAAGATTACCATGAACAAGTGGAAAATAAGTACTTAAACAACAAAGGAGCTAGCCTGATTGTAATTTTGTGACTATGTTAATTATGTGAACAACAACCTAAAATTACATACATTTTCTACCTCAGTTTACTACAAGTTTCCAGGAAATAGGAGAAATAATATTTTAAAATATTTTAAATATATTTTAAAGGCAGATTTTCTAACTTATGAATATAAAAAAGAATACAACATCGCAGTGATTGCTGCCTCTCTTACGTGGGGCTAAGTAGGCAGTCATGGGATGACTTTCCCATGCACATAAATATATAACTAAAAACTTAAGACATGAAATTTTTTCAGATGTTTGCCACCTGCATCACAGTATACTGATCCAGGACAATAGAGCTAAAGTAAGTGTGGACCCTAGCAAATACTTCAACTTTGACCTTGGGGAACTCTGCAAAATACAGTGTAGCGAGGGATGTCCAAAACAGGAAATAGACGAAAGGCCCTTGGGCCTGAGGATGTTAGAGGCCTCAGTAAAGGGGAATATCAAGGCAGGAAAATGGGGATGGGTGGACGGGGGGTGGGGGTGGGGGTGGGGGGGTGGGAGGTGGAATTCCCTCCTAGAGGCGGGTTGGGGAGGGGATGGGGGGTATACAAAGAGGAGACTCAGAAAAGGGGAAACATTGGAAATGTATATAAAGTATCAAAAATAAAAAAGGAGGAAAAAAAAAAAAAGAAAAAGAAAAAAAAAAAAAAACAAAACAGGAAATAGGTCTAACTCAGGTAATGAGGCAGAAAGTATTGCTCAGGGTCACTGAAAGGCTAGAATTTGAATTTAAGAAGAAACCCCTGTGGTCCTCTGTAAAACACGAAGCCATGTATGAGCAAATGGAATTCCTCAAAACAAAGAAGCAACACTCACTACAGGTCTGTGGTCTCAAACACCAGCAGACTATTTTAAACACGGGCCTGAATGGCTACAGCATGGAGACTTCACTTATCTTTGCAGGCATTTAGTTCCTATGACTCCAAAAATACCTTAAAAATACAACTTAGTTTTATATTTTTAAAAATTAAATGCTTACCAATACTGTTTGCAAACCATGACTTCTGTTGGAGAATTAGATAAACTGCTGAATTTTAATTAAGGTGTTTGAGAACTGTAGTCAACAAACATTGATAGCTTCCCAATACACTCAGCTATGTGAGCACGCTAACTAGGATGTCACAACATCCTAGGTCAAAGATAGTCATTAATATTGAAGCCTAGAGTGTGAACAGATGTGGTTCTGAACTGATATCTTCACTGTCTTCACACTTTTCATCTTAGAGCCATAGGCTCTGTATAACTCCTATAGAGCCATCAAGACAGGATGACACTGGACAGCCCTAATAGCATAGTGGTGTGAATCTCAGCTTTCCTCAAGGGATGAAGGTGCTTGTAATTCAAGTGGGCAATGCCACCTGACAGAACTGGTAAGGTTGAGAGAGCTCAGAGCCCAGAAATCTCAAACTAGAGATTGGCAGGAGTTGTGCTGCTCTCTACTAATTTCTGGACCTGCTCTGGAACATGGAACTTCAATATCATAGTGAGAAGACATGGACACTCAGTCTTGAACATCTGGAGTCCTTCCACCTGCAAATAGAGCATCACTAACCTTTCAAAATGAGCCAGTAGGAAACACCACTCCCCAAGTTCCACCCCACTCCTCAATGTTTATATAATCCCTGTCTAAATGGAATAAAGTTCACTGAGGATCATCTGAGAGTGGCTGCCTTCCCTAAACTGTAACACTTCTCTCTCCTGAAGCATTCATCATTGGACCTTGGCTGACGAGGAGGCTCATGTCACTTCTGCTTGTGCCACTGGCTTTGTCTCTGCTGCTGGCCCTGTCACTGGTACAGTAGCTGAGGACCACCCAAACATCCTTGCTTCTCTTCTAAGAGCCATAACACTCTCAACATTCCCCTATGGACAAGAGCCTCAAGGAACCTATTCATCCCAGCACTGCTTCGCCCTCTGGACAGATAGCAGATGACAGATGCTTAGGCATAACATTCAAGCATTTAGAAGGAGGCTGAGTTGAAAGGGTCTCTATTATTTCAGATTCAGCCTGTGATATATAGAGAGTTTAAGGACAGCCAGAGCCAAATAATAAAATGATACTCTACTTCAAATAAACCAAAACAGAAATAAGGAGAGGAAAGGGAAGAAGAGGATGAAGAGGAGATGGAAGGAGAAGAAGAAGTAGGAGGGACAGGAGAGTGTAAAGTTACTTTTCTTCTTTGAGAGTAAATAATTGTTAATGTTTCC
Organism: Uromys caudimaculatus; assembly: GCA_028551405.1. Lineage (NCBI taxonomy): Eukaryota > Metazoa > Chordata > Mammalia > Rodentia > Muridae > Uromys > Uromys caudimaculatus. Next base: position 8,990,211 of record CM052713.1, read on the forward strand.
TTATGTGTGTTTCAATGGTGTCTTTCTTTCAGCTTTGCATTCATTGCTTCAGAAATGCAAGCAGTGATTTTTCTCAGGACAACACAGCATTCTTTTACTCAACATTTTAACTTGACAATTATTATGTTAATACTTCTAGAGCAACACAGTGTGTTTCATATGTCGCCATTAGTAACACTTCCCAATAAAATACTTCTCAAATTCTAATGGGTGACATTTAAGAAATTTCCAGATTTTCCAGCTAGCATAGAGTCAGTGAATATTTCTGTACATGTGAACTCACACATATGTTACAAGACAGTGTCATGTCTCTGTCTTGATGAGTATCACAAGCAGCACTGATCATATCAAAGCTTCTGGTCTTTCAACAAACCAGACATTATATTTGTGCTGTGTGATCCTGTGTGTGAGTGTATGTTCAGGCTGCATAAAATTTATCTGTGATTCTCTTCAGTTTCTTATGAGCTACAACAGAGTTTTCTTTAACTTGAACATGTGAGACAACTATTTATCTTATGTATATAGTTTTGGTTTGATTATAATCTTTTTGTTCTCTTCAATAGTTCAATAAAAATGCATGGTTCTCAGAATTCAGGAAAAATGTGTGTGTGTGTGTGTGCGCGCGCGCGTGTATCTGTGTTTTTGTGATGGTACCGTGGGTCTATACATTTGCTATGGAGACCAGAGGAACTTCAGATTTCATTTATTGGAAACCATTCACCTTGGTTTTGTTTTGTGATTTAGATTGTCTGTATGTCTGTTTGTGTGTGTGAGGAAAGATCTGTCATTTGGACCTGAGGCCATGCTATTATGTTAGATTGGCTGGAGAAAAAAATAACAGGAATCCTCCTGTTCCCTTTACCCAGCACTGGGTTTACAGTCAGGTGCAACCATGCCTAGGTTACATGGATTCACGACAGAATGCTGGTTCTTCCTGTTTGATTGGAAGGCCTTTTACCCACTGAGCCATATGTACCCTCCCATATGTCCAGGGAAGTGTAGATGAGTCCAAACAGAAAAGATGTAATATGGTAGCAGCCTTAAACCCTGACGCCTTCCATGACTACAGGTGTGTGAAATTAGATGAGACAATAGGAATAGCTTCGATCTATCAGAAGTATTTCACAAAATCCCAAACAGTACAATATGCCAGAAGAAAAAACACATTGTTTATATAAATATTTAGGATTTTACCCAGGAGCTTGCTCACTGAGTCTATTTCATTTCACTGGTACCCCAATGGTAGGAAAGCTACAGCAGTCCATCCTACCCTAATCTGTTGTCGAATATATAAAGAGCTTTTCAAGATCATGGGAGGGAGGGATGATAGATGCTGTCCTTCATTTAAATCCACACTGCCTAAATATGGAAGTGTTCTTGCCCTCCACATTGACAGAAAATATTACATTAGATTAAACAACACATCATGGTGAAATCAATAAAACATTTTATCCAAATCCAGAAAAACAAAAGATGTGTTTTTTTTTTTGCAATGTTTTACAAATTAAAAAGAAGAAATTCTATAGTACGAAATCTGAGAATTTTGCCTCTTAACTTGATTGTAAATAATAATTACCAGAGTATGCAAATGATTTCTACTCTCAGACTTACCTCCTTTTCAGAGATGGGTGAGGCTGAGTTCTGGGTTAAGTTTCATTCAGTCTAAGACTGTTCACTCCACATTTAGAATGAAAAGGGCTGTGGACTACTCTTCATATGTGACATCTGAACAACAAAGCTCATAGAAGCAGAGGAAAGAGGTGTTCCCAGAGTGCCAGTGGAGGGCACAATCAACTGGAAAAGTGTAAGCATTGGTCACACAACAGGAGTGAGATATAATGTGTGTGTGTGTGTGTGTAACATACATTATGGTCCTTCACACAGGTGAAGTTAGTAATACTGTATCATACTTATTTTTATAATCATTAATAAATAGTATTAGATTCCACTCTAAATTACAAGTGGTTATATAATTTGTCAATTTATAATAAAAACTACAATTAAACTGAAACAATAAGTATGCCACTTTCTTCCTTAAACTGACAAGCTTAAAAATGCAACATTTCTCTGATCTAAGGTTTCCATACTCAGAGAAATAAATTGCCTGTCACAGTGCAGGTACTGGTAATGAGTTCTTGCAAAGATTTCAAATCCTTCCAAAACTGTTCCTTGTGGTGGTTTGACTATGAATGTTAAAAAAATGTTATCTTATGTTAAAAAATATTCCCATTTTTATTTCTCTGAAAGCCTTATTATCCTGAATTTCTCTATGTTAATTGCTAATTTGTTTATCTTACCTCTAGGAACTAATAAAGAAATGAAAAAAAAAAAGAATTCAGAATTTTGGAAGAGATGTTTTATTTATCCTCAGAGACAAGGCACACTCTGTAGTAGGGTGTGAACTGTTTGGTCAGTACAAACAGAGGCAGCTGATACTTTAAACTGAAAAGCTACAGCCACAGTCTGATCACGCTGACAAGATGAGGTGTGGGTTCTTATCAGAACGCAAACAGACACAATATCTGTGGGAGAGCTATGACTTTAATCTACTTCTTATGCTTTTCTCTTTACTTTTTTTTTAAAAAGAATTATTTATTTAATGTATGTGAGTACACTCTAGTTGTCTTCAGACACATCAGAAGAAGGCATCAGATCTCATTATGGATGGTTGTGAGTCATCATGTGGTTGCTGGAATTTGAACTCACGACCTTTGGAAGAGCAGTCGGCGCTCTTAACCACTGAGCCATCTCTCCAGCCCCCTCTCTATACTTTTTTTCCTCCAAATCCCAATCATTTGTTCACTCACAATTAAATGTACACTTCAGAGTGGCCTCTGAGACATCCTGCATGTGATCTGTGACACATTTTCACTGAGGACATGAAATAAAATATTTTATAGGATCAGGCCCAGTCACACTGCAAATGGACAGCTGAAGCCATTTGTAAGTCTCTCTCTCTCTCTCTCTCTCTCTCTCTCTCTCTCTCTCTCTCTTCTCTGCATTGTTTTAATAGACAAAGTAAAATAAAACATCTGAGAGATGGGCTTACAGCTCAATGTTTCCAATTTTATATAATTCCTTTTGAATCAGAGAGTGAATGCTGTATTAAGGGAAATATCTTTCATTGTTCATATGTCCATATATTTATTCTCAGGTTTTCTAAGCATCTCTTTTCTACAAAGTATACTTCTTTCTGCCAGGTTCTAGAACTAATAAATTAGCACACTGATTTAGTAACATAAATTGTGATCCAACGGTACATGGATGGGTAAGTTCATAAGTGCACATCACTCTGCAAGCACCTTTGTGCTAGCAGAGCTTGTTTAATTAACCTGAATCGAGAGGTTCTTTGTGTGGAATTCCTCTATATCTGCATTATGATTTTAACACCAAACATTTCTGTGCAGGATGAAAGCTCAGTGTTTTTAATTTGGTATTGATAACATTTTATCCCCACGAATGGAAACACACAGTTCAGAGACACCATTCAAATTTAAAAACAGCATATGCATTTCTTTGATACTTTCCATATTTTCATCTGTGACCACAAAGCTACTCAATTTTCTATTGACTACACCCCATTTGAGCCAGGAGAACAGTTCAGGCTTAATGCATGTCAGGCAGAACATTCCCACATGACTAGCTCTAACATCATTTGAAAAGCTAATAGTTATAAATTGGATGTTTAGGAAATTATCATGAATTTTACTCTTGTTTCATGTTTAATACCTGCCAAATTGAAGTCTTGCTAGAGCTTTGATTTTTCAAACTACATGGAAATTGATGATGCAGATAACAAAAGAGATGGATAAGTGGGAATCAATGAATTTTCATGTACTGTGTGCCCTACCAATCAAAACCTTCAATAAGCCTAAAGTTTTTAGAAAGTCTTCATGTACTATGCCAAAGTTAATTTAAGCATATCCACTATAAGAATTAGTAACTGTAATATTATTTTAATAATGCAAAAATATTTTTTAAAATGTCAATAATTATTTACTGAAAATTTACTATTATAACTCAGGGCACCAGTCATATCAAGTAAAGGAGATCAAGACTTAACAATTATTTAATAAGAATTTGATAGAAATTTAGGAGAAATTTTCATATTCCTAACCACAGATGGTTTAAATATGTTTGGCATACTATCCTGACAACTTAAAAATGTGTTGTATTATCATAGAAAATGATGATTCAATTATACAACCATTAATTTTGCCAGAAGAATAATGAGAAATTAATTTTTTTATTCACTTTACATCCCAATATCTGCTCCCACTCTCCATCAGTTTCCCCTCCTAAAACTCCTCTCCCCATTCCCACTTACCCTTCTCCTTTGAGAAGGGGGAGGCCCGCCTAGGTTTAACACAACCTTGGGATATCAAGTCTCTGCAGGACTAGATACATCCATTAAATCTGAGGCCAGTCAAGGCGGCTCACTTGGTGGAATGGGGCCCACAGAGAGGCAACAGATTCATGGAAAGCCCCTGCTCCAGTTCTTGGAGGACTGGCATGAAGTCCATGCTACACATCACCTACGAATGTACAGAGGTTCTACGTCCAGATCATTCTACCTCTTTTGGTTGGTGGTTCAGTCTTGGGGAGCCCCCAATGGCCCAGGTTATTTGAATTATTTGGACTTCCTGTGGAATTCTTATGCTCTTAGGGTCCCTCAATCCTTCCCCCAACTCTTTGACAAGACTATATCATCTCTATCTGATGTTCAGCTGTGGGTCTCTCTGCATCTGTTTCCATCAGGAGCTGGGTGGAGCCTCTCAGAGGACAGATATGCAATGATCCTGTCTGCGAGCATGACAGAGTAATCAATAATAGTGTCAAGGATTGTTACTTGACCATGAGATGGGTCTCAATTTGGGCCTACCATTGGTTCACCATTCCCTCTGCCTCTGCTACATCTTTGTCCTTGCAGATCTTGTTAGTGTATTATCCCTCCACTGGGAGGCCTATCTGGCTACAGCAGGTGGTCACTTTAAGTTTCATATTCCCCACTGCTACAAGCCTCCCCTCATAGACTCCCCAGGTCCTCCCCCATCCCAGGGTTCTGGCACATTCTAAAGATGCCCTACATCTGCCTGTCACTGATTTCTGTTCTCTGTCCAGTGCTCTCCCTACACCTGACCCTACTTTGCTCCATCCCCCTCCCTATCTCTTCCTTCTTTTATTTTCCCTTCTGAGAGAGATTCAAGCATCCTCCCTTGGGCCTTCCTTGTTAATTCGTTTCTTTGGATCTGTGGACTGTAATATGGTTATGTTGTATTTATGGCTAATATCCACTTTTACATGAGTTCATACCACGCATGTCCTTTTGGGTTTAAGTTGGGTTATCAGTATGATAGCTTCTAGTTCTATCCATTTGCCTACAAATTTCATGATGCCCTCAATTTTAGTAGCTGAGTAGTAATCCTTTGTATAAAAAAAAAAAAATCCACATTTTCTTCATCCACTCTTTAGCTCAGGGATATCTGGGTGGTTTTCAGTTTCTGGTTATTAGGAATAAAGCTGCTATGAACATAGTTGAACATGTATCCTTGTGGTGTGGTGGAGCATTTTTTGGGTATATGCCCAGGAGTAGTGTCCTGGGTCTTAGGGTAAAACAATTCCCAATTTTCTGAGAAACCACCAAATCCATTTCCAGAGTGGTTGTCTAAGTTTGTGTCCCCAGCAGAAATGGAGTAGTGTCCCCCTTGGTCCACATCCTCACCAGTATGTGCCTTTCACAAGAGATTTTTGTTGTTGCTGTTGTTAGGTATCATCATCATCATCATCATCATCATCATCATCATTCTGAGCAATGTAAGATGAAATCTAGAATAATTTCAATTTGCATTTCAATGATGACTAAGTATTTTGAATATGTCTTTAAGTGCTTCTCTCATTAGAGTTTCCTCTATTGAGGATTCCCTGCTTAGCTCTGTATTCTATTTTTAATTGGCTTACTTCATTCATCTTGAGTACTTTATATATTTTGGATTAGCCCTCTGCTAGATGTAGGATTTGTGAAGATCTTTTCCCAATTTGAAGGATATTGTTTTGTTCTATTGATGGTGTTCTTTGCCTTACAGAAGCTTTTCTGTTCCATTAGCTCCCATAGATCATAGAGACTGAGCTATCAATGTTCTGTTCAGGAAGTTGTCTCCTGTACCAATGAGTTCAACGCTTTTTCCCACTTTCTGTTCTATTAGATTTAGTGTATCAGGTTTTGCATTGAGGGATTTGATCCAGTAGAGCTTTAGTTTTATGAAAGGTAAGAAATATGGATCTGGTTGCATTTCTCTACATCCAAACATCCAGTCAGACTAGCACCATTTGTTCAAGATGCTTCCTTTATTCCATCTTTTGGTTGCCTACTTTGTCAAAAATCACGTGTCTGTAGGTGTGTAGGTTTATTTCTGGGGGTTCAATTAAATTCTATTGATATCTGTCTGTTCCTATACTAATACCATGCAGTTTTTATGACTATTGCTATGTAGTACAGCCTAAAGTAAGGCAAGATCAAATCCCAAGAAGTATTTTTATTGTTCAGGATTGTTTTAACTATCCTGGTTTTTGTTGTTGTTGTTGTTGTTGTTGTTGCTTTTCCATATGAAATTGAGAATTGTTCTTACAAGATCTGTAAATAATTGTTTTGGAGTTTTGATAGGGATTGCATTAATCTGCAGATTGCCTTTGGTAACATGGCACATTCACTATGCTAGTCCTACCAGTCCATGAGCATGGGAGATCTTCCCATCCTCTAATATCTTCCTCAGTTTCTTTCTTCAGAGACTTGAAGTTCTTGTCATAGGGGACTTTCACTTGCCCAGTGGATTTACAATAACATATTTTATATTATTTGTTCCTATTATGAAGGGTGTTTTCACCCTAATATCATTCTCTTCCACTTCTTTGTTTGTATAAAGGAGGGATACTAATTTCTCTGAGTTAATTTTGTATAAAGCCATTTAACTGAAAGTGTTTATTAACTGTTGGAGTTCTCTGATAGAATTTTTGGGGTCATCTTAAGTATGGTATCATATCATCTAAAAATAGTACTACTTTGACATTTTCCTTTCCAGTTTTTGTCCACTTGATCTCCTATAGCTGTTTAATTTGCTATAGCTAGGACATCAAGTACTATATTGAAGAGATAAGGAGAGAGTGGACACCCTTTTCTTGTCCTTGATTCTATTGGAATTGCTTTAAGATTCTCTTCATTATATTTCATGTTTTTAGCTGTCCAGCAGCCATGGATGAACTGGGTCTACCTGAAAGAGAGGCTGGAAATGAAAAAGGGACGGGGTGCGAGAGAAGAAGAAGCCAAGACAAGCATTTCTGATCAAGGCTTGAAGTTTATTATTCCGTACTGCTTTTAAAGGGAAAGACCAAAGACCCCATCCTTTGTTTCAGCAAGCTCAGTGGGCAGTCTATTCCTCAAGGTTCCTGTAGGAAGTTGCAAAAGCAGAGAGGCCAGACTGGCTCCGGCCAGGTTGTTTGTCCTACTCAAGGCTGGGGAAGGGCACACATGTTGTCTATTGGATTGATGTATATTGCCTTCATTTTGTTTAGGCATGTGCCATGTATCCCTGATTTCTCTAAGATGTTTAACATCTTAGAAGACATGTTGGATTTTTTCAAAGGAATTTTTAGCATCTAATAAGATGATCATATGATTTTTTTTCATTCAATTGGTTTATATGTTGGATTACATTGATAGCTTTTTTATCATCACTACACCCCTAGGATGAAGCCGACTTGATTGTGGTGGAAGATGATCTTGATGTGTTCCTGGATTTAGTTTGTAAGTACCTTATTGAGTATTTTCACAACAATTTTCATAAGAGGAATTGGTCTGCTATTCTCTTTCTGAATTGTTGAGTCTTTGTGTGGTTTAGGTATCAGGGTGACTGTGGCTTCATAGAATGAGTTTGGCAGTGTTCTTTCTATTTCTATTTTGTGGAATAGTTTGAGGAAAATTGGCATTAGCTCTTCTTTGAAAGTCTGGTAGAATTTTCTTCTAAAATGAGTCTGGTTCTGGGCTTTTATTTGATGTGCGCCTGCAAGATTCTTTTTGATTCACTTTACATCCTGATTGATGTTCCTCTCCAGAATCCCCCTCCCCACAGTACCTCTCCCATTCCCCCTTCTCCTCTGAGAGAGTGGAGCCACCCCTGCCTATCCTCCTACCCTTGCACATAAGTCACTTCAGTCCTACTTGCTTCTTCCCTCACTGAGTCAGGACAAGAGTTAGGGGAACAGATTACAAAGAAAAGAAAGAGCTTTAGGGATAGCTTCCCTAACTTCTTTCTCTACCCATTTATTATTTACTCATATCTCTCTCTCTCTCTCTCTCTCTCTCTCTCTCTCTCTCTCTCTCTCTCTCTCTCTTTCTCTAGCTAATATTATACCTAGCCACTATGCTGAAGCTGTTTACTAGCTCTGGGAGTTCTTTGGTAGAATTTTTTGGGTGGGTTATTTATACTATCATATACTTCACAAATATTGATACTTTGACTTCCTCCTTTCTAATTTGTATGCCCTTGGTCTCCTTTAGTTGTCTCATTGTGCTCTAGTTAGAACTTCAAGTACTATCTTGGATAACTGGGGAGAGAGTGGCAGCCTATTCTTGTCCCTGATTTTACTGGAATTTATTTAACTTTCTTTCCATTTAATTTGATGTTGGCTATTGGCTTGATGTATATTATTTTTATTATGTTTAGGTACATGCCTTGTATCTCTTATCTCTCTAGGACTTTTACCATAAAGGGATGTTGGATTTTGTCATAGGCCTTTTCAGCATTGAATAAGACGATCATGTAATTTTTTTCTTTCAGTTTGTTTATATGGTATATTATACTGATGGGTTTTCATATATTGAGCAATCGCCTCATTTCTGGAATGAAACCTACTTGATCATGATGGATGATTTTTTTTTGATGTGTTGTACTGCTATAAATAAACACCATGACCAAGGCAATTCTTATAAGGACAGCATTTAACTGGGGCTGGCTTTCAAGTTCAGAGGTTCAGTCAATTATCATCAAGGTGGGAGCTTGCCAGTGTTTAGACAGGCATGGTGCAGGAGGATCTGAGAGTTCTATATATTCATCTGAAGGCTGCTACGAGAAGACTGACTCTTTCACACTGAGCAAAACTTAAAGCCCATGCCCACAGTGACACACTTCCTCCAACAAGGCCACACCTCTGAATAGTGCCACACCCTCGGCCAAGCATATTCAAACCACCACAACCATTTAATAAAACCTAGTAAATCCAGATACGACAAGCACTGTACTCAATTGTTGGTAAGAATTATCCAAAGGACTCCTGAAATATACAGCCTGTAGTTATTTCATTTGCTTGACCACCAAAGGTAGAAAATAAATCTCCATTGCTGAACGCACCATACCCTTCAGAAATAGGTTGTTCTCTGAGCTGGCATGGTCCCCCTCCATGAGAACTAGCTTTCATAGTACTTGAAAACACCATGCAAGATACCAAAGGACAAAAGCAATTAACATTCTTTCCCAGGTATGATATCTATGCCCTGGAACAATGACCAGCATGACATAAAAACTCCAATGGTGCCATTGCTGGTGGTAATCAACAAAACTCTAATTAGCCTTCAAACCTATTCAACAAGATGAAATTCATGCCTGGTACCAGAAACCTTACCAACTATCTAGGACTAGTGAAGTCATGGACCTTGCAAGAGAACATACAACTGTCCCTTTACTAAACCAGCATAGTCTCTAACTGTATTAAATATTTGTCCTTAATTGATAAATATACTGATAAATGTAATCCTCACCCCTCATCAAGGAAACTTCTCTTTGAAACAAATGGATACTATGACTGAACAACTCTGCCAATTAAATGTACAGTTGTAGAGCCCAGTCCAAGTAGATACATCTATGAAGCAACTCCTGCACCTAAGACTCTGGGATCATTGTGAAAGAGGAGGGGAAAATATTTTACAGGTCAGATAGTCAGGGAATATACTGTGGAACTGAGTCTTCTGGAAAACGAAAAGCTACATCTAAAAACTGTCACCAATTTGGCTGCGTAAGGATGATTCGAGCACAGATGACATCAAAAGACTGCTAATATGGAAGAGGCACAATTCCAAGCAGCTAAGTTATGATAAAAGCAGAAGAAATAGTCTTCTGCAGATAAGACCACACCAACTGGTCATTCCAATGATGGATTCCTTTCTGTCAAAGGAGAACTTAGAGCTCATTTTCTCTCCATTGTGGTCTCATTTCACCAGATGGAAGTTCATGTAAACACCATGATCATGAACCAGCAAAACTATCACCTTATACAAAGCCTTTTGCTTTATAAAATTATCCTGCTTCAGGCATTTTAATCCAAAAAATACAGTGTTCTGATGCAACCTACAATGCTTATATGTGCTTCCTCTCTGCTATGTGTTTTCCTATAAGGTCAAATAAAAACCCAGACCACATCTCAGATCAATGACAAAGACCAGGTCTTTAGCAGGACCAAAGAATAAAACTTTCTCAAATAAAAGAAAGGCACATGCATATAGATAAAAAAAGCATCCCTAGTTCTTCCTTTCTGTCATTTTAAACAGACCAATGAAGATGATAATGATGATGATGATGACGATGATTATGATGATTATGATGATGATTATGATGATAATGACAATTGGAGTAGATGACACACATGCCTTAGCTCATATTTGGAGCTCAGAGAACAACTCTGTTAATTTACTTCTTATTTTCCAACTCTATGTGGTTTCCAGGGATTGAACAAAGGTTGCTAGGCTTGAAAGTGTCTTTAACTGCTGAGCCAACCTGCTGCCCCCAATGCTTGTCTATTCATATCCTCCCACAACCTTGTGTGGCTGCTCCCTGCACATAGTTCAGTCCTAAATCTAAGTCATATTTCCTCAGTGAAGTCCATCAAACCCTATTTTTGAAATAACTCTATTCTCTCTTCATTGTGGCTATTTTGGACACTTGGTTTTCTTTTGTGAGTTTACTTGCCGATGTTGGACATGACTCTCCATCATTATGTATTCTTCTTATGTCATCTCTAATAACTATTTGACTGTAATATGTAATATCTCATAGCATTATTTTTCTACAAATGTTGAAATATATGACTCTGGGCTCAAATTATCTTTGAGAAATCATATACTCAAACTAGAAAATAGTTTACTACATAAATGTCTTTCTGCAGGTGTACAATTTTGAGAATCCTAGGGTCCAAAACATTAATTTTCTGACTTGTTTTTGCTATATGACTATGTGACAGTGATGTGAATCTAGAGAGTCACACATGTTCACAGGTGTCTACCTCCCAGGCTTTCATCTTCTGATCTGCACTAAATTTTGGAATATGGTGGGACCTTTACAGTAGTTCTTAGTAATATGTGATAATCCTGGGTTTTTTCTTGGTTATTTTATTTATTTACATTTCAAATGTTATCCCCTTCCAAGTTTCCCCTCCACAAACCTCCTATCCCATCCCCCCTAGCCCCTGCTTTTATGAATGAGCTCCCCCACTCACCCACCTACTCCCACCTCACTGTCCTAGCATACCCTTATGCTGGGACATCAAGTCTCCACAGGATCAATGGCCTCCCCTCCTATTGATGCCAGATAAGACCATCCTCTGCTGTGTAAGCAGCTGGAGCCATGGGTCTGCCCATATTTACTCTTTGGTTGGTGGTTAGTCCTTCGGAGCTTTGGGGGTTCTGTTTGGTTGATATTGTTGCTCTTCCTATAGGATTGCAAACCCCTTTAGCTTCTTCAGTCCTTTCCCTAACTCCTCCATTGAGGTTCCTGTGCTCGGTCCAATGGTTGGCTGCCAGCATCCGCATCTGTATTGGTCAGGTTCTGACAAAGCCTCTCAGGGGACAGCCATACCAGGCTCCTATCAGCAAGCACTTCTTGGCATCAACAATAGTGTCTGGTTGTCTGTAGATGGTATGGTTCCCTAGGTGGGGCATTCTCTGGATGGCCTTTACTTGAGTCTTTGCTTCACTCTTTGTCCCTGTATTTCCTTTAGTCAGGAACAATTCTGTGTCAAAATTTTTGAGATGGGTGGGTGGCCCCCTCAACCAGGGGCCATGCCTAACCTCTGGATATGGTCTTGACAGATTTCTCTTCCCTTTATTGGGTATTCAGCTAATCCCCATTGGGTCATGGGGGCCTCTTGCTTTCCTGACATCTGGGGCTTTCTAGTGGCTACCTCTGGTTCCCCATCCCCCACTGCTACACACCTCTCTTCAATTTCCTGGCCCTCTGTATTTCTCCCTAGTCCCTCACACACCTGATCCTCCCCCCTGTTTTCCCTCCCCCCTTCCTCTCCCTCCCAGGTGCCTACCTCCCGTGATTATTTTGTTCCCCCTGGGATTTTTTAAATTGGTCTGTACCAATCACTTAATTCAATTTCATTTATCTCAGAAAATACAAAATATTGAATATTAATCAGAAAAAAAGGTACTGATAAAATATCTGTCATTTAGAGTAGGTAGAAGACTCCCTGAGCATTTCCTGTACTTTTATGTTACTAATGACAGAAGTATCCATTGACTGTTTTATCTCATCTATGTTTGTATATTCCCACTGAAACAGAATGCATAAATTTAATTTTCATTGTAACTCTATGAAAAGAAGAGAAATCAATGAATTCATGATGTCCTGAGAGTGCTTCCTTATGAGTGGATTCAGCCTGCTATTATTGGAGAGATCCTGCTTTGGCAAGGTGGGGACATCATTCACTCTCTCAGGAAACATCCTTGTCATGTGACTATCAGAAAAGGTATCACACAAGAGAGCCCTTAAGAGCTGTTGGCATTCCCGTATAAAAATTTCACCATTTATTACTGTAAGAAATATATACCTGTGCTTTATAAATTAATCAATCTGAAGTAATTTGGTATCTCTACAACAAAGCAGTGAGTTATTACCCAATGATCAAAATGTAACTTCCACAATTAAAAACAAAGCTAGGAATATATACTTATATGCTTGACTCTAAAAACACTAAAATTTTTAGAGGTCTATCAAAATAAATCTAACTTTAAATGTAGTTATTTATTTGTAATAGAATTATAAGTTTCCCAGCATTAGAGAACAAGTAGAATGTATCATCTCACAGACACATTTTTTTGTCCTATATTCTAAAATGGTCCCTTCCCATTTATTCTGTTAAATCCCTAAAATGCATCAAAGTCAAAATTGTTGTTTCAAGAGATTCTGCACTGTGGCTATATAGTCCTAACCCATGAACATTTCAGGAGAGAATTGCATTTAAATAACTCATTAGAACCATAGGCCATTAGATGATAAAACAAGCTCTAACCAATATTCACTTGGCAAGGTGATGACAGAAATAAAGACATGAAGACAAGACAATGGCTTCCTCCCTGACTTTCTGAGATTCTTGAGAGTCTTGCCACCTCTTGTTGCAGTGCTGATCATTAACAGGATTTAGAGACACTGAAAGATTTTGGCACAGGAAGAGTTATGAGGATGGGAAACTTCTGTTGCACTGACTCAATTAACAAACAGACACTATTTATTTAAATTATTTTTTATTGAAAAAAAAGGCTCAATCATAGCAGGACATCTATTGGACATCTGTGAGTCACTGGCTGATTTAATCATTTTTGAAGACTAAATATTAATTATCCACAAAACCCACAAGAATTCACCAGACTGAGGGGCTTGAATTTCTCTGAATTATCTGTGAAATACCATTTGTAGGACCACAATTTCAGCCTAAGTCACTATATCAATTAATGGAATTCTAGGATCTGGAGATGTAAAGCACTTGCTCACAAGATGTATTTTCTGGATTAATAAAGAAAAGTTTACCTTGGCTTGTGCGATTCTAGAACCTGACATTCCCAGCCACTGGCCTGGAAGCCATGACTGTCCTCTACCAAGATCATCAGAGTCTTTCTGCTCCTTGAAGCATGAGAAAGGAGAATTCAGGTCTAACCTGGAAATTGTTAAAAGTCTATATTTCTTGTATTTTGTCATCATGTGAGAAAACTTATTGAAAATGTAAATATGCTGTCATACAGAAAACAAAAGAGACATTATAATATGCAATAAATAACCCTGAGGTAGCTTAGTATTGTATAAGCCAGGGAACTCAGGAGAGTCTTCTCAGAATCCAGCATTTTAAATGCACTGCCTTGGTTTTAACTGTGATTTTCATTTAAATTTTAAAAATTATAATTTAATAAGTATAACAAGTAATAGTCAACTTTAACTGAAGATGAAAAGATTCCTGCTTTAGGAATATATATATATATATATATATATATATATATATATATATATATATATATATATATATATCAGCAAATATTTCTAAGTTTTCAACACAAAACTTTCATCTCTATTAAAAAAATAAAAGAATTATGGAAGTTAAAATTATTTAACTTCAGAGAGTAGGAAAATTTATCTTTAGTTTTGTTGACAATTGAAGTCAAAGAGATTATTATATATTTTCACCAAATTCTGATCCTATATAAGTCTCAGTTTCATCTTTCTAAGGTGAGTCAAAATGATCTAAATGTTTTGTGTTATCTCAGAAACAATTCCCGAGGAAAAACATCTGGTAGCATCTACAGAAAGGAATTTTGACATTCACATTTCTCTCTGCGTCAGCCCTCTTGTTTATACTTTGCTGACCATCAAAACCAGTGAGCTCCTCACACTCACTACAAAGCTTCCCATGTCATACAGGTTGTATTATACCTTTCTGTCAGTTGTATATTACATAGTTTGTCAAAATTCATTATTGATATGGGCTGCCTCTAATCTTCAGAGAGAAGTAGATTTAAAAACAAAACAAAAACCACAGCACAGAACTGGTCAGAGTCTTTTACAAAGACACTGGCTCATAAAAACAGCTGTTATTATTTTGAACCAGCTGCATATTATCAAATTAATGGGGATGTTGGAGCCTGCTCTAGCTTTCTAGCTATTATACATCATAACTTTCATCCAGCACAGATGAAGTTGCTCTTGTTTTTGATTAGTGAATATGAGGTGATATAATTTATTGAATTATTAAGTCAAAAATGAGAATCCATTGCTCCAGCTCTCAACCTTTCATAGGCATCCTGGATAAATTACAGAGACAAATGCCAGTTTATGTAAACACATTGTGAAAGAATGAATACAGATAAAGCTCCAAGGATACTACACTTACATTTGGAGGAAATTTTCTTATGTGATGACTAACAATGATAAATGGCGGCTTTTTACCCTGCCAGGTTAGACCCAGATTTCCCATTTCTTATGCCTCATGGCATGAGAACAGTCCCATGTTCTTTGCCCCTGTGTGCCCTGTTCTCTTATTGGCCTTAGTTGGTCTTCTTTCTTCTGTGTGACAATTTCTCTTAATTTCTACCTCTCTTTCATCCATTCTTTATAGACTTAGAAACTGATCCATCACTTTGATGTTCAAAATAAATAAATAAATAAATGAAGATTTCTTCAGTGATGTGTATGAGGATGATTCAGCTTCTCACAGCAACTGTTTGTCAAGTCAAAGGGCTTGAACTACTTCCATCTCCTCTCAGCATCACCCAGCATCATCACAGCTAGAAAACATCCATTCACTTCATCACATTAGGCAAACTTCCACCAAAGGTTTTGGAGAGCACCCGTAGCAGGAGGAGTACAAAGAAAAACCAGAGGCTTTAAGCTGTTTTGGAAAATTACCTACAGTCAATCAGATAATGTTAACAGTTCCTCTTATTGTCTTGTTTGTCTTAGTTTAACAAGACCAGGTGAGGATAGTTTATTTCCTTTTAGCAAGCTAGCATTGCTAGGCATGGGTCTGTTGTACTGTTCAAGAAAAGCTGAGACTGTGGAAGTTAGGATTGTTTTACCTGCACTACAATGCATATGAGTTCTAACACCAAAGATGATCCTGGCATTTAAGACTTTTTGCCTAATGCACATGAACCAGTCTTGTATCTAGAAATCTAAGTCTGTTAGAAGAATAGCAACAAACAGACCAGTTTCTATAATTAATGGTAACTATGGAAACACTGAAAAGAATGAGAGCAGTAAGCTTCCTACATGAGAACAGGTTATAATTTTAATTGTATCTGATGTTCTAAATCATGAGTTGCTAAGGCCTTTAATGACAACAGTGGGAGAGGATGCCCAGCTGAGTAAACTTCCATTTGTAAATAAGCCAGTGACAAATGGAGGCAATATTGATTCAACAGATGCAAGGGGAAAAATAAAATCCCCGATCAATTTGAGAGCTTGGGACATGTAACCATTGCATATCCATACCTTTTCTGAGCACTTCTTGTTCTACATTTTTAAAGATTCTGTTTATCCCCTTTTTCTTAGATCCCTTATCTGCATTTTTTAGAAGCCCTGTCCCCCTTTTTCTTAGAGAACTCTCATAGGATACTTTTTAGAGAGAACTAAAAGATAAAATCACTTTTCAAAGTGTCTTTTTTTTTTTCTTGCAACTTCAACTAGCAGGCTAAAAGCTAGAACCCCTCAATTCCTGCAGAGATAGGACAAAGGCTACCTTACTTAATATCTTGCTGTTTTAGGATGAAGTGCTAAACAGTTTATAGCCTCAGAAGACCTCAGAAAGTAGGTTAGCTACATCAGCCAAGGAACTTAGATTTAAGATAGGAAAAAGTTTATTATTATAGCAACCCTAAATATCTTTTAAAATCAATTCTCACCTCTACCAATGCTCTTCCCCTCTGCTGCCTCCAGAAGAACCAAGAACAAGAAAGAAGACCCAACAGGGCTGGCCCCTAGCAAGTAAAATCAAAATGCAATGTGATATAAAAGTGGCTCCAATGAGTATCTGGACTAAAATTTGACTTAGAAGGATGAGACGGTTTGTATATGCTTGGCCCAGGGAGCAGCACTATTAAAGGGTGTGGCCCTGTTGTAGTAGGTGTGGCCTTGTTGGAGTAGGTATGTCATTGTGGGTGTGGGCTTTAAGACACTTATCCTACTTGCCTGGAAGCTAGTCTTCTGCTAGCAGCCTTCAGATGAAGATATAGAACTCTCAGCTCCTGTACCATGCCTGCCATGTTCTTGCCTTGGTGATAATGGGCTGAATCTCAGAACCTGTAAGCCAGCCCCAATTGGATGTTGTCCTTGTAAGAGTTGCTTTGGTCATGGTGTCTGTTCACAGTAGTAAACCCTAACTAAGACACAGGGGATGCCATTACTAGCACATTGGCAAAAGGGGCTACTTAGACTAGTAAAATTCCATTCCTTAGAAACAATGCATCCCAGTCAAGTCAACAGCACCCATTTGCCAAATGAAACACATTGGGAAACCCCAAAGTAAATCCAGACTAGAATATATTTGAAAAGAATTAAAAACAAAAACAAAATAAAAATGGGAATATGGGTGTGTTTTACAAAGACAGTGGTCTACAATGGCTACCATACGATGTGGGTTACTTGTATTTGTCAATGTTTTATGCAAACTTCTACATTTAGACTCATGTCCTTAGATCTGCTACTCTGTAGATATTATTATTTTTAGTTTTCAACACAATGCTGTCACCTTATCACCCTGTCATAGAACATCTCCTTTTGCTACTAAATGAATATATTTATAGTATGTTGTAGCCTAGTGCCTCAAATGTTGTGAATAACGTCTTTATACCATTGCCTCTATAATTGCACAAGGCATGACTATATTCTTCACTGTTTCTGAAACTCACTATTTGTATGAAATGTTGCCTCATCCATTTCACCTAAAATCCTAAGATAATGTTACTTGCTATATACAGCAGTGTTAGAAGGATAGTACATCAAATTATCTTGCTGGGGAAATCAATATTGCCACCTTTAAAAATCTTTCCCAGTTTCTGTTAAACTATGTTCACAACTTACCTTGATACACTAAGCACCTACTGCCTTATTAGGTTAATTTTTTATTAATTCCAGATAATTTTATTCATTATGTTTTTCACTGCTGTATTTTTAAAGAGGGATACCATGTATCATGACAAAGAGAACTAGAGGGTAAATGTGGAGGAGGATGAGCGATATGCATTGCCCCTTAGCATTCTACACCTAAAACCTGAGAAATATTCCGGAGAATTTTAGTCTCGAGAGAGAGAAAGTGTTTGGTATATTCTTTTTTTTTTTTTTTTTTTTTTTTTTTGGTTTTGGTTTTTCGAGACAGGGTTTCTCTGTGTAGCCCTGTCTGTCCTGGAACTCACTCTGTAGACCAGGCTGGCCTGGAACTCAGAAATCCACCTGCCTCTGCCTCCCAAGTGCTGGGTGCCCGGTATATTCTGATCTCATACCAAAGAAGCCCATAGTGCACGTGGGCACCCCTCACCTCCCAGAAGGAAGAGATCGGTGGATCACATAGGCCAAAGGGAGAGGTGGATTAAGCCCCTGCTACTTCGTTCCTTAAAGACCAATCAGTTAAAAGGGTGCAGTGTTCTGCCAATCATATTGTGCCTAGTTGCTGATGCTATATTCCACCCTGGAAACTATATTAAAACTCGATGAACAGTCTGCCTGAGGTTGCCCCCTTTTACTTCAGGTGCAGGCCTACTCCAATGTTCTGGAATAATAAATTTCTCTTGCTTTTGCATTGATCCCCAGCTCCTCGTGGTTCACTCAGAGGGTCACAGGTAGCTAGGGCTCGTCAAAGTCTTACAATACTAGAGTTATTCAAGAATCTAAAGGAATCCTCATGAATTATGATGATTTCTATAGTGTATTCTCACACCATGAGATTGCAGTTTGCATTGTATTTTACTAAATAAATTCATTTGATATTTAAATTTAAAATAGGAATTTATAAACAAATAATCTAACACAATTAAGTTTGGTTTCAGACCCTGGACAAAGGACTGAAGTGTATATTTTACATACCAAAGCAGACCTAGTCTCCAGGTTGTTCCAGTATTGCTCAGCACTTACCTGGCATACCCTGTCGCCTACCCTGAACTTTCCAACTTAGGAGCTGGGCTTCCCTTCCCTTCGCCCAGAGGTTCTTGACTACGTAATCCAGACATTTTGCTCTCTCCCTCCCTTTTCTTCCCCTCTTGTCTCTTTCTCTCTCCCTTCCCTGTCCTCCTCCTTTCCAGATGGCAACTTCCCTGACCTTGGCCTTTAGGGCCAGTGACCTCCCCCTCCCTAGAGCAGCTTCCCAATAAACTTGCCTTTAATATAATCTAATCTGTCTTGAATTGGCTCATTTCACCATTGGTGGAGAAATAAACTTTCAAATCCAAAGATATTCTAATTTGATATTTGCTGAGGAATGATAGAAAGAAAACGTTAAATAGTTTTGTTTTTCCTAATTAAAACATTATGCTTTATAAAAATAGAAAGTGTTGGACATACAATAAAAATACTGCAGTGTTTAACAGGCCCAGTCTTTGCTGAGAAATTTCAGGCAGTGTCCAGTGTCCACATGTGGTGCACATTTTGGGGGATCCCCCAGTGTAATCTGAGCATATTGCATGACACAGGACACTCAAGCAGAAACACTGTAGATTCACTACAGTATTTGATATGAATTAATATTTGAAAGGGTTTAATATTTTTATTGCAGCGTTTCTGACTTTGTTCAGAGAACCCATGAGCTATCCAGATAGCCTTTATAATTTTTACTAGCAGAGAAAGCTGTCTCAAGCAGAGGGTTTTTAGAATATCAAAAGAACTGTGTAGAACAGAGCAGCAGATCAACCACCCTCTCTCTCTCTCTCTCTCTCTCTCTCTCTCTCTCTCTCTCTCTCTCTCTCACACACACACACACACACACACACACACACACACACACACACAGAGAGAGAGAGAGAGAGAGAGAGAGAGAGAGAGAGAGAGAGAGAGAGAGAGAGATTGTGAGCAGTCTGGAAATCCATCTCATCTCAGCAGAACCTAGACTACCAGTGTGGTTCCAAGATTTGACTTCTAGTCATTTCTTTTGATTACTCCCAAATGCCCCTCTCTCAGGAACATAGACCTAGCCAAGGCTGGTCCTTGGGACTACAGTACTCTGAATAATAAATAAAATATTTTTTATCTTGCAGAATTAAAGCTTTCTGAATAGATTTTCCTGGAAACTTGAGATCCTAGGCTAAGAGAAAGCTTTTCATATTTAATTTACAACTCTCAAGACAATGCAAGACCACTGAGAATTACCTGACTTCTGAACTGTGCATTTGCATCTCAAAGTAGAATATTGATATAGACCTTAGAGACATCTTCAGGTCACACAGTCAGGAACATCAGAAATACTCTTACCCTGAGAGATTATTTACATCTCAAAGGCTGGGAATGAAGTCAGGAGGTTTTAATTTCTAGTGGAAGATTATTTCTCAGACAAAGTAAATAATGCGACTTTTCTGTCAGAGATCCAGATGAAGGAAGGGAGCAGATGAAAGGACGTCAATTCAGGAGAGAGCAATGAGGATGTCTGAAGTCACACAGGAGGGAGAGAAGACTTGAGAAGGTTGGCAGATATCACATGTGTTTTTATAAAAATTTAAAATGTTCTCAATTGCAATTAAGTGGTATAAAATATATAGAGAAAAAATTTTTAAATGAAGTAAATGTTAAAATTCAGGGAAAAACAGATGTCAAGGGGAGGGCAGAAAAAAGCATGCCCTTCCCAGGCATGTGACAGATGTGGCACAAACTGATCAAAAGAGACTCTGACCCAGGAGACCAAAGAGAACAAGGGACTGAACAGAACTGAGGTACAGCTCATTCTCCATGTGCCCTGTTGAAGTCAGGCAGAAACTGATCAGGCAATCTTTTCTCCAATGTCCAGTTTTACAGTCCCTACCTGGAACCTTGTCCTTCACTGAGGCCAACACAGATGTTTTCACTTTTACCATCATATTTCTAAATAGCTCTAAACTGGACTTTTGGTTAAGAATTGAAATTTATACATACAAATGGTACTGAAAGAGAGAGAGGAAATGAGGAAGGAGAGAAAGTAAGAGAGGAAGAAAGGAGGCAAGAGGGATAAGAGAAGAACTAAGAAAGGGAAGGAGAGAAGGAGGAGAGAGGAAGAGAAAGGATGAAAGGAGTGGGAAGAGGGAAAGGGAAGAACAAAAAGGAAAGACCATTCTTTGGCTTTCCTTTTATTTAGCTCCCTACCCTAATCTGCAATTATGTCATTAGTCTTGTTAACTCCTGATAGGACTTTGGAGACACTTGAGCAAAGCAAAACATTTGATTTTAAGTTGGAACAATTTTTGTTCTCCTTTCCAAAGCCCTAAACAACCTCTCTGAATTCAAGGCTTATAATGAATACCTCTTATTGCTGGAGCAAAATCAAGAAATGCTCACAATTGGCAATGGATAAACCTCTCACTTCTAAACAATTCGGACTTTAGGAAGCAAAGTAAACCCAAGCATGTAGACATGTGTTGACTCTTTTGTTGTTGGTGTTCTGAACTGTTCCAATGTCTATTTGATCCCAAATTAAATCCTTTCCCTTCGACCTTTCTACTGTCTGAGAAACACTGGAGCTATTGTCAGTTTGTTTGTCCCCCTCTCCTCCCATTGTTATTATAGTATTGGGACATTCTAAAGTAGAGTATCAGAACACTGTTTTAATAAAGATTATTTATCATGCCTCATTTCAAGCTGGGTAGCCATGAGTGTTCTTTCCTGGAAAGCTGACAAGTAAGGAAGGGGACAGCTAGGTAAAGCTCAGGCTGATCACTAGTGATGATCTTAATTTCACAGCATGTAAGCAGCCAGCATACCTGCAATGGAAGTCTAAGGAGTGGCATAGTGAAAGAAGAAAGTGAATGGTATGTAGGGCCTGAAAGTCAGCATGCTGTGAGAAAGAAGGTTTTGGGGAAGAACACAATGAAGTAAGTTATACTCTTGAGCAAGAGGAATGAGAAGAGGCGGCATAATCTCAGTGATCATGGTAGTAATCATGAAAAATAGATGGACTGGGGTGTGATTCCAGGCAGAGTCACAAGGATTTATTGATGGATTGGAAGGCAGACAGAGAAGCAATGCAATGAAAGAATTATGTGTAACTCCTAGAAACAGGTTTCTCCAACTAGGTAAATAAAGATGTCCTTTGCTGACAAACCCAAAACAAATTCAGTGTCAGGTTTAAGTAACACACAAGCCACTGCCTGAAATTTTGCTGGCAAATCAGAAACTCACTCAGTTAACTAGTTTCAAATCATATCATTTACTGTCATGTACTCTGCATCTCCCCTGCACCCTATAGGTGCCTTTAAAAAGGTTTAGGAATAACCAAAGATATCCTTCTTCCCTATCTTCAGTGCCTATTTCTGTGACCTTCTACTAACTCTTAATCTCTCCATTCATTATTTTCTTCACCCATAATATAGGAATATAGAACGTACTTCACTGGGTTTCATAAAACATATAGTATATAAAACTCTAGATTCATCCCTGCCATAATGCTCTTGAAATATTATTATCAGTAAGACCATCCTCAGGCTTGGTTCTCTATGCATTACCACAGACTGCATAAAAAACAGTGACCTTATCCAACCTTGTTCAGATGATAGCAGCCAGACTCTGCTTTGTTCCTACTATAGCAGATTTGCTGTGGCTATCTTGTCTGTACAGCACCCTCATTTAATTATGAGCAGAACTAGTATTGAACAGCAATTTCCCCTGCCCCCTGTGTGAGGTATAATGTAGAAACATTATTATCATCATTAATTTAGTTTTACTCATTAATCCAACAAAATCTTGTTTTATAATCCCTGTTTCACAAATAGGCACAAATCTCCAGATAATACAAAGTTCATCAAGTAGAGATACAACCATTAGATAACGAGAGACTGCATAAAATTCTGAACTAATTGAGTGCAAAATAATTATTTGGTTACTGCCTGTGTTCAGCTTCTGGAACCTCATGCCTCACAAAGCAGTCTACTGTTATAGCACTCTTGGGGGTTGGGGGCAGTAGGATTTGGTTCTTCTGTTGTAATGACAATTCCTCTTTCTGACATTTCTCTCCACAGGTACTGATTACACAGCTCTTGTTCTCTCAGGTACCTTACTCGTTTCTGTCCCTGTCTTTATAGTGAAAATTTCTATGATTCCTTCGACAAATTAACCATTTTCATCACCTGTCCTTTTCTCCATAAGGGACCAAACAGATGTCTATATTCTGGGTCTTTTTCAAACATCTCAGCTATGACCCAATATTCAAGACTGCTCAGCTTTCCCAAGATATAGTCTTCATGACTTCTATTACCACAGATTCTCCAAACACAATAAAGCTAATTAAGCGCAAACCAGAAAGTCACTAAAATTAGTTTGTGCTGAGAGGGGAAACTGAGGTCACAGGAACCTACTTCCCACAGGAACTTAGGTCACATGAACCTATTAGACATGCACCTGTGATTGGGGCCTTCTTACTTTGCTTCCCTTTTTTGTAACTCTTTAATAGGATATGACAATTAAATTTTATTGAAACCACATGGAATCAGCTTGGCTAATTGTTTATTTTCTTATAGAAAAAGGAAAGGTGTATTGACCAGGTTTTGAATGCTGGATCTTCAATGTTCTATTTGTCTTTCTCTATATATATCCATGTGTAATGGATAAAGTGATTTTTCCATCTGCATGTCATAACCCTGAATAAAATTATAGAAATAAGTAGCCTCTTTTAAAAGAAGAGTGTTTGAAATCTGTAAAACTTTGAAATGCCTTGTCATTGGAAGAGATGGCATGGAGCACAGGGTTGAAAGATACAGAATGGACTTCTGAGACATGAGGATGAAATGAGCAGTAATTCAACTGTTTAAAAAGTCAATCTGTTGAAAGGATTTGCAAAGAAAGAGAAAGAATGAGAAAGCATGATTCTGAGGTGTTGTGAGCATATGGCATGAACTCTAAGGTCATTTGTAACATTAGAATATCATTTTATATGTAGAAAAATTATCTACATTCCCATGAGAAGACAGAGCACTAGGAGGAAATCTTGGCCAATGATAAATGATTTAAGCAAAGGTTAAGCAATTTTGCCTTAGAAATCTATCTGCTTGGCTAATTAAATATATATGTAAATAAATGTTATTTTGGTTTAACATTACAAAAGAGTACATTTTTGATGATCATAGAGAAAAAAGATACAAATTTCATGGTAGTGTACCTCTGCTAAATTATGAAAGGAATCAAGAATAAAATACAGAAGCTTTTAAAATTCTTTTTCCTGTGCCAATACCCATGGCAGTGCACTTAAACTGGTGAATGGTGTATGATTATATGAATAACACTGATTGAACAGGAAAGAAGAGATTTTCGTTATACACATAAGCTTGCAATATCTCTGACTGAAGAACTAGGTTTTCAATAATGGCTCACTAATGGTTGCTTATTAAGGTGATTTCTGCCATTATCAGTTGATCTAAAAACTCAGCTGTACTTCTTCCTTTGTTTAAAGGCTAGAGATGCAGAATACAAAAGGTCATAGTACTTGGTATGAAATCACAATTCCAGTTCTGGACCTCACCTGCTCTGTGATCTGTGTAAAATCAAGGCAGCTCCCAACCATGACTTGCTTCCTTGTGTTTTGTGACATGACTGCAGACACCTGGAAAACTGCTTGCAAAGATCAAGTTATTGAATGTGTGTACATTTGCCATGTGCAGGCATCGCCATAGCTCCTTGTAAGGACCTACATCCCTTCTAGCTGGTACTCTTTCTCTTTCATTCACACTTTATTTAGTCCAGTACCTTAAGAAAGAATGGGACGTGTATTTATTCTTAAATCATCCCTGTTGTAATTTGAATCCATTCTACTTGAATGCACAGATCTTGAATTAGTGATCACTATTTTTATTGGAATGAGAAAATTATCTAATCTATAAAACTTTCTTTTCCCATTTGTAGAGGATATTTTGAGTAGTAAAGGAAGTTTGAATTTCTGTTCAATCTCAACATAATTTCTCTTTTTTCATTTCCTTTTACTTGATGTTGTAATATCGTGTAATAATTATGATTGTTCAATGTTTAATATTCAAAAAGATCTCAGTATTTTCAGGGAGCCATTTTGTCTAAACTGATACTTGATATTTGGTTAATGAAATAACATGGATTTGGGTAATCAAGTCCAGTAAAGATCCCTACACTTAAGATGGGTGAGGAGATAAGCAATGAAAAGCAACTGGAGAGGCGAACTGGGTGTACTGATGAGTCAGGGTAAAACTAAGTAATCAGTATGTGTTTCAGCAAAAGTCTTTTAGACATTTTTAGCGAGACAATTTCAGCCATAAATCGAAAATAGATCTTTGGTTAAAAGTCTGAATTGCCAATGTCTTTTATGTCCGTGATGACATCTTATCTTCGTAGTAAAGTTTGATGTGAGACTTCTCATATTTAGTGAATTCTTTTTCTTTTTAATTTTTATTTATTTTTTGATGCTTTATTTACATTTCAAATGCTTCCCCCTTTCCAGTTCTCCACATTAGAAACCCCCTATGTTCCCCACCCCCACGTCTATGAGGATATTCACCTACCAACCCACCCTCCCACCCACTCCAGTCTTCCCACATTGGCATTCCCCTAGACTGGGGCCTCTAACACCCTCAGGCCTAAGGGCCTCTCCTCCCCCTGATGGCCAACAAGCGTCTTCTCTGCCACATATGTGGTCTGAACCATGGATCCCTCCGTGTGTGTTCTTTAGTTGGTGGTCCAGTCTCCGGAGCACCGGGCGGTCAGGCCAGTTGACACTGTTGCTCCATCCATGGGGCTGCAAACTCCCTCAGGTCCTTCAGTCCCTTCTCCAACTCCTCCATCTGGGACCTCACTCTCAGTCCAGCGGTTACTGTAAAGTGAAACTTGGGTATTCTGAACTTTTGGGCTAGTATCTACTTATCAGTGAGTACATACCATGTTCGTTCTTTGTGACTGAGTTACCTCCCTCAGGATGATATGTTCAAGTTCCATCCATTTGCCTGCAAATTTCATGAAGTCATTGTTTTTAATAGCTGAGTAGTACTCCATTGTGTAAATATACCACATTTTCTGTATCCATTCTTCTGCTGAGGAACATCTGGGTTGTTTCCAGCTTCTGGCTATTATAAATATGACTGCTATGAACATAGTGGAGCATGTGTCTTTATTACATGTTGGAGTATCTTCTGGATATATGCCCAGGAGAGGTATAGCTGGGTCCGTAGGTAGTATTATGTCCATTTTTCTGAGGGTCCGCCAAACTGATTTCCAGAGTGGTTGTACCAGATTGCAATCCCACCAGCAACGGAGGAGTGTTCCTCTTCCTCCACATCCTCACCAGCATCTGCTGTCACCTTAGTTTTTGATCTTAGCCATTCTGACTGGTATGAGGTGAAATCTCAGAGTTGTTTTGATTTGCATTTCCCTGGTGACTAAAGATGTTGAACATTTCTTTTAGTGCTTCTCAGCCCAAAGAATTCCCTCAGTTGAGAATTCTTTGTTTATCTCTGTTCTCCATTTTTGATAGGGTTATTTGGTTTTCTGGAGTCTAACGTCTTGAGTTCTTTGTATATATTGGATAGTAGCCCTCTATCGGACTTAGGATTGGTAAAGATCTTTTCCCAATTTGTTGGTTGCTGTTTTGTCCTATTGACAGTGTTCTTTGCCTTACAGAAGCTTTGCAATTTCATGAGATCCCATTTGTTGGTTCTTGATCTTAGAGCATAAGCAATTGGTGTTCTGTTCAGGAACTTTTCCCCTGTACTAATGTGTTCGAGACTTTCCCCCACTTTCTCTTCTATTAGATTAAGTATATCTGGCTTTATGTGGAGGTCCTTGATCCACTTGGACTTTAGCTTTGTACAGGGACATAGGAATGGATCAATTTGCATTCTTCTACACGTAGACTGCCAATTAAAACAGCACCATTTGTTGAAATTGCTGTCTTTTTTCCACTGGATGGTTTTAGTTACTTTGTCGATAATCAAGTGACTGTAGGTGTGTGGGTTCATTTCTGGGTCTTCAATTCTATTTCATTTATCTACCTTGCCTGTCACTGTACCAATACCATGCAGTTTTTATCACCACTGTTCTGTAGTAAAGCTTGAGGGCAGGGATGCTGATTCCCCTAGAACTTCTTTTGGTATTGAAAATAGTTTTTTGCTATCCTGGGTTTTTTGTTATTCCAAATGAATTTGAGAATTGCTCTTTCTAAGTCTATGAAGAATTGAGTTGGAATTTTGATGGAGATTGCACTGAATCTGTAGATTGATTTTGGTAGCATGACTATTTTTACTATATTAATCCTGCCAATCCATGAGCATGGGAGATCTTTCCATCTTCTGAGGTCTTCTTCGATTTCTTTCTTCAGAGACTTGATGTTCTTGTCATACAGATCTTTCACTTGTTAGGTTAGAGTCACACCAACATCTATGCTATCAGTTTTGCTTCACGGGTGAATCAAAAATGGACATTTGGGTCCTTCCCCTACAGTACTTAGTCTCACATCCATTCCAGGTGTCCATACCAAGGTAGGTGAGCATAAACCTGAGTTTTATGCAGCTTCCAAAGGAGACATATCTTCATAAGATTCAGCCAGGCCTCTATCAGCCAAATCAAGTCTATGATAATAGACTTGTTGAGGTTTGAATGCAGGGAGTTAATCTGTTGTTCTAAATGTCAAAATAAATCCTCTTGAAAACTCAGAACATTAGTAACATCTTTTACTGACTGATTAACAATAGTAGGTGTCAAAGCAATTGTAGAAGCAGTGGTGCTAGCTATTAATGTAATTAAAGCTGCTATATCAGCAATAATCAAGCCCACTACCTTCTTGCTTGTGTTTAAAGTCTGACTCACTTCTTCCAGTACTTGCAAGCCTTTTTCAGAATACCAAGGTCCTGTAATACTCACAAGCAATAAAACAAAGGCTAGTTGATAGATGACCATAACAGACATGCCAGATTTCAACATTCTGACACAATTAGAAAGTGTACAGTCAATATAACTTACATTAAATATTGTAGAAGAAAGAAAATTTTAACATGACCAATTAATAAAAGATCAGGAGCCTTAATACATGCACTAACACTTGTTCAAAGTCCAGATTCTGGCCCAACTTTATCTCTTGCTAACATAACATCATAGAGAACTGCAGCTAACTTCCAAATATGTCTTTGAAAATGTCCATAACCAGTCTTTCAAATGAAGATGTTAATTTCTGGTATTGGATTGATTTCTATGCTAGTCCATGATTGAGTCAGAATAACTGGTCTCATTAAAGGAAAGAGAACAGTCATTATAACTTCTCTTTCTGACTAATTTTTTGAAGCAGTTTCCACAGTCTCCATGTTCTCTGTCCCAAATGGTCTAAAATCTTGAGGCAAGGCAGCTTGTCCAATCTGGGATATAGGCAAGCAAAGGTAGGTCAGGAACAGATGTCCCAAACGGCTTTCCTGTCACCATTGTCAGGTCACTCAGCAAGCTCACGGTCAGCATCATTCTTTGTCCCAGTATCAGCATGTCTCTCCAATAACTCTGGCAGCTAGCATGCTCCTTTAGCATCCTGTAGAAAAAGCAAAAACATGCCTTCTTTCCCATATTAAATACCTGATCTGGATCATGCCATATGCCTGTAAGTGGATCCTTCCATTTCACCTAGGCATAAGTATGACTAGTTGTAGGGTGCCATAGAAACTTAGCAGAGATTTCCTTGGCATCCAAATTTTAAGAATTTAAAATAAAAAGCATGAGTTAAACAATTTTGTGGTGTACAGGGATATAACTCCCCTTTTTTATTTTATGAAGATATTATTTTAAAGTTCCACAACACCTTGTCCTTGAGAATTACAAGGAATCCAAATAATATAGAAATATTAAATTGTTGACAGAAAGTCTCAAATGCATGACTGTAATAGCCAGTTCCATTATCTGTTTTAATCTGATTGGGAATACCAAGCATAGAAAAACAATGTAGGCAATGACTAATTATATTTTTAATTGCTTTTCCTGTTAAAGCAGTTGCAACTAGAAAGCCTGAAAAAGTGCCAATAGTCACATGTAGATGCTTTAATTTTCAAGAATCAGAAATATGAGTAACATCCATTTGCTATAATTGGTTAGGTATGAGTCCTCGAGGATTAATACCATTATGTGGTACAAGTAGAAACTGAGAACAATCAGATCAAGTCTTTTCTATTTGACATGCATATTTTCTAGAAATACCAACTTATTGCCTCAAGCTATTACTATTTTGATGATGTAAAGAATAAGATTGTTTGGCCAGTTGTTCCTGTATAAGGTCTATAACCTTCTTGGTATACAAATCTCTTGTGGCATTACCCTCACTAAGGGTTCTACGCAATCCAGTATAAGCTCTTAAATGTCCTACAAAATAAGTAACTGTACATTCTCTTAAATTGAGTTGTATTTGCAAAAATAATTGCAAAATTTGAGAAATAGCATTATCTAAAAAAGAAATAGTTTAAAGTAATTGTAAACCATGAGCTATATACCTGCTATCAGTATATAAATAAAAAGCTTTTTAACATTTCAAAAACAGCAGCTCCAATGTGTAGTTCAATTACTTGCGCTAAAGCAGGGGAAACTCTAGAGAATGAACATGTGATCCAATCACATATGCTAACTTCCCATTACATGAGCCATCTCTAAATACAGTAAGTACATTTCCTATGGGCTGCATGTGTAAATTTACAGCAAATACAAAAGCATGCATTGAGGCAAATTGCAACAACTTATCTTTCGGATAATGATTATCAATTTTCCCGAAAAATTTGCGCAAACAATAGGTCAAATATCAGTATTTTGCAATAACCAATTTAATTGCTGTTTGGAATAAGGAATAAATATTTCATCAGATTCTTTCCCAAAATGTATTCTTGATTCTATTCTATAATTCTGTATCACAACAGCAACAGCTTCATAATAAGGTATTAAAACTTTATTTGGAGATGAAGAAGGATGAATCTATGTTAATGGTCTCTTTTGTCAAAGAACTGCTTTGGGCACCTGAGTTGTAGCAAGGATGCAAACAGCCAACAAATGATCATAGTCTATATAATGTATCTGTTGTTGGCTAATACCTTCCTCTACTTTCTGTAAAACCATTAGTCCCACATCAGTTAATTGTTGAGGGGAATTAGGATTTGCATCTGCCTTGCGAATATCAAACAGAAGTTTAAGTTCTCCTGCGGTAAGTTTAAGATGAGTTCTTAGCCAATTACTATTTCCTAACAACTTTTTAAAACTTTTAAAAAGTAATGTAGGGCTATTAGCCATTCTTTGAGACAAAACTTTCCAATGATATTGTTTCATGGGTTCTTTAAAATTACAATTGGGGACACTGAATGCAAACCTCCCACAGTCACCAGGATGCAAAGAAACAGTATAAAAACAATTCTCTAAATCCACAATAATTCTATAAGCATTTCTTGGAATGACAGCTAGAGTAGGCAGCCAGGCTGTAATGCCTCTTCAAGTTCCAGTCCTCAGCAACCCTTCACAAACCCTGCAGCAATCTCCACCTGATGGATATTTTTCTTAATTGCAAATATGTGCGAGTTAGAATCCTGAGCCTGTAACCAAACTGCAAACTGCAGCCAATGGAACACTGGCAGTTTAACTTTAATTTTTAAGTTTCTCTTGCAACACCAGAGCACAATAACAACTTTGGAAAACAAAACTCAACCTCCAACAAACAATCCAGTCTCTCCAAAATCAAGTGATTCACCTCCATGCTACAAAGTTTGACTGTCAGTTGCTGCACATGAATACATGACAATGTGGCCTCTAATACCCCACCAAAGAGACACTGCCCTAAATCCTATCTTTTATAAGTCTGGTTTCTAGGATAAGAATTACATAAAATATTACCCAATTTAAACCTATCTTTAAAGACCTGTTTCCCTGGATTGGCTCATACCATGTGTTGCTCTCTAGAATGACTCCAACCCTGAGTTACCAGTTTTAAGTCAATTTTCTATTACAAATTTTTAATCATACTCAATAACTTATAAGTCAATAATCTATAACCAAGACATACAGAACATATTTATACTTTTAAAACCAGACAGAAACAAAAATGAAGTAGCTACACATTTACTTATTTAGACCAGACAAATTTTAACTTTCTCTAGTTGTAATTTCAAGATAGGAGCACCTTGTCACCTACTGAACCCAAAAATCACAATCACAGGAAATTTTCTAGGAGAAACAGCCATCAGCACCCTAACCATAGAAGACGAGAAGCTTCTAG
Organism: Uromys caudimaculatus; assembly: GCA_028551405.1. Lineage (NCBI taxonomy): Eukaryota > Metazoa > Chordata > Mammalia > Rodentia > Muridae > Uromys > Uromys caudimaculatus. The sequence goes on from CM052713.1 coordinate 9,021,420, forward strand.
CCCCTTTAAGAGCAACTTGTGCAGACAATTGGCCTCTGGCAGGGCTTCTCCAGCTGTGCTTGACTCCTAGCTACAGGTGCAGGGCTCCAAAGGCCAATTGAGACTGCTTTTTCATTTTCTTTTCTCCCCCACCCCCACTTTTTTTTTTGAACATGAAACACAGAGAAACATTTAAGCAATGAAACAAAAGCAAACATAAACTGACAGACATGGACAGATTGGTGCACCAAGAACATACAATACACAGAGAGGAAAAAGAGTTAGATGTCCCAAAGGGACTAGATATCCTACCTAAGAGATCCAAAACTAGAACTAAGCATTTCTCCTGTAGGGGCCAGAGAGGAGGCAGGATTTCTCCCAACCACCTTCTGTTCCTAGGAGAGCTCTGAAACAGCTTACATTCATTTTCCGTCCCCGAATAGTCAGGGAGGATTGCTTTTCTCAAACCCATTCTCTCATGTCTAGGGTGTAAACTATCTCTAGTCAGGGTCCAAAGACTAAAAGCACCTATGAGAATTACCTTGGCTTCTCTAGATTTTAGCATCACTCTAAACACATACATAAAACACATTTTACCATTACCTTGTCCTCCTACAAGGTTTATTCGCCACTGGCTCATCTTTTTTCATCAATAGTTCATTCTTGAGGAAACCAAGACAGACATCAATTAACAAATTCAAAAAACTTAATAAGATCCTTTTTTCTTTATCCAAGTTCCTCATGCCTTGAGGGACTCCTTGAGACTCTGTAAGAATAAGTTATGCTTGCTCAATGCTTGCCCCATGATTGTGAGAGGTCAGCTTGGAAACTTTGAGATATTCCACCAGGGTTCCCTCCCCTCTGAGTACATGGAAGAAACAGGTTAGAAAGCACATAGACTGGAAGTGAGGGGCTGATTAAGCCCCTGCTACCTCACTCCCTAAAGACCAATCAGATTAAAAATCACTGTTCTGCCAATAACATTGTACCTAATGGTGGCTGCTGCTCTAAAATCTTATATAAGGTCCCGGAATGGGCTCCATGAGGTCGCTCTCCTATCTTGGTATGTAGAACAACCTCAGCATGCTGATGAATCAATAAATTTCTCTTGCAGTTTGCATCAATCCCCGACTTTGTGTGTCCATTCGGAGGGTCTTTGGTAAGTTAAGACTCCCCAGAGTCTTACATTTGGTGTGTTGGCCAGGAAATGACCCTCTGTGGGGATCCATCGGGGAGCAGGGGGATTCAAAAAATGATGACTTGAGCAGGTAACCGCGATAGTCTCAATGTTTGTCTGTTTGTCTTAGTCTGTATCTGTAAGTCTGTTTAAAAGTCTTGCTTGCAAGCTCTGTGATCTGACTTCTGCTGATTTGGCAGGACCATCTGTTTCCTGTCTGGGAACTTTTGTCTGGTGGCGTTCATGGTGGGTAGATGTACCTGAATCCTGTGGCATTGGAGGGACTGAGGGACACCTTGGACCCTTAGTTTGCCTAAGTATCTGGCTTCTGCTGATGCAGCAGGGCCACCTGGTTTCTGAGTCCGTGGAAGGGACAAACTATTTGTTTACACCTGCAGCCCAAGGCAGGAGTGGCAGGGTCTAAGCTGTCTGTAATCCAGCACAGCTGGAGCTGGCTGGGAAAGTGTTCTATGTCCATAGAAGATACAAATCTGTTCTGCATCCATGGCAGGGACGAGCTGTGTATTGGTTGTTTGCCGCAGCTGCCTGTGGCATGGACGAGCTGGGGCAAACTATTGTTTTCTGTTCTATTTGTTTTGTGTTCTGTGCTCTTAAGACTGAAACTGACTGACAACCTTTTTTTTTGTTTGTGTGGTTTTGGATATCGGACAGATTTATCCAGTTAAACTTGAGAAAATTAGGGAAAAAAAAAAAAGGAAGGGACAGGTGGTTGCTCAGCAGGAGGAGTCACAGGGTGGGTCAAGCATGGCTTTGTGGTCCCCTGCTGTGAACAAAGATAAGATAATTGCCCAGAGGCAAAAAGCCAGACAGTAAAAGCTGCCAGCTCTCTGCAGGCAGGTAAGCATAAGACAGAATTTTAAAGATTGGTATAATAATGTCCTGCAAGATATTTCATATTCTTTGAACTTGGGCTCCAGTTTTGATTTAATTAGAAAAAGTGTAGGAATAGTTCCATACATTATTTGTGTAGTTTACTTCATTTGTATAAATTGCTTATTATTCCTCTGGGAGAAAGTTCAAGCTAAAAGTTTTCCTAGTTACTGGCTAAAGGACATGCTGATTTGAGAGAAGGGCTTTGTCTTTGTGGTTTTAGAAAAGATGTTTAGACTCTACACATCTCCCAGAGTTATATGAATCAGATTTGATAGAGGGAGATCCCCTAAAGAACTAGATTCAAGAGAATCATAAAAAAAGGTAAACATTCTTTTTGCCATCCTTCATATGGTACAAATAAAGACTTATTATTGGTTATTATTAAAATTGACTCATAAAAAGAGACTGTCTTTACAAACTGATTTTAGACTATTAAGCATATGAGCTAAGGACCAGATAGGAAATTCATAGCTCTGAGTTAATTGTTAAGGTGTTTTCAAGATAATTTAATTAAAAATAGCTGGAGATAGTTAAAAGACAACAGTGTAGCTCACTGTGCATAGATAGATAGCTTTCAATAATGTCAGAAATCCACAGAATATGCTTAGAATTCTGACGGGAATAAAGAATGATTATAGTCTCATAGCCAACCCAAGCTGTTCAATATTAAGAAAGATGATATAGACTTGAGGGTGGTTTTCAGATAGTATACATGTTAAACCAGGACATAACAGGTGTAGAACTATAATACATTTTTTATGTTAGGATATATAGAAGGCAGATGGACTGGGTGTTAGGTGTATCTTATACTTTATAAATTACAGAATGTTAATAGATGTGCTCAATTTATATCTGAGAGAAAAGAGCCTTTTAATTGGACAAAAAGGAGCTGTCTGTAGGCAGGTGAGGGCAAGTAAAAGATAAGGCTAGATTCTGTGCTTTAGTAGAAAAAAAAAGAGGCAGGCTGAGAGTTTTAGAGTGGGGACAGAGATGGACAAGGAAAGAGAAAATCTAATAGAAGGTCCCCTTCCCCCTCATAGATAAAGGCCTTTCTTTCCCCAAGACCTTCCTCACAGGTGCTAGCCATCAGGAAAAAATGAAAAGAAAAAGAAGCCCAGGAGGAAAGATCCAGATCTGAGAAGAAATCGATCCTCCAAGAACCTTCAACAGTGGACTTGTTACTCTAAGACTTTCCTCTTCTATATCCCCTTATCCTGGTTCCTATGGCCCTACCACTCTTTACCAAAGGGAGGCTCCAAGGGGCCAATTAATCTCTCTAAAACTGTCTTATTTACTCATCAGCCCACCTAAGATGAAGTTAGAAAGAATGCCTCCTCAGACACCATCAATTGACCAGGCTGTCATTGACATCTGGCTTTTCTTGACTGTGGCAGAAGGTAAGGGGCACCTGACCTGAAGGTCCATCACTAGACTCCATTGGCATATCCCAGGGGAACAGCTTGAGATAACAGAAGAAGCTTCAGAGGCTAGAAAGACAGAATGGGCTGTCTAGAGTGTTAGTGCAGGTTGCTGAGAAGGTCTGCTATGGCAAGGAGACCAGAGAGGAGAAGGAGCAGAGAAAAAAAAAGAGAACAGGAAGAAAAGTGACAGGAAAGGAATCTACAGGAAGTCCTGAAACAGGTTTCAGGCAGGAATCTAATCTTAGGCTAGAACAGGGAAATAAGTTCAGGTAAGAATTTTAATTTTAGGGTTGATCAGAAGAAGTAGGCTTCAGGAGAGAATCTGATTTTGGGCTTGGACAAGGAAGTAGGCTCAGATATTTCAGTCATCCTGACACGCTCTCAGAAACAGTGATCACAGGAATGATCAAGGACATTTGCTTATTGCCTTGCTCATTCTTGGCTATTTGCCTTTATTGTATTGCAACCTAGAACTGACCTTATTGCTTGCATGAAATTAAAATGGTATAAAAGCAGATTGGGAAAAAAATATACCTGCCTTCAGTCTCCCAATTGACTGAGGCCATTGGGCCTGAGAGTGTCCTATCAAAAGCTGGGAGCAAGAAATCCCAGGCTTTGAGAAATGCACCCCCAAGCAGCAAATGGTGTTAGCCCAGAGTGAAGACAGTGATTAGGGGAGACCTTCTCCCTGAACCCAGGGTAACTCTGAGAGTGGAGGAGAAACTCACTCAATCCTTAGTGGACACAGGGGCTCAATACTCATTTCTCCAAGCCGATGGCCCTGTTTCAAGAAGCTGTTGTCACCAAAATGTATTCATGGACTACCCAAAGAACAGTTGACCTAGGGATGGGCTGGGTATCCCATTCATTTAAGGTCACTCCAGAGTATCCCTACCCTCTGTTGGGGTAAGACATAATCTCCAGAATGGGGGCCCAGATACAATTCCTGCCCAATGGGCCACAACAAGCTGGCCCAAAAGGAGAGACCTCTCCGACTGACCCCCACCAAAAGCCGAGGCTACCTGGTTTATAGATGGTAGCAGTTTTCTCCATGAAGGTCAGAGACAAGCAGGTGCTGCTGTGGTGGACCGCACAAATGTCATCTGGGCGGAACCTCTATCCCCTGACATGACAACACAGGAAGTGGAGCTAACTGCCCCCACCAAGGCCTTAGAACTTGGAGTCTGCAAAAAAACCAACATCTATACAGATAACAGGTATGCCTTTGCCACATCCCATGACCACAGAGCTATATGCTAAGAGAGAGGACTGCTCACACCAGAGGAAACAAATCTTGGATCTCTTAGATGTCACAATGAAGCTGGTAACTGTGAGTATTATTCACGCTCAGGACATCAGGTAGGAAAAAAGTCAGTGGCCCAGGGCAACAACCAGACAGATCTAGTGGCTGGAGAAGTGGCTATGCAGGAGCCTATCCTGGTTATGGGCCTACAAGAAACACCTGCTGGGAAATGGGATTGAACTAAGGGATGGCCTCATATAGAATGCACTGAAGAATAAAGGACTCAGATTGCTAGCCACCCTACCAACTATCACCTAGAGAAGGAAGAAAAATGGCACACAAGAAAGTAAACTATGCTCCTCAGAAAGCAAGCAAAAGACTTACTAGGTCAAATGCACAGATTGACTCATTTATGGGATAAAAACTTGTCCAAGCAGTTAAGGGACCTAGAGTATATATAATAAGACTCAGGTTCTGGGTCAGAAAGATAGTAGGACAGTGTAAGGTATGCCAGTAAATCAGTGCTTAATCAGCCAAGAATAAACAGGGCAAAAGACCTAGGGGGAACAGCCTAGAGTATATTGAGTATATTGAGAGGTCGACTTTTACAGAAGTTAAGCCAGGAAAATGTGGTTACAAATACCTTCAGGTGTTCATAGCTACGTTCTCTAGATTGGCTGAGACATTTGCCACCAAGCAGGAAGCAGCTGCCATGGTATCCAAGAAGATATTAGAGGAAATTTCCCCAAGGTTTAGAGTGTTCAAGGCAAGTGGATAAGACAATGGTTCTGCTTTTGTTAGTAAGCCAGAGAGTGGCAAAAGTATTGGGGACAGATTGAAAACTTCATTGTGAGTACCGTCCCCAAAGCTCAGGGCAGGTAGATAGACCTTAACTAAATAGACCTTGGAGGCTGGTTCGGACTGGGTGGTGCCCCTCACCTTGGCCCTGTTCTGAGCTCAGAACACCCCCTACCATTTTAACCTGACCCCTTTTGAGATCCTGTGTGGTACCCCAACTCCCTTGGTGTACACTGAGCTCTCCCAAGAGGTATCCCACAGCATGAGATTTGACCCAAATTGTTTGCCTTAAATGCTCCAGGGATGCCAGAGACCCCTCATCACTTCCAGACTGGTGACAGGATCTATGTAAAGAGACATAGGACACAGTTGCTGGAAATCAGATAAAAGAGACCTTTCCTGGCACTGCTAGTTACTCCCACAGTCCTCAAGGTAGACTGTATTGAGGCCTGGGTGTACACTTCCCATGTTAAACCTGCAGATGCCCCACTCCCCGGAGAATCCTGCTAGACAGTACAGAAGATGACAATCTGCTCAAGCTCAAGATCTCTTGACCTTTATCATACTGTTTGTAGTACCTTTAGACAGCACTCACTGTCTCACTTCTGTTGTGGTTGGGAGTGGCTGGGGCAGCTATCAAGACCTCTGCTTTGGTCTTACAAAGGAAAAACCATCAGTCATCTTAAGGAATCACTGATTTTGTTATCAGAAGTAATACTATAGAATAGGAGGAGATTAGACTTAACTTTTCCTCCAGCTAGGAGGCCTATGTGCTGCCTTAGCTGAAGAGTATTACTTTTCTATAGACAATTCTGGGGTTGTTAAAGATTCAATCTCCAAGGTGAGAGTAGGGTTAGCCAAGTGGAAGAGAGAGAGGAAACAGATTCAGGGCTGGTTCAAGTCTTGGTTTAGCCTCTTAGTTAACAACTTCATATCTACCTTGTTAAGACCTTAATTGTTCTCCTCCTATTGTTGACTTTTGGCCCGTATATTTTGAACTGCTTGGCTGCTTTTGTTAAGGAATGCATGGTTGCAGTACAGCTAATGATCTTATAGCTATCAACAATAGCTTCAAGACTGAAGCATGCATAAGAAAAAGGCGGGGGGGGGGGTGAGAGGTCAGTCTGAAACCTTGAGATATTCCACCAGGGTTCCCTCCCCCCTCTGAGCACATGGAAGAAACAGGTTAGAAAGCACACAGGCTGGAAGTGAGGAGCAGATTAAGCCCTTGCTACCTCATTCCTTTAAGACCAATCAGATAAAAATTCACACTGTTCTGCCAATAACATTGTACCTAATGGTGACTGCTGCACTAAAATCCTATATAAGGTCCCTGAATGGGCTCCACGAGGTCGCCCTCCCATCTTGGTATGTAGAGTGACCTCAGCATGCTGATGAATCAATAAATTTCTCTTGCATTTTGCATCAATCCCCGACTCCATGTGTCCATTTGGAGGGTCTTTGGTAAGTTAACACTCCCCAGAGTTTTACAATTGCACCACTCACTTACCTCAATACCTGATATGTCTCACAGGTGGGTCACTCTGTGGCAATTCCTGGATGGACTCTTCACATTGATTCCAGTGAAAAGCATCTGGCCAGACCTCTGAGAGCTGAGTTTGTCAGATTACCCATTCCTCAAGCCCCAACATTGGACGCCAATTGCTCCGACCCTCAGGGTCATCAACATGGACCTAAGGAGGGGACAGACAAATGGGGGACAAGAGACAGCAAGGAAGGAGAGCAAGTCGTGCATTCTGATCAAGCTCTCGAAGTTTATTTCAGGACAGAAGTTTAAAAAGACAGGCGGGAAGTTTACAAAAGGTCCAAGGCCAACCCACTACCATAACTGGTTTTCAGGAAATACCAGCCATTCTTTCAATTCCTGGGACCTGAGACTGCAAACACCCTGTCCTTTCTAACCTTGCACCTTAACTGACAGCAGGTAATTTCATGGGTTTGGCTCTTGGCATCTCAGGAGTTTGGCTTTGGACAAATGTTCAATGTCTTTAGTCAACAGGGAAATGCAAATCAAAATGACCCTGAGATTCCACCTCATACCAATCAGAATGGTTAAGATAAATAACTCAGGTGACAGCAGATACTGGTGAGGATGTGGAGAAAGAAGAACACTCCTCCATTGTTGGTGGGATTGCAAGCTGCTACATCCACTCTGGAAATCAGTTTGGTGGTTCTTCGGAAAATAGGACATAGTACTACCTGTGGACCAGCTACACCACTCCTGGGCATATACCCAGAAGATGTTCCAACATGTAATAAGGACACATGTTCCACTCTATTCATAGAAGCCATATTTATTATAGCCAGAAGCTGGTAACAACCCAGATGTGCCTCAACAGAGGAATAGACACAGAAAATGTGGTACATTTACAAAGTGGAGTACTACTCAGCTATTGAAAGCAATGACTTCATGGAATTCACAAGCAAATGGATAGATATGGAATGTATCATCCTGAGTGAGGTAACTTAGGCACAAAAGAACACAGATGGCATGTAATCACTGATAAGTGGATATTAGCCAAAGATCTTGGAATGCCCAGGATACAACTCATGGACCACGTGAAGCTCAAGAAGAAGGAAGACCAAAAAGTGGATGCTTTAGTCCTACTCAGAAGGGAGAACAAAATAATCAAGGTAAGTACAGGGTGGGAGGGATTTGGGAAGAAGAGAAGTGGGGGAGGGGAAAAGGGAGCAGAATCAGTTATGGGAGTAGATGGAGATGTACAGAGAGTCAGAAAATTGAACAGAGGTGTGTAGCAATAGCAGATGGGGAACTGGGGGTAGCAAACAGAATGTCCCAGATACCAGGAAAGCAAGAGCCTCCCAGGACCGCACAGGGATAACAACAGCTGAAATAGCCCACAAAGGGGAGGGACAACCTGTGGAGTCCATATTCTGAAGTTAGGCATGGCCTGCCAATTGAGGGATGGGGCCACCCACCTATCTCCAAAATTTTAACCCAGAATTGCTCCTGTCTAAAGAAAATACAGGGGCAAAGAGTGGACCAGAGACTGAAAGAAAGGCCATCAAAAGACTGGCCACCTGGGGATCCATCCCACATGCAGACACCAAACTCAAACACTACTGCAGATGCCGAGAAGTGCTTGCTGACAACAGCCTGATACAGCTGTCTCCTGAGAGGCTCTGCCAGATTCTGACCAATACAGATGTGGATGCTTGCAGCTAACCATTGCACTGAGCACAGGGATCCCAATGGTGGAGTTAGGGAAATGACTGAAGGATCTGAAGAGGCCATATCTGGCATCAATGGGAGGGGAGGCCCTTGGTCTTGTGAAGGCTTGATGCCCCAGTGTAGAGGACTGCTAGGGCAATGGGAGTGGATATGTGGGTGCAGGAGAATCCTCATAGAAGCAGGGCATGGGGGGATGAGATGGGTTTGCAGAGGGGAAATGGAAAAGGAGGATAACATTTGAAATGTAAATAAATAATATATCCAATCAAAAAAAGAAGCTCACTGTGAGCCTTCCAGCCATCAAGGCTTAAGAAACTGCCAGTGTAGTGATTATTAGGTTTCAGGAAATTTGCAGTACAAGGAACAACAGTATAATAGTAATGGAAGGTAATCACACCCCCTTCCATTCATTATTAGAAGAATCATCAAGGCTGTGTGTTTCAGATAATTGTTTCACTTTTTAATGTTTGTCATTCTTTTGGACTAAATAAAAAGAAGGAGATGAAAAGATGGCTCAGTGTTTAACAGTACTGATTGTTCTTGCAAAGCACTCATACACATTAGGTAGCTCACAACTATCATTAATTTCAGCTCCAGTGGACCTGATGCCTCCTTCCAGTCTTTCATGGTATATGTGCTCATATAACACACACACACACACACACACACACACCACAAATAAATAACCAAAATAAAACAATAAATATTGGAAAAATATATGTAACATATATAATGCATTTATTTATACATACATACTCATAGACACACATATATATTTATATCAATTTATGTACATATAAATGTGTGCCAAATGTGGTAAAAGTCTAAAACTTTAGAAAGAAATCAGGCAGGGTAATAAATTAGGTAAAAATTAGGTGAGGAGAAAGGATAGAGTGTCAGCAAAAGGATGTATGTGTCATGAAAGACAATGTAAGAAAGCTATTTTTTTCTACTTTGAACTGTCAAAGATTTTGTCTGTTTGCTTGTGACAGATATGTGAATCCCACCACTAATGAAGTAGCAAGAACCATTTTGTATTTCAAATGAATCTAAAGAATCCAGTGATGATGGGATTTGGATTTTCTTTTAAATCCTATTGACTATTAGAGCAGTAGCAATTACACATAACTAGTGAATAAATAAACTATTCACACCACCTTACGCAGAAAATGTGAATTTTTAAAACTTTGTTCTATGGAGAGGAGTTTTATAACTTGATTATTTCTCTCCTTCTGTTTAAAACTGTATCAAACCATTCTAATAAAGTATTATTTCATATAGAATATTTACTTACATCAATTAAAGAGTGTGGAAAAAGAAAATGTATCTATATGGTATCTGTCTTAATCAGGGTTTCTATTCCTGCAGAGAAAAATCATGACCATGATGCAAGTTGGGGAGGAAAGGGTTTATTGAGCTTCTACTTCCATGCTGCTGTTCATCACCAAAGGAAGTCAGGATTGGAACTCAAGCAGGTCTGAAAACAGAAGCTGATACAGAGGCCATGGAGGGATGTAAGAACTTAGTGGCTTGCTTCCCATGGCTTGCTCAGCTGGCTGTCTATAGGATCCAAGACTATCAGCCCAGAGATGCTACCACCCACAGGGGGCCCTGCCCCTTTGATCACTAAGTGAGAAAATGCCTTACAGCTGGATCTCATGGAGGCATTTTCTCAACTGAAACTCCTTTCTCTGGGATAACTCCAGCTTGTGTCAAGTTGACACAAAACCAGCTACTACAATTGACCCCTTGTCAACTTGACACACAAATACATCACTATTAAGCCTCAACCTTTACTTTCTTATTCATTTACAAGATCTAAATAACTTAAAAGTCCCCAGTCTTTGAAATTCTTACATATTAAAATTTTAATCCTTTTAATAATATCCAATCTCTTAGAATTCAAAGTCTTTTTAAAATTAAGTCTCTTAACTGTGGGCTCCACTAAAATATCTTCTTCCTTCAGGAGGGAAAATATATCAGGGCACAGTCACAAACAAAAGCAAAATCAAACTCCAACCGTCCAGTGTCTGGAATCCACTTACGATCTTCTGGATTTCTCCAAGGGCTTGAGTCACTTCTCCAGCTCTGCCCTTTGTAGCACACACCTTGTCTTCTAGACTCTGGATGCCTGTACTCCACAATTGCTGCTGTTCTTGGTGGTCATCTCATGGTACTGGCATCTCCAAAATACTGCTGTCTTCCGCTGCAACTAGGCTTTACCAACAGCTTCTCATTGGTTCTCTTCATGGTGCCAAGCTTCAACTCTTTTGCATGCCCTCTTCAGTTCTGGGCCTTCAATTGCAACTGAGGCTGTACCTTCACCAATGGCCTTCTGAGGCCTCTCACAGTGCTGAGCCTCCGCTGCTCTTCACGACCCCTTCATGCCTTCAAAACCAGTACCACTTGGGTGACTCTTACACATCACCATGTCCAGCCACAGCACAAGGTACAACCCTGGCTATCTCTAGAAAGCATCCTCTGTGCTCTCAGAAAACACTTCTCAGAAGATTTCACCTCATTGATGCTGGTCTCTTCCAAATCACTGTCAATTTCCCAGCTCCAGCTAACCAGCATCAATAGTCCCAGTAATGCAATGGTTTTGCTTTAGTAGTTCTGCTATCTTATTAGTCACAGCTGATTTCTTCAGCCCCAGCTAACCAAAACCACAGAATCTTAAATCAAACTAGCAATGGCCCTGATAAGTGTCTTTAATCTTCCCTCTGAAATTTCACAAGCCACGCCTCCATCTTCTGCACTGTTCTCAACATTATCTTCTTAGCTTCTGTATGTGTCACATGCAGGAGCCCCCTGGCTTCTGTTAAAGCCACATTCACAATTAATGGTGACTTTAGTTAAGATTTCTAACCCAGCATGTTGTAGTCATACTCAGCTCCTCTTTTGCACACCTCACGCCTGGTCTATGGTTACTAGTAAACACATGGCAAAGGTGTGACTCACAGTGTGCACTAACCCAGGAACAACAGAGAACATCATTGGAACTCAGTCTTCAACTTATTGCTCAAGCAGTGATAACTCTGAAACATAATAATTATATCAACTTGCATTAATTTTAGTTCATCTAACTAAAGCAACAAAACTCTTCTTATTTTAGAAGGATACATATAGGCAAATATAAATATGACACTGGGACTAGATTGATGGCTGAGCTGTGAAGTACACTGGATGCTCTTCATGAGGACCTAGGTTTGATTCCCAGCCCCCATATGTCTGTGCTATGTATACCTATGGTGGTCAAAACTCATACATATAAAATAAAAAATTATTTTTGAAAAGATAAAATATTTAACCATAAATATATGAAGCAAACAAATATTCGTGATGTGTTCTCCCTGTCCTAATTTTCTTTCTCCTGCTGTGATGAACACTGTGACAAAGAGTAACTTGAAAAGCAAAGGGGCTTTTCATCCTACAATTTAAAGTCCTTCATAATAGGAAGTAAGGAAAGAAATGAAATGCATGAATCTAGAGGTAAAAACCAAGTCCAAGATAATGGGGGTGCTGAATATTGCTTTATATCCTGTTGCTTGAACAGCATGACTTTTATAAGATCTAGGACCACTGTTTATGGGTGTCAACACTTACAATTGAATGAGCTCTCCACTTTAATTGTTAGTCAAGAATATGCCTCCATGGACTTGCCTAAAGGCCCATTTTATGGAACTATTTTCTCAATTTAGACTCTCTCTTTCAGGTTAAGGGTACATGCTTATTGCTGAAGATATCTTGTATTTCAGGAGCAAGATTCAAAGTATATGAGCTGGAAATGACCTGCGAGTCTCTCTGTGAGGACTAGTTTTGGGGATAGCAGCAAGTTGATATTCAAGCTTCTAATGGAGGGAAGCAATCTATAGTCCTACCCAGCTATGATAACTGTGAACCACAGCAATTACTCATTTGTCAAGATATCCAAGCATGTAACTGTGGTATTTATATCTTAGTGGAAAGTAACATCTCTGTAATTGGACTAAAGGCCCACTAAACAGGAGGGAAAATGCCTGGTCCTGGAGATTTAGGCAACTGTGTGAGGTTAATGAAGTCATGGATCTATATAGAATCTATAACCACTGTTATACTAAAGCAGCAAAATTCATAACTATTCTAAATATGTTTTCTTATACACACTGGTAAGGGTAGTCCTCATCAAAAAAAATAATCATTATAACAGACAGAACACTGCAAAAAAACAGAACTGATCAAGATGCAGAAAACAATCTATTTTATGGTGGTCAACTCCAGTCAGTATATACGTAATATAATTCTTTCATCTAAGCCCCAAGGAACATCACAGAAGAGGGGGAAAAAAGATTTTGAGAGCCAGGAAATCAGAAAGGTAACTGTGGTATAATATATCTCAGATATGATAAGGAAGATTCACTCAGGACCTCAACAATATGCCTTCCTAAACAAAACCCAAGCAAGTACTATACAAATGGACCTGCTAATATAAAAGTGGGAAGTATCTTGGGGTCACCCACCTAAACAAAGAACCACAGGCAACTAAAGAATACTGACAGTGGGAGGAATAGTCTTCCCCAGGAATGATCTCCTAATTGACCAGTAACCAATTGGTCAGTTTTGAAATCCTACACATGTAAGTAAGTTCAGTGGAAAGCCTGTATTTAAAAAATAAAAAGCTGCTTATTGCCTCAAGTCCAGTGACTATCTTGACCCATGTGGCTTGGAAAATCAGTGGCTTTCCCAAAAGATGAGTTGTTGGAAGTGGCTGCAATCTGGATTCAGCTCAGTTCTGTTGCCTGATGGGAGAAAGGCTCGGAGTTCACCCAAGTTGTCACAGGTAGGTTCTGGGAGAGCATAGCAACTCTGGTGTGCCTGTGTGGAGTTGTGTGAACATTGCCAACATCTCCCTGAAGTCTCTGAAGCCAGAAATGGGCACTGATTCAGATAAGGAGCAATGGAAGGATGTTCACAAGCAGTTGGTTGAGAGTGCATGTATTAGTCAGGGTTCTTTAGAGTCACAGAACTTATATGTAGTCTCTATATAGTAAGGGAATTTGTTGATGACTTACAGTCTGTAGTCAAACTCCCCAACAATGGTCGGCAGCAGCTGTGAATGAAAACCCGAGGATCTAGCAGCCGCTTAGTCCCACAAGACTTGCAGGCAATGAAAATTGAATCTTCCTCCTTTCAAAGTCCTTATGTAGATCTCCAGGAACAGGTGTGGCCCAGATTAAAGGTTTGCGTATCACCACACCTGAAACTTGTGTCATCCAGTCTTAAGATCCAGATCACAGGAGAGCCTTCTAATTCTGGATTATAATTCACTCCATATATAGTCAAGTTGACAATCAGAAATAGCCACTAGAATCCACCCCTTGTCAAATTGGTACAAATAATACCTCATATCCACATGAAACAGTAACAAGGTCATAAATACACTTAACATGATATAACTATTCCTCATACAATTGAAAACATATTTATAAACTTACAGTGAGGGAGTGTCCCTTGAGAACTTTCCTTTAGTATCTCAACTTAAATACCAACTGATGTTAAAGAAATTGGAAGACAAATATGTTCTTAACAAAAAATACAACAGAATCATTCAAATTACTTATAATCCTCTTTTCTGAAGCTGGTTATGTGGTCTTAGCTGGTATCTACAACTACCTTCCTCTACTACCCATTCTGTATTTCCTCCACCCTCTGCAAGCACCTCAGCAGGTCTTGGCTCTTTTCCTGGAGGAGTGACCCATACCTTCATTGCTGATGGATCTGCATTCTTTGTCATCCTGCCTGAATTAGGCTGTTGTAGTTTCCCATTGACTTTAATCACAGGACATGGTAGTGCTAGGAGACGCCCTAAGGGATCTGCTGCACTCCAGACATAATCCTTCTTACATCCATTGTGGAGAGGCAATCCAATTTCCCCATGGTAATCTGGATCTATCACCCCTCTTAACACTGTTATTGCTTTCTTAGACTGTTGGTTTAAGGGCATTAGAAGCCCAAAATGACCAGGGGAAAGTCCGATCTTCCACTTCAATGAAATGTTTGTTGTAGCTCCTGGTAGGAGCACTCCCCCCTCTAGAACCAGAACTTCTAGACCAACAGAACCTAGAGTTGTGGGGACAGGAAGCAAACATTTTCCTAGAGGGTCACAAGGAGTGATAGTGAGTGTAACTATTCCCTTTTCCGTCCCTTGATTCCTGGATCCATGGATCCTGGCTATGGGAGAAACTGTACCATATATTGGACGCTGGTTCAAAGCGTATACTGCCTCCTGATGAACTCTGCCCCAACAATCCATGCTGCTGCCACCTAATTTGTGCTGTAACTGTGTCTTCAAAAGGCCATTCCACCTTTCTATCAGACCAGCTGCTTCAGGATGATGGGGAACATGGTAAGACCAGTGAATTCCATGATCATAGGCTCACTGTTGTACTTCTCTGGCTGTGAAATGAGTTCCTTGGTCAGAAGCAATATTGTATAGAATACCATGACAATGAATAAGGGATTCTGTAAGTCCACGGATGGTGGTTTTGGCAGAAGCATTATGTGCAGGAAAGGCAAATCCATAACCAGAATAAGTATCTTCCCCAGTAAGTACAAAACATTGTCCTTTCCACAGAGGAAGTGGTCCAATGTAGTCAACATGCCACCAGGTTGCTGGCTTATCACCTCAAGGAATGGTGCCATTTCTGGGGCTCAGTGTTGGTCTCTGCTTTTGGCAGATCTGGCATTCAGCAGCAGCTGTAGCCAGGTCAACCTTGGTGACTGGAAGCCCATGTTGTTGAGCCCAAGCATAACCTCCATCTCGGCCACCATGACCATTTTGTTCATGTGCCCACTGAGCAATGACAGGGATGGCTGAGGAAAGAGACTGACTGTCCAAAGAATGGGTCATCTTATCCATTTGATTATTGAACTTCTCCTTGGCTGAAGTCACCTTTTGGTGAGCATTTACATGGGACACAAATATCTTCGCATTCTTTGCCCATTTGGAGAGATCTATCCACATACTTCTTCCCCAGATGTCTTCCTCACTAATTTTCCAATCATGATCTTTACAAGGTCCTGACAATCCAGCCAATCCATGGATACAGCCCATGAGTCAGTGAACAATCATACATCTGGCCATTTCTTCTTCCAAACAAACTGTAGTACCATGTGTACTGCCCAAAGTTCTGCCCACTGTGAAGATTTTCTTTCACCTGTATCTTTCAGGGTTGTCCCAGGAAGGAGTTGTAATGTTGCAGCTGTCCACTTCTGGGTGGTGCCTGCATAACATGCAGAACCATCACTAAACAAGGTCCTAGTCTTCTCTTCTTCAGTCAGCCGATCATAGGGAACACCCCATGGGGCTATAGGCACATACTTGGCAGCAGATGGCATTGTTACAGAGGTAGAAACCATAGGCAACTTCTTCATGTAACTTACTTGTGCCTTCAGGACTTGCTTGGGCTCGATCACGGATGTACCACTTCCATTTGATAACAGACTGTTGCTGTGCTTGTCCTACTTTATGACTTGGGGGATCTGATAACACCCAACTCATGATAGGCAGTTCAGGTCACATGGTAACTTGGTGTCCTATTGTCAAACGTTCAGTTTCCACTAAAGCCCAATAGCAGGCCAAGAGCTGTTTTTCAAAGGGAGAATAGTTGTCTGCAGATGATGGTAGAGATTTGTTCCAAAATCCCAAAGGTCTCTTCTGTGATTCACCTACAGGAGCCTGCCAGAGGCTCCAAACAGCATCTCTATCTGCCACTGACACCTCAAATACCATTGGGTCTGCTGGATCATATGGTCCAAGTGGAAGAGCAGCCTGCACAGCAGCCTGAACCTGTTGAAGACCCTTCTCCTGTTCCAGACCCCACACAAAGCTAGCAGCTTTCCGAGTCACTTGTTAAACGGGCCTCAATAAAACCCAAGTGAGGAATATGCTGTCTCTAGAATCCAAGTAGTCCCATTAAATGCTGTGTTTCTTTCTTGGTGGTAGGATGGGCCAGGTGCAATAATATATCTTTCACCTTAGAAGGAATATCTCTACAAGCCCCACACCACTGGACTTCTAAGAATTTCACTGAGGTAGATGGTCCTTGAATTTTGGTTGGATTTATTTCCAATCCTCTGATACGCATATGCGTTACCAATGAGTCCAAAGTGGTTGCTACTTCCTGCTCACTTGGTCCAATCAGCAAAATGTCATCAATATAGTGCACCAATGTGATATTTTGTGGAAGAGAAAAATGATCATGATCCCTTCTAAGTTATGACACAGGGCAGGATAGTTAATAGATCCTTGAGGCAAAACTGTAAAGGTATACTGCTGGCCTTGCCAACTAAAAGTAAATTGCTTCTGGTGGTACTTATGGAGAGGTATTGAGATGAAGGCATTTGCTAGATCAATAGCTGCATACCAGGTACCAGGAGATGTGTTAATTTGCTCAAGTAACGAAACTACATCTGGTACAGCAACTGCAATCGGAGTTACTACCTGATTTAGTTTTCGATAGTCAACTATCATTCTCCATGATCCAGCTGTCTTCTGCACTGGCCAGATAGGAGAGTTAAAGGGAGATGTGGTGAGAATCACCACCCCTGCATCTCTCAAGTCTTTGATAGTGGCAGTAATTTCTGCAATTCCTCCAGGAATACGGTACTATTTTTGATTCACTATTTTCTTTGGCAGAGGCAATTCTAACAGCTTCCATTTAGCCTTTCCAACCATAATAGTCCTCACTCCATATGTGAGGGAACCAATGTGAGAATTGTGCCAATTTCTAAGTATATCTATCCCAATTATACATTCTGGAACTGGGGAAATGACCACAGGATGTGTCGGGGACCTACTGGACCTACTGTAAGTCGGATATCAGTCAAAACTCCATTAATCACCTGTCCTCCATAAGCCCCTACTTTAACAGGAGGGCCACAATGTTTCTTGGGATCTCCTGGGATCAATGTCAATTCAGAGTCAGTATCCAATAGGCCCCTGAAAGTCTGATTATTTTCTTTCCCCCAGTGTACAGTCACCCTTGTAAAAGGCCATATGTCCCTCTGGGGAAGGACTGGAGAAAGGCTAACAGCAAAACTTTTAGGTGTCTTACCAAGATCCTTCCTCAGGGGAACCTGGTCACCCCTTCATTCAAGGGGTTCTAGGTCTACAAACTGGCTCAAGTCTGGAAATTGATTCACTGGCCGAGACTGCCTTTTGTCAGGATCCAATATAGCCTTTCTTTCATTTGTTTGAGAATTTTTCTCATTATACAGATCAAACAGATATGCAGTAGGCTTCCTACGTATTTCATACCTGGAAACACCATGACTGATTAGCCAAAACCAAAGGTCTGAACGAGTCATGCCATTATAAATTTCACTTCTCCTGTGCTGACCATCATGGTATATGTCATTATAAGTGTTGTTTTGTCTACGTTGTCCATTATAATAACTATGACCACCTTGTCTCTGGCAATTCAATGCTGCCACCTGGACCTTGTTACCTCGAGGCCCAATTAAACCCACTGCATTTAATTCATCTAATTGAGCAGCAGCATCTCCAACCCTAAGGTCTGGCACAAGGAAAAGGGCAAGAACAAAACTCTTCAAATGTGCTGGTGCCCCTCTCACCAGTTTGCATCTTATAGGATTGGTGAAGGGCATTTCTTTTGGGCCTTCCCATTGTGGATAATTAGGTTTTATACAACATATCCACTTTAGCATGGCAATTTCCCTGAGCCTTAAAATCCCTTCATCAACACCAAACCAAGGAATATCAAGAATCTCCAACTCCTTTTCAGTAGGCCATCTTTTGATAAATGCTTCAGCCAACCATTCAAACAAACTTCTAACACCTTTTTTTTAACTATACAAGCTTCCATATTAAACCTTGAATCTCCACTCAGAGGACTCATGTCAATAGACTCAGCCTGATCTAGTTTCATGTTCCTTCCACCATTATCCCACACCCTTAAAATCCATTCCCATATGTATTCTCCAGACTTCTGCTTGATTGAATTAGCAAACTCATTAAGCTCCTTAGTAGTGTAGCGTACTTCCTCATGGACTACACTTTCTACCTCCCCTCTAGGGACCTGTTTTGCCTTGAGTCTGGTTATAGGTCTAGAAGAAACTATTGGTGGGTCTTGAGAATCATCAATATTATCTTGTCTGACATTTTCTTCAGCAAAAGTCACTGCTGGTTTATCAGACTCTGGGGAATTAATTTCCTGATGTGGAGAAGGCATTATGTGAAGGGGTGGGGCTGAGGATACTACTTCCTCAGGTAGGGTAAACCATTGAGAATCTGAAGATTCACAATTCTCAACTTCAACAGGGTCTTCCCACACATCCCCATCCCAAGTTATAGAATCCCATTCTTTGCCAGTTAATGCCCTTACTTTAACTGCTGACACCCTCTGAGGCTGAGATCTGAACTTTCACTGCAATTTGTCCAACCTTATAATGAGGTTTCAGTTTGATTTTCTGTAACCTGACCTCTTTGGCTGCTGGATAGAAGATTCTCTTCAAGGACACACTTAGCAACTTTTAGATTGCTCACTTGCATCTGGATCCATTCGATTTTATTATGCAACTTTTTTTTTTCCTTCATCATCTTTTCCAGAGTTACTAAAAGCAACTGGCCAGCAAAGTCATTTTCAAATTTTTTTGCCATATTGCAAAAAGTTTTGAGCACACAATCACTCAATTCATCAATATGCTCAAAGGCATTAACTTCTTTAAGTTTAAAATATATTTCCAACCACGGGTCTTCAATATTCTCCAAGTTCCCAGAAGAGAGCATATCTAGAGAGGTTTCAGTAGTTGAAGGTGCTGGTGAATTATTAAACCAACTCCAGATTCTTAAAAAAAATTCATCCTTATACTGCTTTCTGCTCCTTTAGAGCCACTCCCAGTACCAAATTCTGTATTAGTCAGTGTTCTCTATAGTCACAGAACTTATATGTAGTCTCTATATAGTAAGGGAATTTGTTGATGATTTACAGTCTGTAGTCAAACTCCCCAACAATGGTCGGCAGCAGCTGTGAATGAAAACCTGAGGATCTAGCAGTGGCTTAGTCCCACAAGACTTGCAGGCAAAGAAGATTGAATCTTCCTTCTTCCAATGTCCTTATGTTGATTTCCAGCAGCAGGTGTGGCCCAGAATAAAGGTGTGCATACCACTATACCTGAAACTTGTGTCTTCAAGTCTCAAGGTCCCGATCACAGGTGAGCCTTCTAATTCTGGATTATAATCCACTCCAGATATAGTCAAGTTGACAATCAGAAATAGCCACTACAGTGTATATGAGGTGATCAAGCTGAAACATTACACATCCTAGGCCATTGGTCTCTTTGGCAGACTTGGCCAAGAGCATAATGAAGAATCTTAGGAAGGCGTATCCCATTTCCACCATAATTAAGAGTTTCTATGGAATCAATGATGATGTATTCCTCAGTATCCCATGTATCCTGGTACAAAATGGAATCTCAGATGTTGTGAAGGTGACACTAACTCCTGAGGAAGAGGCCCGCCTGAAGAAGAGTGCAGATACCCTCTGGGGAATCAAGAAGGAGCTGCAGTTCTAATATATCCCCAGTGTCCTAGCACTTCACTGTCCAGGCTGCAGCAAGGTTTCTATGGAGACCACACACTTCTCATCTGAGCTGTAGTTACTACAGTTGTGTTGATGAAGTCACTGATTACTTAGGGTGATGAGTCTCAGCTAAAAGAGGGCATGTTGGAGATCTATGTGACTTGAAGAAAATTATGTGGGATGCTTCTTCTTTACTGAACAGTTCTATATATCTACCTTCTTGACACATAGGACCAATACTGGTCCTTTATATCTCATCAGCTTCTAGTAGACTTCTTCTGTGCCTGGCTGGTCCTCCTGACTTCATCAACAACTGATCTATAACCATCATGTATGGAAGAGTATCCATGCCCACTATAGCTTTATTTATTTTTTGTTTGTTTGACAATTTCGGACTTTATACAATAAATTTTTGTTTTCACCACCATTTCCTTCTCTTAGACCTCTCCCTCTCTTTTGCAATTACTATCCCCTCCTACCTTCATTTCTTCTGTGGTGTGTGACTTGCTGAGTTTAGTTAGAGTGTCTTCTTCGAGTGTTGATAAAAAGTCATTTACTGGGGAAAAGGCAGTTTGTCAGTGGCTGCACCATTGAAGCAAGTAACACACATTTCTGAGCAACAAATAAAAGCCAATAATCCCTCAGGGAGTGGTTGCCTTCATGGGACCCACCCATCTATGATGAATGTTGACAAGCCCAATCCTGTACAGGTCTTGGGCAGATCCCATTTGCAATGATTTCAGGAGAACATCTTGTCCATTTTTTTGTTTTGTTTTAGCTGCCATCTTCACAGTCTTAGCTCTTAAAAACTTATTCATCCCCTCTTTTTCCAAAGTTTCCTAAATGTCAGATGTTTGAGACAGCTGTCCTGTTTAGTGTACAATCAGTATACCATTGTCTTTTCCATTAATCACGAACTACTGGTTCCTTTTGTACTATCTGTATATTGTTTGCCAAATGAATTCCTCTTCCTTCTCAGTTGCTTTGGCCATGTGTTTTATAATAGCAATCAGAAAAATAAGTAACACACTTGCTTTTCTTTAACCAAGAAATTCCTTCTTCAAGCTGCTATCAAAGGAGTTCCAGACACCTTCCATTTAGAAGTAGTGGAAGTTAAACTGTCACAGATAAGCATGAGTGTGAAAAAAGAAATCCTATTAAACTATGAAATACATGATTTTTTTAAGCATTGAAGGTACTGTCATTCATTTACTCTAGTGTTCAAAGAAGTAATGGTATTTCATTAAAATGCATGTATTTATCTTAAAGGAAATTTTAGAACAATTATACAATGATTAAAGTTAATAGGAAGCACTGTTATGTCAATCCATATCACTACCATGTGGTACATAATAGCTGGTGATCTGACTTATGAAAGTACAACTATGAAGAGTGATTTTTGATTAGGAAAGAAAATGTTGATTTAAAAAATCATTTAGCTCTAATCAGGAATCATTTGATAGCCATTGATTGGCTATATGATATTGTGACTATGGAAAGAAAGATGAGGCAAATGTGATTAGCAAGTAAAACCTATGTCTGACCCTTAACATGCAAAATATTCAATTTGCTCAATATATACACTACATACATTGATGTCTATATAGGATGGATCAGTTTTCTAAAACATATCTTTTACTTACTGTAAAATTATTATTTTCAGTGTAATATGTTAAAATGACTCATTGTCTTTCATGATATATCACCATACTTGTGCTTTTATATTTCTTGTATTTACTTTAAAAGTTTTGTAACTCCATGTAACAAATTATTTAAAGTGTATAGGGTTCAGCCATTGCTTTGAAATTAAAATTAAATATGTATGAGTTCATCAGACTTTATGTGATAACAAATATAATAGCATACTCAGGGCTTGCTAGCTGTACATCTGTTCACATGGTAACACATGTATGAATGGGAAAAGAATCTCAACTGGAAAAGATAGCCAATAACAGGTGCCAGACTCCATATTTTTCCTCTTATGTCTTAATTGTGTCAGCGACAATACTTATACCCTGAATGATAGGCTTAGAGACGGCAAATAAATCTAAATGTTTTATTGAAAGACTGACTAGACTCAGGGTAGAGTCTTCAGTCATTATCCATTCTGTAAACTGGTCAGGAGGAATTATAACAACACTCGTATACAACCAGAAACTGAAGTGAAGACTGAAACAAATTCTAAATTAGAAAAAAATTAATGGTTGATCGGTCATGCATGGAATATTTATATGCTGTTCACTCTTGGGACTAGGAAATGGTCAGCGGTTTAGAGCAGGTAGTGACTTTTCAAAGGACCTGAGTCTGTAAGTCCAGCTCCAAGAGTTGTATGACTTAAATAGGCAACCAACCGTATTCTTGTGCACCTACCCACACAGGGACAAACATACAGACACATAGTTACAAAATAAATCTCTTAAAGAGATTTCAACAATTACTCTTCAATTTTTTTTCAAGGTAAAGAAAAGTCTGGTTTTAATAATTTCATTAGCCAGGCAGTAGTGGCACATGCCTTTAATCCCAGCACTTGGGAGGCAGAGGCAGGTGGATTTCTGAGTTCGAGGCCAGCCTGGTCTACAAAGTGAGTTCCAGGACAGCCAGGGCTACACAGAGAAACCCTGTCTCAAAAAACCAATCATCATCATCATCATCATCATCATCATCATCATCATCATCATCATGTCATTGGCTTTCTGTGATTCTAGGAAAACCTGATTTTCACAGCTGTCCAAGCATCACATCTAGTTTGATATTACAAAATTCTTGATATTTTACTGATTTAAAAACTTACAAGACAGTGTGTAGTGAATAATTATGTACTAAGTGAGAGTAATTACTACCATATGGTAATATATAAGAATATATTATTTTAAGCTAAATATAATCACAAGCAGAAATAACATTTCAGATTTCCCTGATTAAAAAGGAATACTTTGCTAAAAAGTGACTCTTGGGTCAGCCATTAACATTTGTAGTCAGTTTTCAGCCACAGAAGTTCATTTCTGCAATGGACATCAACAGTTGGTTGTGGCGATTTTATCTCACAGTTTTAGAAGCTGTTAAACACAGGAAAGGTTGTCTCTTCTCAGTCTGATCCTGGAGCCTAAAGTCAGGTAAACTGCTAGAAAAAAAGGGAGTGTGGGCAGAGTGGGGACAGTGAACACTGGCAGGAAATTGTGAAGATGACTGAACCCATTTGGATGGACAAACTTCCATGAATCTCACATCTGTGATTCCATGGCAAAATTATCTCTCAGAAGGTCATGTGCTTAGCCTCAAGAAGGAAGGGACACAATCCCCACATTGTGCATGAAAAATTAAGGCTACTGCAGTCCAGATACTCACAGGAATAAAGGGAGCTGGAAAACAAGGGATGGTACTTGAAACCTGATGCATGCCTTGGGACCTACTTGGCCTCATAGCCACAGGAATCATGTGTGGAGATTTCACTGATGTCATTCAGTATCTGCAATAACAGTATCTGCTAATGCCTACAAGAATTGTACTACCAATTAGTTTATGGAAAATGAAGTTCTATATTTGTAAGTGGACAGAAACAGCCCAACTACAACTCCCTCTTTGCCAACTTCACATTTATGTATACTTTGCTCATCACAACTTATACAATTTAGAAATTAAAGCAAAAGTAAAATGTAAAGTAACTGTGACTTGGAGCAACCTTGTTTCCAAAATAAGATTCAACTTTGATCCCCACCTATCGATTCACCTGCACGTACATTCACACATGCACTCATCCACCTACCCACCCCTCGTTTTACTCACCCAACTACTAATCAATTTATATATCCCCATCCATCCATCTATTGAACCATCCATTCAAATCACCCATCTGCCCATCAATCAACATACCAACCACCCATCCACCCATTTACCTAACATCCATCCAAAGCTCCATCTACCTATTCACTCATTCACCATCCACTCATTCATTCACACATCCATTTACAAGGATCTATCCATCCATTCATCTACCCATCTACTAAGCCATCTTCTCAACCACCTGCCCACCCTACTATGTGTCAACTCTCCCATCTACTCATGCACTATCTCATGAAGCAAGTAATATAAAACAGTATTTACTAGTTTTAATACTTTGAATGACTGAAGATAGACAATGTAAGAAAGAGGGATGTTAATTAAATGAACAAATGTTTATGTTTCAAGATAACGGAATTTTCTCATAATTATTTCCATTTTTAAAAACTTTCTGGAATTGCTTACCAGGTCATCTTTATTTCATATGTATCTTGGACTACTCTCCTCTTTTTTCAGTAAGATTTTTGAAAAACCTGGGATATGAAAATTTCCCTGGCAACACTCTCTCTCTCTCTCTCCCTCTCCCTCCTTTTCCATTGACTTTAGTTACTAGAAGTGTAAAGGCTAAGAGTTCTGCAAGTCCAATTATGTTTCTCCTTTTCTTTCTTTCTTTCTTTTTTTTTAATTATTTTTGATACTTTATTTACATTTCCAATGTTTCCCCTTTTCTGGGTCTCCTCTTTGGAAACCCCTATACCCTCCCACTCCCCGCCTCTGTGAGGGAATTCCTCCTCCCACCTACCCGCCCACCCATTCCCATATTCCCACCTTGACATTCACCTTTACTGGGGCCTCTAGCACCCTCAGGCCCAAAGTCCTCTCCTTTCTCCCTGATGGCCATCGAGGTGATTCCTCTGCCTCATATGTAGTCCAAACCATGGGTCAATAGATGTGTATTCTTTGGTTAG
>CM052713.1:9046972-9087178 GCA_028551405.1 Uromys caudimaculatus
CTCAGTGGAAAAAAGACAGCATTTTCAACAAATGGTGCTGGTTCAGCTGGCAGTCTACAAGTAGAAGAATGCAAATTGATCCATTCCTATCTCCCTGTACAAAGCTCCAGTCCAAGTGGATCAAGGACCTCCACATAAAACCAGTTACACTGAATCTAATAGAGGAGAAAGTGGGGAAAACTCGATCACCTGGGTGCGGGGAAAAGTTCCTGAACAGAACACCAGTGACTTATGCTCTAAGATCAAGAATCGACAAATGGGACCTCATGAAATTGCAAACCTTCTGTAAGGCAAAGGACACTGTCAATAGGACAAAACGGCAACCAACAGATTGGGAAAAGATCTTAACCAATCCTATGTCCGATAGAGGGCTAATATCCAATATATACAAAGAACTCAAGAAGTTAGACTCCAAAAAACCAAATAACCCTTCAAAAAATGGGGAACAGAGCTAAACAGAGAATTCTCAACTGAGGAAATTCACAGGGCTGAGAAGCACCTAAAGAAATGATCAACATCCCTAGTCATCAGAGAAATGCAAATCAAAACAAGTCTGAGATTCCACCTCACATCAGTCAGAATGGCTAAGATCAAAAACTAAGGTGACAGCAGATGCTGGTGAGAATGTGGAAAAAGAGGAATACTCCTCCACTGTTGGTGGTACTGCAAGTTGGTACAACCACTCTGGAAATCAGTTTGGTAGACCCTCAGAAAAATGGACATAATACTACCTGAGGACCCAGCTATACCACTCCTGGGCATATACCCAGAAGATGCTCCAACATGTAATAAAGACACATGCTCCACTATGTTCATAGCCACCATATTTATAATAATCAGAAGCTGGAAACAACCCAGATGTCCCTCATCAGAGGAATGGATACAGAAAATGTGGTACATCTAGACAATGGAGTACTACTCAGCTATTAAAAACAATGACTTAATGAAATTTGCAGGCAAATGGATGGAACTTGAAAATATCATCCTGAGTGAGGTAACTTAGGCACAAAAGAAGGAACATGGTATGTACTCACTGATAAGCGGATATTAGCCCAAAAGTTCAGAATGCCCAAGTTTCACTTAACAGTAACCGCTGGACTGAGAGTGAGGTCCCAGATGGAGGAGTTGGAGGAAGGTCTGAAGGAGCTGAGGGAATTTGCAGCCC
Source organism: Uromys caudimaculatus (assembly GCA_028551405.1). Lineage (NCBI taxonomy): Eukaryota > Metazoa > Chordata > Mammalia > Rodentia > Muridae > Uromys > Uromys caudimaculatus. The sequence continues at coordinate 9,048,138 of CM052713.1, forward strand.
CATGGAGGGAGCAAGAGCGTCAATGGGTCTGACCCCTCCCTCCCGGTCGTCCTGGAGTTTGGACCACCAACCAAAGAATACACATCTATGGACTCATGGTTTGGACCACATATGTGGCAGAGGATGACCTTGATGGCCATCAGGGAGAGAGGAGAGGCCCTTGGGGCCGAGGATGTTAGAGGCCCCAGTAAAGGGTAATGTCAAGGCGGGAATATGGGGATGGGTGGTCGGGTGGGTGGGAGGTGGAATTCCCTAATAGAGGCGGGGGTGGGGAGGGGATAGCATGTTTCCAAAGAGGAGACCCAGAAAAGTGGAAACATTGGAAATGTAAATAAAGTATCAAAAAGAAAAAGAAAAAAAGAAAAAAAGAAAAAAAGAAAAAAAAAAAAGAAATCACAAAGTGAGACAACTCTGGAGATAGAAAACCTAGGAAAGAGATCCGGAGGCAATGATGCAAACATCACCAACAGAATACAAGAGATAGAAGAGAGAATCTCAGGAGCAGAAGATATCATAGAATACATTGACACAACAGTAAAAGAAAATGCAAAATGCAAAAAACTCCTAAACCAAAACATCCATGAAATCCAGGATACAATGAGAAGACAGAACCTAAGGATAATAAGTATAGATAAGAGTGAAGATTCCCATCTTAAAGGACCAGTAAATATCTTCAACAAAATTATAAAAGAATACTTCCCTAAACTAAAGAAAGAGATGAACATGAATATACAAGAAGCTTACAGAACTCCAAATACATTGGATTGGACCAGAAAGGAAATTTGTCCCATCACATTATAGTGAAAACACCAAATACACAAAACAAGGAAAGAATATTAAAAGCAGTAAGGGAAAAAGGTCAAGTAACATATAAAGGCAAACATATCACAATTACACCAGACTTCTCACCAGAGACTATGAAAGCTAGAAGATCCTGGGCAGAACTCATACGAACCCTAAGAGAACACAACTGCCAGCCCAGGCTGCTATACCCAGCAAAACTCTCAATTACCATGAATGGTGAAACCAAAATATTCTAGGACAAAACAAAATTTACACAATATGTCTCCATAAACCAAGCCCTACAAAGGATAATAGCTGGAAAACATCAACTCAAAGAAGGAAACTATACCCTAGGAAAAGCAAGAAAGTAATCTTTCAACTAACTCAAAAGAAGATAGACACACAAATGTGAAAATAACAGGAACCAACAATCACTATTCCTCAATATCTCTTAACATCAATGGACTCAATTCCCCAATAAAAAGACATAGACTGACAGGTTGGATCCATAAAGAGGACCCAGCATTTTGCTGCATTCAGGAAACACACCTCCATGATAAAGACAAACACTAACTCAGAGTAAAGGGCTGGAAAACAATTTCCAGGCAAATGGTCCCAAGAAACCAGCTGGAGGAGCCATTCAAATATTGGATAAAATCGACTTTCACCCAAAAGTCATCAAAAAAGATAAGGAAGGACACTTCATACTCATCAAAAGAAAACTAACAATAACAACAGAAAGCTCACATACACATGGAAGCTGAACAATGCTCTACTCAATGATAACTTCGTCAAGAAAGAAATATTGAAAGAAAATAACAACTTCCTAGAATTTAATAAAAATGAAAGTACAACATTCCCAAACTTATGGGACACACTAAAAGCAGTATTAAGAGGAAAATTTATAGCTTTGAGTGCCTCCAAAAAGAAACTGGAGAGAGTATACACTAGCAGCTTAACAGCACACCTGAAAGCTCTAGAATGAAAAGAAGCTAATACAACCAAGAGGAGTAGAAGGCAGGAAATAATCAAACTCAGAGCTGAAATCAACCAAGTAGAAACAAAAAGAACTATATAAAGAATCAATAAAACCAGGAGTTGGTTCTTTGAGAAAATCAACATGATAGATAAACACTTAGCCAGACTAACTAGAGGGCACAGAGACAGTATCCAAATTAACAAATTTGAAATGAGAAGATAGACATAACATCAGATTATGAGGAAACTCAAAAAATCAGATCCTACTACAAAAGCCTATACTCAACAAAACTGCAAAATCTGGTTGAAATGGACAATTTTCTAGACAGGTACCGTATACCAAAGTTAAGTCAGGATCACATAAATCATCTAAACATTCCCAAAATGCCTTAAGAAATAGAAGCAGTCATTAAAAGTCTGCCAACCAAAAAAAGCCCAGAATTCTATCAGACCTTCAAAGAAGACCTAATACCAATACTCTTCAATCTATTCCACAAAATAGAAACAGAAGGAACACTATCCAATTCCTTCTATGAGGCCACAGTTACACTGATACCAAAACCTCACAAAGACCCAAGAAAGAAAGAAAACTTCAGACCAATTTCCCTTATGAATATCGATGCAAAGGTACTCAACAAAATTTTCGCAAACCAAATCCAAGAACACATCAAAACAATCATTCATCATGATCAAGTAGGCTTTATCCCAGGGATTCAGGGATGGTTCAATATCCAGAAATCCATCAATGTAATCTACTACATGAACAAACTCAAAGAAAAAAAAATGGTCATTTCATTAGATGCTGAAAAAGCATTTGACAAAATTCAACATCCCTTCATGATAAAAGTCCTGGAAAGATCAGGAATTCAAGGCCCATACCTAAACTTAGTAAAAGCAATATACAGCAAACCAGTAGCCAACATCAAGCTAAATGGAGAGAAACTCAAACAATCCTACTAAAATCAGGGACTAGACAAGGCTGCCCTCTCCTCCCTATCAATTCAATATAGGAATTGAAGTTCTAGCAAGAGCAATTAGACAACAAAAGGAGGTCAAAGGGATGCGAATTGGAAAGGAAGAAATCAAAATATCACTCTTTGCAGATGATATGATCGTATACTTAAGTGACCTGAAAAACTCCACCAAAGAACTATTACAGATAATAAACAACTTCAGCAAAGTGGACAGATACAAAATTAACTCAAGCAAATCAGTAGCCTTCCTATACTGGAAGAATAAACAGGCTGAGAAAGAAATTAGGGAAATGATACCCTTCACAATTGTCACAAACAATATAAAGTATCTTGGTGTGACTCTAACCAAACAAGTGAAAGATCTGTAGGATAAGAACTTCAAGTCTCTGAAGAAAGAAATCGAAGAAAACCTCAGAAGATGGAAAGAACTCCCAAGCTCATGGATTGATAGGATTAATATAGTAAAAATGGCCATCCCGCCAAAAGCAATCTACAGATTCGATGCAATCCCCATCAAAATTCCAACTCAATTCTTCATATACTTAGAAAGAGAAATTCTCAAATTCATTTTTAACAGCAAAGAACACAGGATTGCAAAAGCTATTCTCAGCAACAAAAGACCTTCTGGGGGAATTAGCATCACTGACCTCAAGCTGTACTACAGAGCAGTACTGATAAAAACTTCATGGTAATGATACAGTGATAGGCAGGTAGATCAATGGAATAGAATTGAAAACCCAGTAATGAATGCACACACATATGGTCACTTGATTTTCGATAAAGGAGTGAAAACCACCCAATGGAAAAAAGACAGCATTTTCAACAAATGGTTCTGGTTCAACTGATGGTCTACATGTAGAAAAATGAGAATTGATCCATTCCTATCTCCCTGTACAAAGCTCAAGTCCAAGTGGATCAAACACCTCCACATTAAACCAGATACACTGAATCTAAGAGAAGAGAAAGTGGGGAAAAGTTTCAAAAACCTGGGTACAGGGGGAAAGTTCCTGAACAGAACACCAGTGGCTTATGCTCTAAGATCAAGAATCGACAAATGGGACCTCATGAAATTGCAAACCTTCTGTAAGGCAAAGGACACTGTCAATAGGACAAAACGGCAACCAACAGATTGGGAAAAGATCTTAACCTATCCTACATCCGATAGAGGGCTAATAGCCAATATATACATGGAACTCAAGAAGTTAGACTCCAGAAAACCAAATAACCGTATCAAAAAATGGGTTACAGTGCTAAACAGAGAATTCTCAACTGAGGAAATTCGCAGGGCTGAGAAGAACCTAAAGAAAAGTTCAACATCCTTAGTTATCAGGGAAATACAAATCAAAACAATTCCTAGATTCCACCTCACACCAGTCAGAATGGCTAAGATCAAAAACTCATATGCCAGCAGATGCTGGCGAGGATGTGGAGAAAGAGGAACACTCCTCCATTGTTGATGGGATTGCAAGCTGGTACAACCACTTTGGAAATCAGTTTGGTGGACCCTCAGAAAAATGGACATAATACTATCTAAGGACCCAGCTATACCTCTCCTGTGCATATATCCAGAAGATGTTCCAACATGTAATAAAAACACATGGTCCACTATGTTCATAGCAGCCATATTTATAATAGCCAGAAGCTGGAAACAACCTAGATGTCCCTCAGCATAGGAATGGATACAGAAAATGTGGTATATTTACACAAGGAAGTACTACTCAGCTATAAAAAACAATGACTTCATGAAATTTGCAGGCAAATGGATGCAAACTTGAACATATCATCCTGAGTGAGGTAACTCAGTCACAAAGAATGAACATGGTATGTACTCACTGATAAGTGGATATTAGCCCAAAAATTTTGGAATACCCAATTTTCACATTACAGTAACCGCTCGACTGAGAGTGAGGTCCCAGATGGAGCAGTTGGAGAAGGGACTGAAGGAGCTGAGGGATTTTGCAGCCCCATGGAGGGAGTAACTGTGTCAACTGGCCTGACCCCCCCAGTGCTCCTGTAGGCTGGACCACCAACCACAGAATACACATTGAGGAACCCATGGGTAGGACCACATATGTGGCAGAGGAGAGCTTTGTTGGCCATCAGGGGGAGAAGAGACCCTTGGGCCTGAGGTTGTTAGAGGGCCCAGTAAAGGGGAATATCTAAGTGGGAAGATGTGAGTTGGTGGGCCAGTGGGTGGGAAAGGGAATACCCTCTTAGATCTGGGAGAATGGGGAGGAGTAAGGGGGTTTCCAAAGGGGAGACCTGGAAAGGGGAAAACATTGGAAATATAAATATAGTATCAAAAAATTAAAAAAAAAAATCACACATGTGACTTCTCAAAAAAAAAGTGAGATCAGGAAAGGTAATTTCTGAATGATCATATAGCATTGTCGTTTGATGTCTCATTCATCAAGGCACCATTGTTAGTACTCATAGTAGTCATAGTGCATAATGGCAATGTACCACTCCTTCGTGGCACCTCTTATGCTGTAGCCATCAAGTGTAGCCCAAGATTCAGTTACTGAGAAGTTGGATCCTGAAGGATGGATTTAATCACTGGGAGGGGATTGACTTATAAGGCCCTGATCTAATAAGTACACTGCTCCACAAATGTCTTAATGTTTGAAGAAAATGGCATGAGGTGGGAAAATCTAATGGGCATTCTGTGTGAGGAAGTCCAATACTAGTGTGTGTTAAGGTCTAAGTAAAATGATAAGGCCTAGTTAACTGCTACTTGGCTAGCCTGCCCTTATAAGGAAACTCTCTCATATGTATATGCTGTTACTAGGAACTTTCTCATGCCCAAGTTGAAAATATTCTGTTATGCTCTGTGCCATTGGTAATCAATCAATATAGACATCAATAGAATTGTTTGGTATTGTTACCCACAGCAACCACCCAACAGTACTTCCCATACTTCTGTATAAGTTTTCATGGTATTTGCTTTTGTAAGCTGTCCCAGGAATGGATCCCAACAAAGGAAACACCTGCACCAATATAAGAGACTATTTGGAATAAGACTTTCATTTGAGTAAGGTCGAGTAAATTTAAGTTCACAAGACCTCCCTGAGAACAAACATCCTACTTGTCAGAAAGACACATGTACAGGGCTAATTAACATCCTGGTTGGCAAGTTAAAACATGAATGTTAGATATGGCAAGTCCGCTGCCTTAGTTGAATACCCCAACCAATGTGAACAGGATAAGTGTACAACAAAGACTTGTTCCTAAATAAACCTCTCTATCAAATCATGATTGGTGGAACAGCTTAGCACTGATATTTGTAGATCTCATACTTTAAAACCTCTGTAGGACCTTAACTCAGGGTCACAGTTCAACTCCTGATTTGCAACAGGGCACTACTTGATCAATCTTGGAGTAGTATCTTTCAATAAACCATCCCTGTTTGACTGAGATTGGTTTTTGAGTAGTCTGTGTTGTGATTTCCAGACCCCAACACTGTGACTTTCCTTTCTCTCAGCTCACTCCACCTCTCTCTGCTCTTCATCCCTCCATACCTCCTTCTCTTATTCCATGAGGTAAGCACCACTACTTGTTATGTCCTTTCACAGATTCTTAAACACTGGAGTGGATAATGAAAACCTATAACATTGTGAGTCAAATGAATGCATCCTTCTTGTAAATTGTTTCTTTATGATGCTTGTTTGTTGTGTAACAATATGTTCAAAATAAAAAAAAATTCCCCTATTATAAAAAGGAGGAGGAAGACTCATGAACCTTAAAAATTAAAAAAAAGAATTACACTTCAGGAATATTGATGTAACAGGATTCACAAGGCCACTCCTACAAGGCTGCACAAGCAGTAAAAGCCTGGGAGCTGTATGGAAGTCCTACAGAGAGCCCCAGGGATGCAGCTGTCCCCAGTTTTCATTTAAGATGGGGTGAGCGTTCCACTGCACAACTGCCTTTGAGTCTTCCATGCTTCTGTAACTGATCTTTCACTCATACCCCTGTAAGTAATCCCAACAACCTAATCAGTTCCCCAGATCAGACTCTGATAAAATATTGACTTGGGTATTCCATTGTTCCCATATCTGGGGTGAGCAGACATGTTCATGTCTCCACAAGAATAGTTACACAATATTGTCACAGGGACAAAGCTCCTACTCATGGAAGAGCCCTAAAAAGGAATCCCTGTAAATATTTACCAAAATAAAGACAACATAGTGTGTTGTATGTGGTGTGTGTGTGTGTGTGTGTGTGTGTGTGTGTGTGTGTGTGTGTGTGTGTGTGTGTGTGTGTGTGTGATACATGGGAACATACACATATTCACATATGTGGTACCATGTTTTGCCTCTCAGCTGGTGGTATGTGAATACTATCAATACACCCAGAACTGGGAGTCCCAAATCTGATTTTCTTTTGGGGTGACAGAGTTTTGCTACTTGCCAGACATTTATGGGAAAGTGGGATCTGGGATGAATGTTATGGTTCCAAGGTCTCCTCTCAGGGTGCCTGAACAGCCTATACATGCACCTGGACAGGAAGTCATGAACAGGGGTGCATGTTCCACATTTTTCCTTGTGGTGTCAGACTTTGTGCATACAAGGCAAGAGAGGGAAAGTAGAGCCTGGGATAAGCAGGATTCTGGTTCAGTTTTGAGCTAGTGCCAGAAACCAAAGGGATGGGAGAAGCAAAAAGGCCTTCTTTGGAAGTCTTAGTGTTGCAGTTCTTTTAGAAGAAGGCCTTCCCTGTGGTGGTCTTTAAGGAAGAAGTGCTCTGAGATGATCATAGCTTTTTCGTATTTCTTTAATGGGGGTGAATGTAAATGCATAAGAATTATGAGGGGTGAACCAGGGAATATATAATGTGGGGGAATGACATGAGAATATCCAGAAAGAGAAGGCCATTGGTTGAAGACTAAGGCCATTGAGAAACCTCATGGGAATGAAGGGGTGTTCCTTGTGCTGTGCTATGTGATGAAATACCCATGGTCAACTTAGTTGAGTGTCATGGTTACTTGATCCAGAGTAGGCATTAGAGTCAGAGAGAGAGCAACACCACTCTTGGTATCTTAAAATTTTAAGATGCTCAGGGTTTGGAAATGTTTCTACCTTACCAGTCACATGCCCATCTGGTGACACAGTCCACATGCCAACACACATGGCTTTGAGCTGAAAATGTAAAAATTTATAATTATTATAGTATTGAAAACTAGTATGTACTGTATTATTTGTTTTTTTTTCTATTTCAAGAAAAAAGAGTTCTATCATAATCCACTACATGTGAACAGTCACACCCTTCCTTTCTACATCTGTAACTGTAAATCTTGTGATGTAGGAACATTTTGTGATGATAACTTGGAAAGCTCTTTTCAGCAGCCTGTGTTCTGTGGTCAGACCAAAGCACAGCAGGTCTTTTCCTTTGGGGCCTGAAGGAGATGCTGTGGCAGGCCCAACTGTGTTCTTTTGTTCCTATGCTGATTCCTGGCTAGAAAAGTAATCCTGCCCCTTGCTCCATGAGTATCCTATCAGCTTAGCTGATTCCTTAGATTTTAGATATACTGGCTCTTACACACCTTTGTTTTTATAACTAATAACATTTGACTTTCATTTTACATGCTTTCAGAAAGTTATTTAAAGTGATCCAACAATTTGTTCAAATGTAATGTCTATGGTGTTCAGAACTGTGGAGGACATGTCAGAGATATCATTTTGTTGAGAATTGGTTCTAAAGCTTTGTTGTGATTCGGCTCCCAAAGCCTCTCTTCCAGACCTGAAGATCCCTGCCCCCAGCTGGCTTTGATTGATAATAAAGAATTGCCTTATAGCCAATGGCTGGGCAGAAAGACAAAGGTGGGACTTTTAGATTGTGGTTCCTAGGGCCCACTTCCCCATTGGGTCTGGGGTAGCAGAGATGAAATATAGATAGTAAAAGATGGTAATTCAGGAATACCAGAGGAGACTGTTCTCTTGTGGTGGAGAAATTTAAAAGTGCTCAACCACTGAGCTAGGCAAGACATATCAAAATTAGCTTGCATGTGTGTCTTTCATTTGCGAATCCAGAGAGTTCTTGGGCAGGTGCAGTGTGTGACCCACCCAGAGCCAAAGTGGTTTAACTAATTCACTGCTACATTCTTTTCATTAATTTTTGAATAAAATATGCTGTTTAAATTCATCACACCATGTTTAACATCAGTGTTATGCTATATTGATTAATGTATATTCAATATACTTAATAATTTTAATTTTGAGATATCAACAATAAGTTTGAATAATACAAGAATTGTACTTGATGCGTGATGGAATACACAACAGCATGAATATACAGAAACTTTTAAGATGACAATGTAATATCTGAATTTCAAGTTATATGAGTCATATGTCAATAAGATTATTGTAGAAGTAATTGGATATCTTATTCTCTCCTGTGTCCAGTGGGCAGAGAATCTATAAACATTCAAGTGTGCTGCTAATCTCCCTAGAATCTGTGTTTGTAGCACTTCTTTGTGATTTAAAATTCAAGTGCAGTTTTCCCTAGTCCTACCCCTCAGCTGCTGCTTTCCAAGGTGGTTTTATCTATTTCTGCGTATAAATGAAATGTCTCCCTAGCACACAGCCATGAATCATTTAGTCATGACATAAAAAAATTGAGTCTGAAATGTGTCCAGGCCTGAACATAGCACAAAGGATATTGTTTAAAATAGGAATATATGAGTAATGAAATAAAAAAAAAAAAATCCCTTTCACACTGCCAGAGTAAATCCCCTCTACTGAATTTGTCAAGCACCTTAAAGGAAATGTCTAGTTATTCTATAAGTGGCATATTGTACAGAGAATCCTCCAATAAATCAAAGCATGCATCTAAATGTGGGGCAGTGGTCTGTGACAGGCAATCTGGCACCTGGTTGTGCCTAAGCACAAAATCTGGGCAACCCAGTGGAACAATCCATGAGGGACCAGAAAACTTTATGCCAACGCTCCTAGGAGGCTTTGGCTCCAGTCACAGGTCACATACCTCCACTCCTCAGATAGATGTGTGGCCACACAGCCCCAAGCCATCGCCATGTTAATGAGACACCTAGAGGCTTAGCCATGCCCCTTCCCAGTTACTATATCTACCTTGCATCTCCCAGAGGGGTGGGAGTATAATTCCATCCAGGCCACTCCACATGATGAAAATAAATATCTTAGAATTATGGACTGTCTCTTCATCTGGACCCAAAGTGGGAAGCGAGGGATCTGACCCCCAATTAAGGAGCCGAGTTTAATCTCTCACAGTGGGTTTCCCAGCGCTCCCAGACGGTACCCATTCACCCTAGCCTAAGCAGCTTGCCCGGCACCCCAAGCCACTGAAACCCAGTCTTGGTGGGAACCCCAGCTGTGCTCCGGCTAGCCTGTCTGTGGCACCCTGCAGCGACTGCAGTGCCCTGGCTAGAGTACCCATGGAGACAGCTGCCACAAGTTCTCCGAGAATGGCCCCCTCCCCCACCCACAGGGAGGGCCCGCAAAGGCTTCCCACAGCCTCCACCTGCCCACCGGACTGTGTGGGAAGACGTGTGGCCACTTCCTGTGTGTCTGCTATACCATCCAGAGTTTCAGTGCCCAGGATGGACACGTGGGGCTTTTTTCCACTATGCTAGGTTTGTTCCCACATCTAACAATTTTATACAAATGTTGAGAAATAGAAATCTAGCAAAAATGTAAGGATTACAAAGATGGAAAGTGAAATATCCTTGACAGGTCCAGCCATTTCTCAATATGATCATTTTTGAAGTGAGTTACCTCTGAGTGTGAGTTTTGTGTCTGGTCCTAGATTACTTACTATCAACATGTAGAGCAATTTAAAAGTTCTAAGATTTTAATATCAAATAATATAAATTAATAGATATTTAAATCTATGTTTACTAGTAATAGTAACAAAAAATAATGCAAAAGATAACAATGATCTATTGAGCAAAAGTTGATTAAAATTTGTGACGGAATATATTGGTGAAAGCATGGACAGCAAGAAATGCTTGTGTCTCTATAACATGATGGAATGGAAAGATTCAAAATAGAGAAGTGCTGATATAACTACAAGCCTTTAGATGTGTGAAATTACTGGAACCTAACATTGAAAGAGGTGTTTAAGAAAGTGATGAGGGAAGAGGACAAGGGAAACATGGGGGCTGCCTGAAGGAAATGCACTAGAGGAAGAAACAGGACAGAGGAAAGTGATGCAATTCTTTTTCAACTAAAAATAATAAAAGAAGAAGAAAAAAAGAAAGGTCCTGTAACTCGTGGGGGGGGGGGAGGAATCAGAATGAGTGTATATTAGGATAACCGTCTGAGTTCCTCATGGTATCTGTATTTCTATGTGTATCAATCACTACGGAATTTTCCATAAGTATTGTCTTGAGAACAATCTTGTGATAATATTAAAATTCTACATTGTATTAAATTTTAATGACTATAGTAGTTTTATGTTTTATATCTATTTCCAATCTCGACTGACAAATATGAATATCATCTCAACCATTTTGTTACTTGCTCTCTAAAATAACTTCTCTAAATTTTTTGTAGCTCAGTTTGACACTTAAAAATAGTGGTCAAAAACACACCTATTGGATGGATTATAGAAAGAAAATATAATAAATTTGTTGTAGTGTAATAGAATACCAAGGAAGTGACTATTTATCTTTCTGATTATAAAAAAATATATTTATAGCTTATTTTGGACACTCTTCAAGAATCTAATGAATCAGCACTGTTTGTGATAGATATTACTTGATCTCCTGGTAGAAATGCATTTTAGAGAGCTTGAAGGTTTTCAAAGTACATATACTTCATTGATTTTTGAGTTAAATACATACTGTACAATCAAGGGAGAAACCCAAACTGCCGAAGACCAAATGGCCTTGTTTGAACCTAAGGCCTTGCATTTCCCAGCTAGCCAGAGGTTCCCAGGCCTTCGGAGACATTCCTTTGATTACTCCCCTCTGCAGATGTCCTTTGAGGTGAATAGATGGTTTGTTTGTAGTAGCCTGGGGCTCCAGAGAAACCTTGAGATGTCCCGCTATCTTAAAGCCACAATAAGGCTTGTTATGCTAAGTTACAACAGTCTGATGTTTGGCTGCAATTAAGTGACCCTGAGAAACTTCTCTCCCTCTGTCTCTTCCCACTCTGTAGTGACCTCTAGTAACCTTCCTGCCCCTACCCCTTTTCTTCCTAAGTGCTTATATATGGACTTGGAATAAAGGCTGGTCGGAACTTGATCAGACATTTCGACTTGCTCCCAGGCATTTCTGGTCTCCTGTCTTTCTTTCCATTATCCGCAGCTCCCTCCTCATCACCTGAGTGTCTGCACGCAGGGCACTCTGGACCGTGGTTGATAGTCCCTCCCGGGAGAGCCCCCCGGGTGGGACGGGACAGCTAGCTTTTTGCACCAAACTGTCATCCAGACTATGCTCTGCTCTAATTGAAAACTGGATTGACATTGTTCTGATTTCTAAAGCCAGCACCTGTTTTATGTGTAAAATTGTCTCCATACATATTTCTCTCTTCACTTCTGTGAGTTGCCAATGCAACCAAGTTGCACTATTACAAGTCATTCATGTATAATAAAATAATCTACAGATAAGTTTACAACTTGTCATTGTAATAGAGAACATTGCAGAAAACCAAAACTGATCACAATTCAGTAAACAATTGTGTAGTACCCAGATCCAGTCAGGACATCTATAATACAACTCCTTCATCTATGCCTCAAGAAATATCACAGAGACAGGAGGTGAAAAGACTTTAAGAACAAGGAGATCAGAAAGGCAGTTGTGATAATATGTATATTAGAAATGATAAGGATGTTTCACCTAGGACCTCAACAATATAACTTCTTAAACAAGACTCAAACAAGGGCTATACAAATGGACCTGCTAATACAAAATGAGGAATTATCTTGGGGTCACACACCTAAACAGAGAACTATAGACAACTAAAGAATGCTCACAGTAGGAGGAATAGTCTTCCCCAGGAATGATTTCCTAATTGGCCAATACCAATTGGTAAGCTTTATAAGTAACACTAAATAGATTAAGCAAATTGTATCTTAATCATGTGTGTGTGTGTCTGTGTGTGTCTCTGTGTGTGTGTGTGTGTGTGTGTGTGTGTGTGTGTGTGTGTGTGTGTGTTATATGAAATAAGAAAAAGGAAGACCATTAATTTGAGACAGGAGACTTATGGGAGATATTGGAGGGAGGGAAGGGAATGGAATGTTTAATCAGCTGCCTCATCTTGAATATACTAATTCAAACCAGGCTAGAATAACAGTGAGACTTGAACCCAAAACCAAAACACAATCCTTAGCAATAAAGCAGTCTGATTTAAAGTAGATCATCCATTTTGAGACATTAGATTTCACCATCTCTTTATGTAACTCTGACACACCAACCCAGTATTGCCTCAATGCTCCCAGGAAACTACAGATACTCCATCCCACAAAGCCCAAATGGCCTTGTAGATTTTTCAGTAAGTCCTACACTATTCATTCTGCCCAAATGTGACTTTTGACAGAAAGCCTGCTACATATTCTGGCTGAAAATTTCTCTGCCCTGCATCATCAACCACAACTTTTTCAAAATGATAACCTCCCATTTTGAAGAAGAATCAGAGCAGACAGGGATTCCTCAGAGAAGAAGGGGCTTTTCAGGCAGAGTCCAAGGATGGATGCTATGCACTTTATCATCCAAGCCAAGTATGTAAGGATCAGGGGAGTTATATTAATGTTTTACCCCCTAGAGATCTCTACTTATTCTGAGGATTTGGTTTGTTTATATGTTACAGAAACTTAATGTTACAAACCATGCTTTTTATTTCTCTAGTTACCAAATTTAAATCCACAACTTTACTTTAGGACAGGGGTGTGTAAACTTTTCCTATAAAGAAACAGATAATAAATATCTTAGGATTCTCATATTTATAGCTTCTATTTCAGTTACTCAGTTCCTCTTTAGAGAGAAGATGTCTGTCGACCACATAGAAGACTTCAAGCCACATTCCTGCAAAACTATCCCCAAAAAAGGGGTGACTGGCTTACTTTTTCCAGCAGTGTAAAGTATGAAGCCAAACAACTGTTACAGAAAATTAAATTTTACTTTTTGATAATCTATCCACATGTACCCACCCATAAGACTCATGTGTTTATACATGTAGCTAAGTCTTCTCCTTTTCTTCATTGTATTGACCATCAACCATTTTATTGAAAAAACTACAATTTTATATTCATATTTGTTCCATCTTATTCTTTTCTTATACCTTCATACCAAGATTTTACATAGGCAATACACTCCAAGTATTTGGTACATTAATGAGATTTGTTCTAAAGACTTTTAGATACTTAGTTATTAGAGTTTTATATTTAGTAGTAAAAACATATACTGCACCCTTTTTGAGTCAGACATCAACTAAAAAATATAAACTGAAAGGGTCCTCTACAGGCACCAAGTATTTAATGCTCCTCCAGCTCTACCATACAATGCAGTAAATGCTCAAAATACAGGATCTACATTATATCCTTAAATAGTAGGACAACCAGATCATGTGCAAGTGGATTAGCTAAGGGAAAGAACATCTTTATTTTCACATGGCAATGTTTTCACCCATGGTAATTCTTAAACTCAAACTACAATGGATGTTTAACTGAAATCATATTAAAATCATCTATATCTAGACCATACCTACAAATTTTACTTACTATGTGTGTATTGTAGTATTGGGGTATACATATTGGTGATTATTCATGCCTATGTGGAGGCCACAGGTCAATATATGATATCTCAATCTACCACTTACCAACTTGATGATTTGAGACATAGTCACTGACAGAACCTGGAGTCTATCATTTCAGCTAGACTTGTTGGACAGCAAACCCCCTGATTCTACATATCTCTGCTCCCTTAGATCCCAGGTGTCCTAGTCAGGCTTTCTCTTCCTGCACAAACATCATGACCAAGAAACAAGTTGGGCAGGAAAGAGTTTATTCGGCTTACACTTCCACAGTGCTGTTCACCAGTAAAGGAAGTCAGGACTGGAACTCAAGCAGGTCAAGGAGCAGGAGCTGATGCAGAGGCCATGGAGGGATGTCTCTTACTGGCTTGCTTCCCCTGGCTTGCTCAGCTGTATTTCTTATAGAGCCCAAAACTACCAGCCCATGGAAGGCATCACCCATAAGGGGCCCTCCCCCCTTGATCACTAATTGAGAAAATGCCTTACATGTGGATCTCATAGAGGCAATTTCTTAACTGAAGTTTCTTTCTCTGTGATAACTCCAGCTTGTGTCAAGTTAACACACAAAACTAGCCAGTACATCAGGTTCCGAAGGATGCATCACAACTCAACCTTTCTATGAGTGGTGGGAGATCAGAAACTAGGCCTGCTTTAACCTACTGAGCCATCTTCCACACATATAAACCTAAGTTCTCAACAGAAGGTTTTAATGTGCCATGGCAGACCAGTCATCCACTAAAACACATTCTCTCCCTCCCTCCCTCCCTCCATCTCTTCTCTCTCTCTGTCTCTCTCTCCCTTCTTCCCTCCATCCCTGTCTCTGAAAATACAGAAGACTACTCCTTCCCATTCTAATCACAGATGGTTCTATATACATAAAGATAGGATAGTCTTGAAGGTCAACATGCATAGCTTTGAAACATTAAACCACTCAATTTGCTAATATCTAATACCCTGTTAATATTAAAAATATCAGTTTTCTTTATATATGAATAAATGTTGCACCTGATTTATAAAATTTTGCAGTTA
Organism: Uromys caudimaculatus; assembly: GCA_028551405.1. Classification (NCBI taxonomy): domain Eukaryota; kingdom Metazoa; phylum Chordata; class Mammalia; order Rodentia; family Muridae; genus Uromys; species Uromys caudimaculatus. The sequence goes on from CM052713.1 coordinate 9,063,625, forward strand.
TGAAGTGGCACATGGATTAAAGTATTAATAAAACTATTTCATTACATTGATATATTTTCTTCTCAGGAACAAGTTATTGTGCTACATTTTTGTTTCTCACCCTCCATCAGTTGATGATGTCCATCTGATGATGTCAACTGCATATGGGTGCATCAAAAATATTTGCTAATTCTATCACTTTTAATATTTACTTGTATTGTTTTCACATGATGCACTTTCCTTCAGAAACTGAACCATTTAGAAGAGATACAGTTACAGGCCTGGAGAGACGGCTAGGCAGTACTTGTTCTTGAAGACTATGCAGTTTTGATTCTCAGCACACATATGGTGGCTCACAAATGTCCATAACTCTACTACAAGAGATGTGACTCCCTCTTCTGAACTCTCCAACATAAGGCATCCATGTGCAGCACCAAAAAAAATTGAGCAAAGCATTCAAACACACAGAAATAAAATAAATCTACAAATAAAAATTTAAAAGAAACATAGTTAATATTATGAAATTTGTGTTGTTTTTATGGTTTTTTGTTTGTTTGTTTTGGTTGGATTTTGCCCCCAATTGCAAAATTACATGCCTGTAATTTGCATAAAGTATATTTATCCAAATTCAAAGGAAAAAATAAAATGTGTCATTAAGGCAAAAGCATATATGGTCCTTACTTAGGACTTCCCCTGCAGAAACAGCAGTGTTTGGAATCAGGATGTGGGTTGAGAAAGATGAACACAACTGCATGCATTACCCACTGGATGCTCCAGATATGAGCAGTCAGACTGCTAATTTGTTTGGCACTTGAGAAGCCTTACTTAGTACTTGGGCTTTAAATCATTGATCCAGGGAAACAAGGGAGAATTTATCCATAAGCTTCTCATTCCCATTACTGAGAAGCTCACTGCTCACACGAGACTAATCCAGTTCCACTGTGTCTAATTACTCCACAACCAGCAGAATCTGCAGGATAGAAGACAATAAACAGAAAAATGAACATAGAAAAATGAACTTGCTGTAGTCTGTGAACACATGGAGAATCACTGATGTGTTGGAGATAAGACAAGGCACAAGAGCTCTCAAGGTTCATGAGGCTAAAAGGGTCAAAGTGGGCATAGAAAGCCAACACAAATTCATTTTGTTTCTGGATGAATCATTCTAAAACTGTCTTTCCAATTCTCTCTCCCAGAGTACTTATACACTAATGGACTTCACAAACACAATAAAGAATAATATAGATACTATGTTTAATATTAACTATAATTATTATATCATTTTCAAATCACAATTTTTTTGTACAGATAGGTTCAGTCAGGTTCTTTTCTCACTTCTTGAAACTACATGACAAGTTTTGAGAACATGCTTTCATTGAAAAGTATCCTTGAAATCTTTATGGCCTTCAACATTCACACTTGGAATCAGCTACTCTTCTGAGGAACTCCAAATATTCTAATGTATACTGACATCAGGAAATCAAACTTTGGGATTAAAGTTGCTAGTTAGTACAAGTACAGCTATTTTCAGTAGATTTTCAAGGTTATAGATAAGATACTAGTTATTTACATCTGGTTCATTTTTAGCAGGATTGCTCAGCAAGTTTTCTTACACAGCTCAAGGCTACCTCTCTAGGGTGGACCTGCCCATCTGCCTTCACAAATCAATTAACAACTAAGGAAAGGTGTAATGAAGGGAATCCTTTAGTTGAAGTACCCCATTTTCTGTTAAGTGGCTGTAGTTTGTATCAAGTTAACAGCTAAAGCTAATTATGAGATCATGGCAGTGGGAATATTTACTATCTGTATGTGATATTAATAATACACATTGATTTTACTTAGCATATAAAAGAAAACATTTAAAATACTGTTACTGACATTGCATATCACTAAATTACTGACATGGAATTCCTTTTTATTTGTTCTTTAGCTTTAATATATTTGATTCAGGAAGCTGGAGAGTTAGGAGTTAGGGGCACTGCTGCTTTTCCAGAGCATCTGGGATTTCCAGCACACACATGGCAGCTGTCAACTGCTTGTAACTCCAATTCAGAGGAATTAGATGCCCTCTTCTGGCTTCCAAGCATACTGTCCTGCATGTCCTGAACTTACAGGTAGGATTAACACTCACATGCATAAAATGAATAAATCTAATAAAAATTGATATAGGCTTTCTTTGTTTTTAATTGCACAGAATAATTTGACTAACGACTTGTTTTTAGGGTTTTTTGAGTCAGGGTTATATAAATAAGTAGAAAGTGTTTGAGGCGGTTTTCACACATGACCTGGTTCACTTCATGTCTTTTAATGATTAGCAAATGTCTTGAAGAATAACCTAATTCACTCCATTGGGAGGGGCTTGGTGTATACCATCTACTGAGGAATTAACATGGGCCCAGAAATACAAATTGCTTAGATCATTTTTAATTTTTATTTATTTATTTTTTATTATTTTTGGATATTTACTTTATTTGCATTTCAAATATTTCCCCTTTCCATTGTCTCACCTTTGGAAATCCCCTATCCATCCCCCCTGCCCCTGCCTCTATAAGGGTGCTCCCCCCACCCACCCACTCCCATCTTCCCTCCCTAGCATTCCCCTATACTGGGGCATCTAACACCCTCAGGCCCAAGGGTCTCTCCTGCCACTGATGGCCAAAATGTCCCTCCTCTGCCACATATCTGGCCAGCACCATGGGTCCCTCCAGGTGTATTCTTTGGTTGGTGGTCCAGTCTCCAGGAACTCTGGGGGGTCTCACCAGTTGACACTGTTGCTCCCTCCGTGAGGCTGCAAAACCCCTCAGCTCCTTCGTCCTTTGGCTGTGAGCATCTGCCTCTGTATTTGTTAGGCTCTGCCTGAACCTCTTGGGAGACAACTTATCATGCTTCCATCAGGAAGCACTTCCCAGCATCCACAAGAACTTTCAGATTTGGTGGCTATATTTGGGATGTATCCCCAGATGGGGCAGTCTCTGGAGGGCCTTTCTTTCAGTCTCTCTTCCACACTTTGTCTCAATATTTTCTCCTGTGAGTATTTTGCTGACCCTCCTAAGAAACAGTGAAGCATCCACATTTTGGTCTTCCTTCTTCTTAGGCTTCAAATGATCTATAAACTGAATCTTGGGTATTCCAAACATTTGGGCTAATATCCACTTATCAGTGAGTACATACTGTGTTTTTTCTTTTGTGACTGAGTTACCTCACTCAGGATGATATTTTCAAGTTCCATCCATTTGCCTGCAAATTTCATTAAGTCATTGTTTTTAACAGCTGAGTAGTATTCCATTGTGTAAATGTACCACAATTTCTATATCCATTCCTCTGTTGAGGAACATCTGAGTTGTTTCCAGCTTCTGGCTATTATAAATATGGCTGCTGTGAATATAGTGGAGCATGTGTCCTTATTATATTTTGGATCATCTTCTGGGTATATGACCAGGAGTGGTATAGCTGGGTCTTTAGGTATTACTATGTCCAAATTTCTGAGAATCTGCCAGACTGATTTTCACAGTGGTTTTAACAGCTTGCAATCCCAGCAGCAATAGAGGAGTGTTCTACTTTCTCCACATCCTTGCCCGCATCTGTTGTCACCTGAGATTTTGATCTTAGTCATTCTGACTGGTGTGAGGTGGAATCTCAGGATTGTCTTGATTTGCATTTCCCTGCTGACTAAGGATGTTGAACATTTCTTTAGGTGCTTCTCAGCCCTTAGTTTCCTCAGTTGAGAATTCTCTGTTTATCTCTGTTCCCCATTTTTTAATAGGGTTATTTGGTTCTCTGGAGTCTAACTTTGTGAGTTCTTTGTACATATTGGATATTAATCCTATGTAGGATGTAGGATTGGTAAAGATCTTTTCCCAATCTGTTGGTTTTTATTTATTAAAGATTGCATTTCTATTATGTTCATGTATGTATTTCTTTGTGTCCTGTGTGTGAATGCTTGTTGAGGACAGAAGAAAGAAATCATTGTATCTCATGGAGCTGGTATTAGAGATAATTGTGAGCTAACTGAGATTGGTGCTCAGAACTATGCTCAAGTCTGCTGTAAAAAAAAAAAAAAAAAAAAAGCAAGTGTTTTTAATTACTGAGCCATTCTCTATATCTGAGTAACTTTAATCTTTGATAGCATTTTTTTTAAAGAAAGCACTGCAATAATTCAAATATTAATAAGGGTAACAAAGAAGAGACAGATCAAATAACTTTTCTCATTATTCTTTTGCATAGAAAATTTTGATCATTAATCTTTATGTCCCTTTTTACATACTAGGTGATATAATCAGAGTATCCTGTTGCAGGAAGTATTAAAAATGAGAGAATGTATTGTACGTTCCCACAGTATGCCCTGGTTCTCTCATCCCCAGGAGGGTGGCCAGCCATGCACTGGTGGGCAATGGCCGACCTGCTTAGTTCAGTAACAATAATAACTCAATCTCTGGGCACATCAACTAAAACCTAATCTTGTAAACCTTATCAAAGTCTGATTCCTCTAGTGGTGAATCCTTGCAGATCCGCCATGACACCAGGAGACTCTACTAGCTACATCTTACCTATCTGCTCTCCCCGATCCAAAAGCTATCCCTCTCTCCTGCTCCTCTTTTCTCCTCCTCTGACCTGGAAGTCCCTCCTTACATGCCCAGTGATTGGCTTTTATTCATTAGGGGATTGGTTCACAAGAAGTCACAGGTATGACTCACTCCTTCTCTGAAGCCCCTCCCATGAGGGCAGAATTAGAATACAAAAAGATCCAGGACTGTCTATAATACTTACCCCTTTCTGTTCTAATAATAATAATAATAATAATAATAATAATAATAATAAACCTTTCTCTCAATTATACAGCACAACTATTACTATGTTTTAATTTATAAAGTATTGATAGACCTAACAACACCCAGTCCATCAATTTTGTCATTATGATAGAACATTGCCATCTATCCTAAATTAAAATACTATGATTCTACCCTAACTTAAATCCTGGCTTTAGATTGTATGCCATCTGAAAACCATCCTTTCAACTCTGTTCTCTCAAAAGTAAATATCTTGGGTGGTCTATGAGACTATAATTTGTTTTTAAACCCTGTCAGAAATCCAAGAATGACCAACATTATCTGAAGATATAAAAAGCTTAACACAGCTTCCAGAACTAAGACAAGTGTAGAGACAGTTGCTTACCTATACAGTGCCAGTAAGTCAGGAAGTATCTGTCTTCAGCCTTCTGGCCCAGGATCACCTGACAGACCTTTGAGAAGCAGGAATTACTAAGGATGAGCCTATTCTGTCTTGGCAAAACTAAGCTGTTCTAAACTGTAAATTGTGTCCTTTCAAGAACAGTACAGGTCTGCAGGAGAGATTGGCAATTTTCTGCCCAGTGACAACCTAGCCACAAAATACAGCCTCACCAGGAGGGAAAGATGCTGAACTGCTTCTCTGAGTCCATGAATGGGAAGCTGTTAGGAACAGATTTGTCTCAACCACAGGTGAATAAATACCATTAAATATCACATTCTGTGGATTTCTGACGTTTTTGAAAACCAACTATCTCTGTAAAGTAATCTGGACTGTGGTCTATTAATTACCCTCAGGTATTTCTAAAAAAAATATATGAAAACACCCTAACAATAAACTCAGAGCCATGAATTTGCTATTTAGCTCTTAACAGGCTTAATTATCTCAGATCACTTTATAGTAACAATTATAGAAGGACTGGGTCTAAGCTCAGTACTTTTAAAATATTTGTATCAATAGATAAAATTTATACCAATACCAATTGAAAACCTTGATTTTGCATCAAAATAAATTCTGCATCAAAATAAAAAATTATAACTTCAACTTAGTAACAAATATAAACATTTCTACCAATAGAGATTGTGGCTATACAATCAATTCTAGCTATTTTCTCACTGTTCCAATTATAATCATTTCTAAATTCCTTAGAAAGACAACCTGTAATAATCGCCTCCATCCCCAAAGTCCAGGGAACTGGAACAATGACTCTCCATAACTTCTTCAAGCTGAATATGGACATTGAGATATTTTTTTGAAGGGGAGGGGAGAAGGGTAGGGAAAATAGGGGAGTTGGTTGGCCTTAAGAAGGCCACACCAAAGATTATTAAAGTCTCTGATGCCTATGTCCTGACTGGATCTGGCTGAAAGTCCTAGACATCAGGAGTTCAAGCAGGTCAGTTCAACATGTCTGATGAGGAGATTCATCAAGGCTGTGTATTGTGTAATATACAAATCTCAAAACAAAATTTTAGCATCATCAAGATAACTTTTTTGTTTGATTCTATGGAATCTAGTTCTCTGGGGATCTCCCTCTATCAAATCTGATCCATATTACTCTGGAAGGTGTATAGACACTAATCACCTTTTCTAAAAACACAAAGTAAAGACCTTTCTCCCAAATCAGCATACCCTTGAGCCAGTAACGCAAAAAACCTTTATATTGACCTCTCTCCCAGAGGAATAATATAACCACAAAACACACAATCACACCCAATTTTAAAGTTAAAACAATTGATTCAAACTTTTATCTGTACCTGCTTATAAGCAGGCAGCTGGTCAAAGCAGGATTTAAACCCACAATTCCCATGGAGCCCACATTACACAGAATTTGAGTATCCTGTAAGACAAAATAGAGCATATTTCTACCATCTTTCTGTTCGGCTCTCTGCCTAGAGCAGCCATCTTGTTATACCAATTATATGTTGATCTCTCTAACTGGAGTCAGAGACATTAATTAATATCTGATATAGTATCTGTTTGTCTCTCTACATGGAGCCACAGACATTAATAATTAATGCCTGATCAAAATGGGCAATTATTATCACTGCACTCTCTACTCTGGAGTCAGTGACTAATTTTCCCTATCTTAGTTCCAAACTGGGGGTAAAATTCCCCACATGATTCAGATAGAATCTGTATATAACTTTTTCCTAAAGACAAATAATCCTAATATCATAAATTCACAGTTCAATAAATCTCTTCCCTAAGAAATAGAAAAATTCATTCTTCTCCTCACTCAGAGCAGCCTGCAATTTCCCCCCAACTGGGGATCTCACAGCTGCTTTGTCTCAGTTCCCACACTTGAGTACATGTAACTCATCCCAGCGCTACCCAAGAAAAAATATAACATTCTAACTCTCAGGCTAATAAACTTAAATTTCTAGTGGATCTGTGTCCAGCAGCACATTGGTTCACCACCTGTTGCAGGAAATATTTAAAAAATGAAGGAAAATAATATATCACACATGTTCCGCATTTCACCCTGTTTCTCTCATCCCTGGCAGGCTGGCCAGCCATGCACTGGCAGGCAAGAGCCGACCTGCTTTCATCTCATGGAGCTCTGTGGAACTCTGACTCAGAGCTCCACGATCTCTCCACCCACCTAGCTAGGCTCCCACTGGTGGGTTGCAACCAGGCCAGCCCCAAGCTTCAATACTCCCATGGGCTCTGTGGTGTACATCAGGCAAACCCACACTTTGCCACTGTACCTTTCTCTCTGGAACCCAGATGAGCCGCCATGTGAAGGAAATCACAACACAAACTTAGTTCAGTAACAATATTAACTCAATCTCTGGGCGTATCAACTAAATCTAATCTTGTAAACCTTATCAAAGTCTGATTCCTCTAGTGGTGAATCCTTGTGGATCCGCCATGACACCAGGAGACTCTACTGGCTACATCTTACCTATATGCTCTCCCCATTCCAGACTCTCCCTCTCTCCTGCTCCTCTCTTCTCCTCCTCTGACCTGGAAGTCCCTCCTTACAATCCCAGTGATTGGCTCTTTTATTCATTAGGGGATTGGTTCACAAGAAGTCACAGGTGTCACTCATTCCTTCTCTCAAGCTCCTCCCACAAGGGAGGAATTAGAATACAAAAAGACCTAGAGCTATCTACAATAGTATCCTGCCACAGAGAAGCCAGAACAAGTTGATTCCTAAGGGCATGTAGACATCTGCAGAGAGAAGTGGCTGTTAGTTTTAGAAGAGGGATCTAGGACTGATTATCTGAGTTGTCAACTTGATTCTATTAATGGGCATCCTGCCTTTCGTGAGTCGTCTATTTGGATATGTCTAGGAAGGCATGTATAGGAAATATTACCTGAAAGAGAGGACTACCCTGACTTTGGGCAACTCTACCACACAGTCTGGAATCTCAAACTTCATAAAACAAACAAATAAAACAAAACAAAACAAAAAAATGAGTAACAGCAACAACAACAAAAGAGAAAGCCAATTGAACAATCTGCATTCCTCTCCTTTGCCTCTTATCTACTGAGATATGGGCAGGGCTTACCATATGCCTTCTCCAGCATTATATGCTGTGCCCCCTAACTGATCCTAAATTAACCTTTCCTCCATGCATTGTCTTTGTAGGTTACACCAGCCAATGATATCAGTTGTAAGATACTGTATGCTATATGTAACAAGATACTGTACCCCTGAAACACTTGAACAGTGACAACACCAGTTTATATCTCAACATGGATTAGGAGAAATTCCACAAAGCCTTTGAGGTGATATAAATGGGAATGTTCCACCATAGACCCATATGTTTAAAGACTTGGCCTCCAGTTGTTGGAACTGTTTGGGAAGGTTTAGGGAATGCAAACTTGTTGGAGGAAGTGTGTCACAGGGTGTGGACTTTGAGACTGTTAACATTCTCTGCCAATGTGTGCTCTCAGCTGTTGTTCCAGAACCATGAATACCTGTTGCCATGATAGTCATAGGCACTAAAATTCCATAACGGTAATCCATGTTGTCTTATCAAAGCAATAGAAAAGTAGTTAAGACAGCCTCAATGTTAGTTGAAGATTTACAGGAAATGAATGGCTGCTAAAGGAGAGTCAGGCTTCCCTAGAGACAAGCCTCCTGATTGGTTATAGAATCCCAAGTTTTCAGCCCTAAACACATAGGGATATCACTAAATGGACAGATCAAGTTGTGCTTCCAAATTTATGTATAATATTATGTATACTATTATATAATAATAAATGGAGAAGTCTTAAATTTGAGAAGGAGTGGGAAGACACAGAGGGGTTGGTGTTGGGAGAGTGTAGGGTAAAAGTGATATAAAGTACATACATTTGAAATTCTAAACTAAAATAAATGCATGACAAAGGAACATAAGAACCAATTCAAAATCATATTTCCAGTGGAGTGTCTCTTAGCTCTGGAATTGTCATTTTATTGGTGATTAGAGAGTCCAATCTTTATTTCTCATGTAATTTGTTTACCTCATTGTTTACCTTAATTGTTCCTAGAATGATATTTGCATCCAATATTTCCATCTGTTAATAAAGTTTACATTATTTTTTTACCCATCATATATTTAAATCTTAGTTTTCATCTATATGCTTCTGTGCTATGTTATGTTTTTGTTTTCCCAATACTGTATTAGAGACTGCTACAAAAGATTTTATAAAGTATTAATGGCACATTCTAGTAGACAAATAAAATGGGGGGAGTTTGACAATCAGTACTTCAAGTCAGTAAGATAAAGAATGTTTTCTTCACTGAATCTTCATTATTTTCCTAATAAGTCAGTCTACTTCAGTCACAGACATCTTCTGCGACTCTCCACACTCTTAAGTATTATCCAGGAATGATGAAATAATGTTGAAGATGTGGTTGTCATTGTAGTGTTTGTTTACCGTACATTGAGCTTTCATCTTCAATGGACCATAATCCTTGTGTTGTCATGAACAGCTATGATTTCAGCACTTGAATAGTGAAGGTGGTCAAGATAGATGAGACTGTGTATCTCACAAAAATGTTTAAAATTTGACTGTGTTTTAATAGCATAATCATGACTGTTTGTCTCCTTACAATTAGCACCATATATAGTCAGATGTCCTGAGAGTGATCTCAGTTTCCAGAGGTACCTGTCTTAAGAAATAAATGTTTTGATTGTGCATTTTGACTCTCTGTTCTAATTAGTTTTAATTGTCAACTTGACACAGCCTAGAGTGATCTAAGAAAGAAATCTTAAGTAGGGAATCTCCATCATCAGACTGGTCTATGGGAATATCTATGGGGAATTATCTTGATTACTATTGTTAGAGAAGTGTTTGCGTTCAGGTTTGCACCTGCATCTGGAGCAGAGACTATGCTCTAGATTGCCACCCACTCAGCCCACACCCAGATGCAGCTTGATCTCCCAGGTGTTCTGACAATTCTAGGATCACAGGTGAGACCCCAAACCCTGCCCCAACACCTAGACTAACCTGTACAACTGGGATCCAGGTCACAGGGACCCACACTCCATTCCTTCTGATTTGCACTTGTCCCCAGAACAGAGCTTGTGCTCTGGATCCCCCACCCCCCATTCTGCCTACACTCTTATGAAGTGTGACCCCCAGGAGTTCTGATACATTCAGGATCACGGCATCATAGGATTACAGGCTACTGGAGGGAAAGGCTCCAATAAAAGACAGAAAAGCCAGTTAACAACAGAGATAACAAGATGGCAAGAGGCAAGAACAAGAACATAAGTAACAGAAGCCAATACTAACTTGCAACAAAAGAACACAGTTCTCCCACCACAGCAAGCCTAACATACCTGAGAAGCAAGATTCAGATCTAAAATCCCATCTAATGAAGATAATAGAGCACTTTAAGAAGGACATATATAACACCCCTAAAAATACAGGAGAACACATATAAACAAGTAGAAGCCCCAAAAAAGAAACACATAAATCTCTTAAAGAAATACAGGAAAACATAACTAAACAAGTGAGGGAAATGAACATATCCATCCTGGATCTAAAAATGGAAATACCAATACTAAAGAAAACAGAAAGGGAGACAACTCTGGAGATGGAAAACCTAGGAAAGAGAGCAGGAGTCACAGATGCAAGCATTATCAACAGAATTCAAGAAGAGAGAATCTCATGTGTAGAAGATACCAAAGAAGATGTTGAAACAACAGCCAAAACAAAAAACAAAAAACAAAAAAACCCAAAAATCAAAAAGCTCCTAACTCAAAACATTCCATAAATTCAGGACACAATGAAAAGGCCAAACCTAAGAATAATCAGTATAGAAGATAGTGAAGATTCCCAACTTAAAGGGCCATCAAACATCTTGAACAAAATTATAGAAAACTTCCCTGCTTAAAGAAAGAGATGCTCATAAAGATGCAAGAAATCTCTAGAACACTAAACAGATTGAACCAGAAAAGAAATTCCTCCCATCACATAATAATCAAAATAACAAATGCATAGAACAAAGAACGAATATTGAAAGCAGTAAGGGAAAAAGGTCAAGTAACATATAAAGGCAGACCTATCAGAATTACCCCAGAATTCTCAACAGATACTCTGAAAGCCAGAAGATCTTGGACAGATGTCACATAGACACTAAGAAAACAAATATCAACCCAGGCTACTATGCCCAGCAAAACTCTCAATTAACATAGATGGAGAAACCAAGATATTTCATCACATAACCAAATTTAAACAATATATTTCCACTAATCCAACCCTACAGAGGATAATATAACAAAAACACCAACACAAGGAGGGAAACTACACCCAAGGGGAAAAAAAACAAACAATAAATTAATGTTCTCACAAAAAAACCAAACCTCTAACACCAAAAATAAAGGAAAGCAACAATCATTGGCCCTTAATATCTCTCATCAGCAACTGACTCAATGCCCCAATAAAAAGACATAGGCTAACAGACTGGGAACCTAAACAAGACCCAGCACTTTGCTGCATACCATAAGCAGTGACAAAGGCAGATACTACCTCAAAGTAAATCACTGGAAAACAATTTTCTAAGGAAATGGTCCCAAGAAACAAGCTGGAGTAGCTATTCTAATATTTAATAAAATAGACTTTCATCCAGAAGTCATCATACTACATACTCATCAAAGGAAAAATCCACCAAAATGAACTCTCAATTCTGAACATCTAGGCCCCAAATGCAAGGGCATCCACACTTGTAAAGAAACATTACTGAAGCTCAATGTATTCATTCAACCTCACACAATAATAGTAAGAGAATTCAACACTCTACTCTCACCAATGGACAGATCATGGAAACAGAAACTAAACAGAGACACAGTGTAACTATCAGAAGTTATGAACCAAATGGATTTAACAGTTATCTACAGAGCATTTCATTCTAAAAAAGAATATACCTTCTTCTCAGCACCTCATGATACCTTTTCAAAAATTAACCACAAAATCAGGCACAAAACAAACCACAACAGATACAAGAACATTGAATTAATCCCATGTATTCTTTTGGACCACCATGGACTAATGCTGGTCTTCAATAACAACAAAACCAACAGAAATCCCACATACACTTGGAACAACTATCTACTCAATGATAACTTGGGTAAGGAAGAAATAAGGAAATTAAAGACTTTTTAGAGTTTAATGAAAATAAAGGCACAATATACCCAAACTTATGGGACACAATGAAAGCAGTGCTAAGAGGAAAACTCATAGCCCTGAGTGCCTGCATAAATAAACTGAAGATATCATACACTAGCAGTTTAACAGCTTAACAGCATAGCTCTATAACAAAAAGAAACAAATACACCTAAGAGGTGTAGATCATAGGGAATTATTCAAACAGAGGGCTAAAAACAACCAAGTAGAAACAAACAGAACTATACAAGGAATCAAAACAAAACAAAACAAAACAAAACAAAACAACCCCACAAAACTAGTAGCTGGTTCTTTGAGAAAATCAACAAGATAGATAAATCTTTAGGGAAACTAACAAGAGGGCACAGAGGCCATATCCAAATTAACAATAACATAACAACAGAAATAGAAGAAATTCAAAAAGTTATCATATCCTTCTACGAAAGTCTATACTCAACAAAACTGGAAAATCTAGATGAAATGGATGATTTCCAGGTGCCAAATTTAAATCAGGATCAGATAAATCATCTAAACTGTTCCATAATCCCTAAGGAAATAAAAGCAGTCATTACAAGCCTCCCAACCCAAAAAAAAAGGGGGGGGGGAGAACTTCAGACCAATTTCCCTTATGAATATCAATGTAAAAATACTCAATAAAATCCTCCAAACTGAATCCAAGAACACATCAAAATGATTATTCACCTTGATCAGATTGGCTTCATCCCAGGAATGCAGGGATGGTTCAATATATGGAAATTCATCAATGTAATCCACTATATAAACAAACTCAAAGGGGAAAAAAAGCACATGATCATCTCATTAGATGCTTTAACAAAAGACAACACTTCTTCATGCTAAAAGTATTGGAGAGATCAGCAACTCAAGGTCAATACATGTCTTAATCAGGGTTTCTATTCCTGCACAAACATCATGACCAAGATGCAAGTTGGAGAGCAAAGGGTTTATTCTGCTTACACTTCCATGATACTGTTCATCACTAAAGGGAGTCAGGACTGGAACTCAAGCAGCTTAGGAAGCAGTAACTGATGCAGAGGCCATGGAAGGATGTTTCTTACTGGCTTGCTTCCCCTGGCTTGCTCAGCTGGCTTTCTTATAGAGCCCAAGACTACCAGCCCACAAATGGCAGCACTCACAAGGGGCCCTCCACCCTAATCACTAATTGAGAAAATGCCTTAGAGCTGGATCTCATGGAGGCATTTTCTCAACTGAAACTCCTTTCTCTGTCATAACTCCAGCTTGTGTCAAGTTGACACAAAACCAGTCAGCACAATGACTAAACATAATAAAAGTAATATAGAGCATACTAATAACCAACATCAAACTAAATGGAGAGAAATTCCAAGAATTCCCATTAAAATCAGAGACAAGACTGCCTACTCTCTCCCTATATATTCAATATAGTACTGGAAGTTGAAGTCAGAGCAATTAGACAACAAAAGGAGATAAAACGATTCCATATTTGCAAGGAGGAAATCAAGATATCACTATATACAAATGATATGATAGTATATATAATCAAACCCAAAAAGTTCTACCAGAGAACTCCTACAACTGATAAACAACTTCAACCAAGTGTCTGGATATAAAGTTAATTCAAACAAATCAGTAACCTTCTTCTACTCAATGGATAAATGGGCTGAGAAAGAAATTAGGGAAATAAAACCCTTCACAATATCCACAAACAATATAAAATATCTTGGTGTGACTCTATCCAAGCAAGTGGGAAATCTGTATCACAAGAACTTCAAGTCCCTGAAGAAAGAAATCAAAGAAGATTTTAGAAGATGGAAAGATTTCCCATGCTCATGGATCTGCAGGATTTATATAGCAAAAATGACCATCTTACCAAAAGCAATCTACATATTCAATGCAATCCCTATCAAAATTCCAACTCAATTATTATGAGTTAGAAAGAGCAATTCTCAAGTTCATTAGGAATAACAAAAACTCAGGATAGCAAAAACTATTATCATCAATAAAAGTACTTCAGGGGAAGCATCATCCCTGACCTCAAGCTGTACTACAGAACAATAGTGATAAAAACCACATTGTATTTGTATAGAGACAGGCAGTTAGATCATTGGAATAGAATTGAAGATGCTGCAATAAATCCACTCATCTATGGTCCCTTGATATTTGACAAAGAAACTAAAACCTTCTAGTGGAAAAAAGACAGCATTTTCAACAAATGGTGCTGGTTCAACTGGTGGTCAACATGTAGAAAAGTGCAAATTGATCCATTCTTATCTCCTTGTACAAAGCTCAAATACAAGTGGATCAAGGACATCCACATAGAACCAGATACACTGATTCTAATAAAAAAGTAAGTAAGGAAGGGCCTCAAACACATTGGCACAGGGGAAAATTTCCTGAACACCAGTGGCTCATGTTCTAAGATCAACAAATGACAAATATGACCTCATAAAATTTAAAAGCTTCTGTAAGGCAAAGGGTATTGTTAATAGGATAAAATGGCAGCCCACAGATTGGGAAAAGCTCTTTACCATCCCAACATCCAATAGAGGGATAATATCCAAAATATTCAAAGAATTCAAGAAATTAGACTCCACAGGAGCAAATAACTCTATTAAAATATGGGAGACAGTGATAAACAGAGAATTCTCAACTGAGGAAAATCAAGTGGCTGAGCAGCACTTAAAGAGATGTTCAACATCCTTAGTCATCAGGGAAATGCAAATCAAAACAACCCTGAGATTTCTCCTCATACCAGTCAGAATGGCTAAGGTCAAAAACTCAGGTGACAGCAGATGCTGGTGAGGAGGTGGAGAAAGAGGAACATTCCTCCATTGCTGGTGGGACTGCAAGCTGGTAAAACCACTTTGGAAATCAAGCTGGACGTTTCTGAGAAAATTGGAAATAGTTTTACCTGAAGACCCAGCAATACCACTACTGGACATACACCCAAAAGATGCTCCAATATATAACAAGGTCACATGCTCTACTAAGTTTTTAGTAGCCTTGTTTATAATAGCCAGATGCTAGAAACAACCCAGATATCCCTCAACAGTAGGATGGATACAGAAAATGTGTTACATTTTCACAATGGAATACTAGTCATCAATTAAAAACAATGAGTTCATGAAATTCACAGGCAAATTGATGGAACTAGAAAATATCATCCTGAGTGAGGTAACCCAGACACAAAAGAACACACATGGTATGTACTCACTGATAAGTGGTTAATAACCTAAAAGCTCACAATGTCCATGATACAACTCAGAGTCCAAATGGAGCTTATGAGTAATGAAGACTAGGATGGGGATCTTTCACCCCTGCTGAGAATGGGGGGGCTGCATAGGATCATTGCAAGAAGTGGATGGAGGGGCGACCTGGGAGAGAGAGAAAAAAAGGAGGGAATAAGAGATTTTGGGATCAAGTACTAGAGGGGAAGGAAAGAGGTACAAAGGGCGAGGAAATTAAATAAAAATATGTAGCAATGGAGAATGTGGAACTGGTGGTAGCCACTGGAGTGTCCCAGAGACCCAGGAATCAAGAGGCTTCTAGGACCCAACAGGGATGACTTTAGCCAAAATGTGCAGCAAAGAGATGATAGAGTCTGTAGAGATCACCTCTAGTAGACAGGCACAGCTCCCAGTTGAGGGATGAAGCTACCCACTCATCTCAAAGTTTTTAACCCTGTAATGTTCCTGTCCAAAGAAAAGACAGGGAGAAAAAAATGGAGCAGAGACTAAAGGAAGGGCTATTGGGGACTGTCCCACCTGGACATCCATCCTGTCTATAGACACCAAACTGGGATATTGTTGCTCTTGCCAAGAGGGGCTTGCCAATAGCCACCTGGTGTGGCTGTTCCCTGAGAGGTTCTGCCAAGGCCTGACCAATGCAGATGCAGAAGCAGATGCTTACAGCCAACCATCAGACTGAGCTCAGGGAACCTGGTAGGTGAGCTGGTAAAAGGACTGAAGGAGCAGAGGCGGATTGTAACCCCAAGAACAATTTTGGCTGGCCAGAACACTCAGTGCTTCCAGTGTCTAGCCCAGTAACCAAGGAGTGTACAGGGAGGGATACATTATGTCCAGATACATATATAGCAGAGGGTGGCCCTATCTGACATTAAGGGGAGGGGAGGCCTTTGGTCCTGTGGAGGTTTGATGTCCCAGGGTAGGGGGGTGCTGGAGTGGTTGGGCAGGACTGGGTGGGGGATGAGCACCCTCATAGAGGCTAAGGGGAGAGGGCTGATGGGATAGGGGTTTGGAAATGGATAACCTGGAAGGGGAATATCATTTGAGATGTAAACAAATGAAATGATTAATTAAAAAAATATTTTTTTTTTAAAAGTTTTGTTCAGACTAGTGTAGATAGCACAATTCCCTAGACAGGTGGTCTTTGGCTCTATAAGAAAGCTACCTGGGCATGAGCCTGTGAGTGAGCCAACAGGCACTGTTCCTCACTGTTTTCTACTTTAAGTTCCTACTTGAATCCTTTTATTGAATTCCTTCAGTGATAGCCTGTGATCTGTGAGCTGAAATAAACTCATTCCTTCTCTAAGTTGTTTTTGGCCATAGTGTTTGTTGCAGAAAGAGAAATCAACCTGAACACTGGCATTTTGTTTGCTTTTATTCTTTGCACCTCTTAGGACAGCCCTATCAGTCACTGAACACAGCTATATCTGTAATCTTCCCCAGACATATTTTTTGATGATCTTGTCAATAAAGACTTTTAAATTTTATGTCTTGAGCTTCTACTGACCTGGCTACACACAGAAAAATTTATCACTTTTCCTGTTGCTCTTGGTAGGGACTATGGTTAACAAGACTCTAGTTCATTTTTGTAAACCTATATGAATTGAAAATTTAGCATTCAATAACTATCCTTCCTTCCTTCCTTCTTTCCTTCCTTCCTGTCTTTCTTTCTTTTTAAGAAGTAGATAAACATGTTTGATTCCTTTGTTTTACTGTATCTTACAACTACATGGCTCACTAAATTCCATATATCTCATTCAGGTTTCAGATTAAATTTATTATCATTATATCTTAGTATTTATAGTTGTGCCCCTCAAACAACAGATAGTTTGTCTATTGCAGTTAACTGATGGTGCCCAAGTTATATCAAATACTGAGCAGAATTTTCTGAAGCCTGTTTATAAACACTGTAGTTGGAGAAAGGGTGCCTAAGGAAGTTTGGTTTCTTTATTTTTTATTTTGATATAATAAAAAATGTACTACTATGTATGTTTGCAGATGCCTGTAATCTCACGTTACTAAAAAAGCAGACACATATCAGAATTTTGAGGATAATCTATCATTTATGATGATACCATGTATCAAAATAACAAACAAACAAAAATCTTACTACAAACAACAGAATCACAGGTGTTTTAAACATTTTGCCTTTCTGTCTCAGAGTTTGACTAGTAAACGCAGAGTCTTATATATGCTGGGCAAGTACTTCTCCTGAAGTATGTACTCCATTGTATCTTTTATTTCAGAAAAAAAAACCTAAATTATATGGTATAAAATATTCTAAGAACACAGTAATATTCTATTAACCTAAAAGGATAGAAATTATATTTCAAAGAAACATATTAGAATCCCACTGTTAAATCATTCTGCAAAGCTGAAATATCAGGAAGGAAGACACCAACTCATAAACCATAATAATGCAAAGTTACAGAAGTTTTATTTCCAAAAGCATATTATACAGAGCTAAAGGATATTAACATATTTACATTTATATAGAGTTCAGGAGCCTTGAATTAACCTAGAAATTCATTTTCATAATCATATGGGGAATACTTTTGAATTTCTATAAAAATACAGTATTGAAAGTAGCTTCAGATGATTGTATAAATGTGACGGAGAAAAAAAACAGAAATTTGTTTTCACAATGCAAGCCAGCTTGATGCATACAATAATGATCTAAGCAAGAAACCTTCCAGAATGAATTATTTTATATGTATGTCTGACTTGTATGCCTAAAATGAAGATTTCTGCAGAAAGTCACTTTCAGTGTGACAACCAGTATATAAATTTTCTTTTTTTTAAAAGAATTAAATAAAATAATCTCACAAATGTAGCTTACAGGTGATTCTTTGATATAATAATTTAAATGCTTATGATTTTAAAGATTTGTTTTTATTCTTATTTACATGTAAGTATGTGCTGTTCCCCAGAGGCCAGAGCAAGTTGTGGGATTTCCTAAAGATGGATTAGTCATAGTTGTGAGTAGTCATGTGTGTGCTAGGAAATGAACTCAGGTCCTCTACAGGAGAAATAGAAATAACTAGTGATCCATATGTCCAGTCCAATCACTGATTAATTATTTTTCTGCTTTTATATCAATATTCTCTCTCTTTCTCTCCCTCTCTCTCTCTCTCTCTCTCTCTCTCTCTCTCTCTCTCTCTCTCTTGCTCTCTCTCTCTCTCTCTCTCTTCATTTTGACATTAAATATTTTGAAAAAAGGTAATAAAAACTATTTCTTTATGATATAAACTAGAGTAGCTTTCAAGTGATTCTTTGATATAATAAATTAAATGCTTATGATTTTAAAGATTTGTTTTTATTCTTATTTACATGTAAGTATGTTCCATTTCCCAGAGGCCAGAGCAAGTTGTGGGATTTCCTAGAGATGGATTATTCATGGGTGTGATATAAACTAGAGTTTGGCTATTTATAAAACAGAAAATGTACAAATGAAGAAAGTTACCTGGCTTTTAGAGCTTAGTCAAGAGGTTCAAAACATGTTTTCAGCTTTTCTCATCAATGATAGTCTTCAGTTTTAGCCTCTGTGAAATGGAAAAGTTTTCATTCATGTCTTATTACAGAAGCAGACAAATATACAAAGTCTAAGGTGAAATCATAGAGTCATTTTCCATACATAGTTTTTATAATTCCTAGAACTTGAGTTAGTGATGTGACTTATGTAAGACAAATTTGGAAATGTAATTAATAAAAATCTTATTTGAAATCACGTAAGGTTAAGAGTGCACCAGGCTGTAACAAAGAATGAGCATGGACCACAAATAGTCCAGGTACAGCTTGAAGTGATTCATATCTCTCCATTCTGCTTACCATTTCCCATAAGGAATTTTAAGGTTCTCATCTTCACAGTAGTTCATAACAGTGTAGCAATGATTTGAGAAAACAAAATATATGAAGACATGGTTGTTAAGGAATATCAATCAATGACTATAAATAAAGTATACAGTGTATTATCTACTGTTATAAGCCTTCAATGCTTAATGGATTTCTTAGAAAACCCAAATGGATGGCAGTTGCAGGATTTTTGATCACACTGTGAACCCTGAGATTGTGCTGTTTACTGGGAAAAAACCTGGTTTTAGTTGTGATGTGGCTAAGCCTTAGCACAGACCTTTAATCCCTCTGGCTGAAGTAGAGACACACCCAGAGTAGACATCTTTAATTCCAAACAAAGACGATATAGTTAATTTGTAGAAGGTAGAACCCATGTTTGAAAGTTATATCTAATTGAGTGGCAGACAAAAAGAGAAATATGAATCAAAGAATGATTTGACAGAATAGGATATGCCCAACTCTCAGAAGAAGAGAGAGATTGAGAGAAGCATTTTACCAGGAAAGTTTTAAAGAGGACAAGTTAGACACAGGTGATTACAAAAGGAATAAGATAGTTATAAGAAACCAGAATACTAGAATGCATTTCTAGAGTTAATTTGAGGTCAAAAAGAGGAGAAAGTCAGAGGCTGAGAGACAGGGAAGATTGAATCAGTCAGCTTGGAAAAAAGTTTGAGCCAGAACAGCTGAGTTTACCATGCAACCAGCATTCAGAAAAAGCTACAAAAGGGTAAGATTATTCAGTGTAAGTTTCAGGGGCTGAACATATTCTAGACCTAAATTAGAGTCTAGAAGCTTCCAGGGCTAGGCTTAAGTTAGCAGAGGGAAACACTACGCAAAGAAGAAAATTATATCAGGCAAATAAAAGATACATTTACAGATGGGCATTGTCAAGCATCCTTTCCTTCCTTGTTTCTTAAAGTAGTGCTAGAATGAATCTTAATTTCTGTCACACCAGGACATAAGACTTTCTTCCCATAGACATCTCACAATAATAAAGCCCAAAGCTGCCTCTCTGTGTCAGTTCTACTTTAACAATGAACCAATTTCAGTTCATTTCATACAGGTAAATCTGAAAAGCATGGATTTGAAGCTAACTTAATTTAGCTCTCAGTAAAAGCTTATGAGAAACCTGGGCTCACTCTTCACTTTCTTTTACTTCTGTAGATACACATCAATGGCAAGAGAAAGTGCCCAATTTAAAGTCCACATCCCCATGATCATATGTCTGTTTATGCTAGGAACAACCATGTACATGGATTTATATGCATTACATTTACACCAGCTTCAGAACTCTATCACTGTGACAGATCAAGAATTTTTCTATCACTTATGCCCAAAGTCTAAATTTACTCTGTGTTTTCCCCAGTTATAAGATAAGGATGATAAATTAATAGTGTTCAAATGTCAAATAACTCATCTGGAGCACTGTGTGACAGGGTTACTGAGAGCAAAATACAATAAATGTCCTGGTTTGACCTCTAA
Source organism: Uromys caudimaculatus (assembly GCA_028551405.1). Lineage (NCBI taxonomy): Eukaryota > Metazoa > Chordata > Mammalia > Rodentia > Muridae > Uromys > Uromys caudimaculatus. Next base: position 9,084,570 of record CM052713.1, read on the forward strand.
ACTCAGCCTTATTTCCTTCTGTGTACACTCACCAAACTGCAAATGTTTTATTTATATAGCTCAGCCTCTCACCATACTGGATTAAACCAGGTAATAAAATAATTACATGCTTAGCTTTATTGACTTCATAAAGTATTTAACACTGTGTCTGCCATTTAAGAATAGGTCATTAACAGGAGTATTTTTGTCCCTCCATAAATGCATGTGTTAGGTAAAATTTGCTTAAAGAAACAATGAAGACAAAGTGAGAAAAGAACTCTTATATAAAGAGATAGTTACTCAACATAATTTCCTAGTATTTGTTTTTTCAAGACGTTTTATCTTTCCCAGAACTACCTTCACAGAGAAAAGTATAAATCTGTAAAAAATCACGGTTTTACCATGTTATCTGACTCACCTGTCAAGAGTGGATTGACAGGGTAGGTGGACAACTAACCCTTTGATGAAATAGAACTTTTCTTGAGATAATAATTCAGTCTGCACAGATAAATGGATGAATCTTGCAAGTTATGATGCCATTATTTTTGACTCTCTCAGAGAAAGGCAGTTCTTAGAACAATGAATGCATATGGGAAGTGAGTTATGAATTGAACCTTATAACATACAAGAGGGTTGCTGCTAATAGACTCTCAGTTTTGGGTCCAATGTCCTTGTAAGAGGAAAATATTTTCACTCTTATGCACCAAGGCATGCCCTGTATGCTTGAAATACTGTGATATATCTGTGTTGCAACTCGTCTGTATTAAGACTCTATATCTTATCAAAAGTAAGACATGTGTATACACATTGATTTATCTTCCAAACTTATATATTCCATACATGAGGCAATGTCTATAAGAAGACTCTAAGAAGTCTACCTTTTTAAAAGTTCCAAGCATCATATACTGTGATGATGTGTTTATAAAATATCTCCCCTGGTATTTTACATTCTCTTCCCTCTGTGATTCTATTTTGGAAGGTTATACTTTCGACTTTGTCAAGAAGAGCTTTGTTGTAGGAACTGACTAGTGAAGGTGAACTTGAAATTTATAAATGCCCTGCTGCCTAGTGAGAACAATATTTGTTCCAAATATGTGTAGCATCTGCTGTCTGGAGCCAAACCCAGGAAGCTACCCACTCTGAAGCTTAGTCAGTTAAGGTGCAAGGTTAGAAAGGACAGGGTGTTTATGGTTTCAGGTCCTAGAGATTGAAAGAATGTCTGGTATTTCCTGTAAACCAGTTATGGTAGTGGGATAGCCTTGGGCCATGTGTAACTTTTCCCCGCCTGCCTATACTCTTAAGCTGCTACCCTGAAGTAAACATTGGAGCTTGAACTGAGAGATTCTGTCTTACTCCCAGGTACCTCATATTTCTTGTCTCGTTCTTTCATCCATCAGTCCCCTTTCCCTAGGACCACACTGAATTCTCCACAGGCCAGGGCAATTAGCACCCAATGTGGGACTTGAGGAATGGGACAAGCAGCTGATGAATGCCACTCACAGCAGTCTGGCCAGACACTTTTCATTGGAATCGACGAGAGAGGATTCTAGCTTGAGATCGCCACAGAATGACCCGTCTGTGAGACAGATGCAGTGTGGAGGTGAGTGAGCACCACAAACATGGTGCAAGCATTGGATAAACATGATTTATTCCAACAGGGTCTCAGGGAGTCCCTTAAGGCAAGAGGTACTAGGGTAAAAAAAGAAAGATTTGAAAAAGCTCTTTTCCATTGTTCCTCCACGACTGTATAAGAGATGGACTAGAGTAAGAGATATTTGTGTCAGAGAAAGTGCACATCTAGACATATTTTTATGAAAAAAGATGAACTAGCAGTAAATTAACCTTACTGAAGGACAAGGTAATGATGAAATGTGTTTTATGTATGTGTTTACATTAATGGTAAAATGTGTTCTGTGTATGTGTTTACAAGTAATGGTAAAATGTGTTTTATGTATGTGTTTAGAGTTATGCTAAAATCTAGAGAAGTGAAGGCAATTTTCATAGGTGTTTTTAGTCTTTGGACCCTGACTAGAGATAGTTTACACCCTAGATGTGAGAGAATGGATTTGAGAAAAGCAAACCTCCCCGACTATCCGGGGAAGGAAAATGAATGTATGCTGTTTCAGAGCTCTCCTGGGGACAAGAAGGACAAGAGATGTCCTGACTCTTCACTGGCCCCTACAGGAAAAATGTTCTCCTAGTGACAGAAGGAGATTCGGGAGACGTCCTGACTCTTCTGACTCCAACAGGAGGAATGCTTAATTCTAGTTCTGAGTCTCTTTTTTTTTTTTTCAACTTTTTTTTTGATACTTTATTTACATTTCCAATGTTTCCCCTTTTCTGGGTCTCCTCTTTGGAAACCCTCTATCCCCTTCCCCTCTCCGCCTCTGTGAGGGAATTCCTCCTCCCACCTACCTGCCCACCCATTCCCATATTCCCACCTTGACATTCCCCTTTACTGGGGCCTCTAGCACCCTCAGGCCCAAAGTCTTCTCCTTTCTCCCTGATGGCCATCGAGGTGATTCCTCTGCCTCATATGTAGTTCAAACCATGGGTCAATAGATGTGTATTCTTTGGTTAGTGGTCTGAACTCTAGGGTCAGGCCCATTGACACTCTTGCTCCCTCCATG
>CM052713.1:9087678-9117306 GCA_028551405.1 Uromys caudimaculatus
TCCTTAGATGCTGAAAAAGCATTTGACAAAATTCAACATCCCTTCATGATAAAAGTCTTGGAAAGATCAGGAATTCAAGGCCCATACCTAAACATAGTAAAAGCAATATACAGCAAGCCAGCAGCCAACATCAAGCTAAATGGAGAGAAACTTGAAGCAATCCCACTAAGATCAGGGACTAAACAAGGCTGCCCTCTCTACCCCTATCTATTCAATATAATAATTGAAATTCTAGCTAGAGCAATTAGACAACAATAGGAGTTTAAAGGGATATAAATTGGTAAGGAAGAAATCAAACTATCACTATTTGCAGATGATATGATCATATACCTAAGTGACCCGACAAACTCCACCAGAGAACTCCTGCAGCTGATAAACAACTTCAGCAAAGTGGATGGATTTAAATTAACTCTAACAAATCAGTAGCCTTCCTATATTCAAAGGATAAACAGGCTGAGAAAGAAATCAGGGAAATGACACCCTTCACAATTGTCACAAACCATATAAAGTATCTTGGTGTGACTCTAACCAAGCAAGCGAAAGATCTGTATGACAAGAACTTCAAGTCGCTGAAGAAAGAAATCGAAGAAGACCTCAGGAGGTGGAAAGATCTGCCATGCTCTTCCGCATATGTGGCCAGCACCATGGGTCCTTCCATGTGAATTCTTTGTTTGGTGGTCCAGTCTCCAGTTGCACCAGGGGGTCAAGCCAGTTGACACTGTTGCTCCTTCCATGGGGCTGCAAACTCCTTCAGCTCCTCTAGTCCCTTCTCCAATTCATCCATCTGGGACCCCACACTCAGTGCAACGGTTGGTAGGAATTGAATCTTGGGTATTCCAAACTTTTGAACTAATATCCACTTATTAGTGAGTACATCCCATGGTCGTTCTTTTGTGACTGAGTTCCTCACTCAGGATGTTATTTTTAGGTTCCATCCATTTGCCTGTGAATTTCATGAAGTTATTGTTTTTAATAGCTGAGTAATATTTCATTGTGCAAATGTACCACATTTTCTGTATCCATTCCTCTGTTGAGGGGCATCTGGGTTGTTTCCAGCTTCTGGCTATTATAAATATGGCTGCTGTGAACATAGTGCAGCATGTGTCCTTACTACATGTTGGAATATCTTCTGGGTATATGCCCAGAAGTGGTATAGCTGTGTCCTCAGGTAGTATTGTGCATTTTTCTGAGGGTAGGCCAAACTGATTTCTAGAGTGGTTGTACCATCTTGCAACCCCAACAGCAATAGAGGAGTATTCCTCTTTCTCCATATTCGTGCCAGCATCTGCTGTCACCTGAGTTTTTGATCTTACCCATTCTGACTGGTATGAGATGGAATCTCAGACTTGTTTTGATTTGCATTTCCCTGACTACTAAGAATTTTGAATATTTCCTTACGTGCTTCTCAGCACTTTGAGTTTCATTAGTTGAGAATTGTCTGTTTACTTCTGTTCCCCATTTTTTGATAGGGCTATTTGATTCTCTCGAGTCTAAGTTATTGAGTTCTTTGTATATATTGGATATTAGCCCTCTATCTGATATAGGATTGGTAAAAATCTTTTCCCAATCTGTTGGTTATTGTTTTATCCTATTGCCTGTGTTCTTTGCCTTGCAGATGCTTTTGCAATTTCATGAGGTCCTATTGTTGATTCTTGATCTTAGAGCATAAGCCATTGGTGTTCTGTTCAGAAACTTTTCCCCTGTGCCCATGTGTTCGAGACTTTTCCCTCACTTTCTCTTCTATTAGATTCAATGTATCTGGTTTTATGTGGAGGTCCTTGATCCACTTGGACCTGAACTTTGTACAGGGAGATAGGAATGGATTAATTTGCATTCATCTACATGTTGACCACCAGTTGAACCAGCACCATTTGTTGAAAATGCTGTCTTTTTTCCACTGGATGGTTTTAGCTCCTTTGTCAAAGATAAAGTGACTGTAAGTGTGTGGGTTCATTTCTGGGTCTTTAATTATATTCCACTGATCTTCTTGCCTGTCACTATACCAATACCATGCAGTTTTTATCACTACTGTTCTATAGTAAAGCTTGAGGTCAGGCACGCTGATACGCTCCAGAAGTTCATTTATTTTTGACAATAGTATTTTTCTATTCTGGGTTTTTTGCTATTCCAAATGAATTTGAGAATTGCTCTTTCTAAGTCTATGAAGAATTGAGTTGGAATTTGGATGGGGATTGCATTGAATCTGTAGATTGCTCTCAACAGGATGGCCATTTTTACTATATTAATCCTGCCAATCCATGAGCATAGGAGATCTTTCCATCTTCTGAGATCTTCTTCGATTAATTTCCTTAGAGACTTAAAGTTCTTGTCATACAGATCTTTCATTTGCTTGGTTAGAGTCACACCAAGATACTTTATATTGTTTGTTACTATTGTGAAAGGTGACATTTCCCTAATTTCTTTCTCAGCCTGTTTATCCTTCAAGTATAGGAAGGCTACTGATTTGTTAGAGTTAATTTTATATCCAGCCACTTTGCTGAAGTTGTTTATCAGCTGCAGCAGTTCTCTGGTGGAGTTTTTTGGGTCACTTAAGTATATGATCATATCATCTGCAAATACTGATATTTTGATTTCTTTCTTTTTATTTTGTATCGCTTTGACTTCCTTTTGTTGTCTAATTGCTCTAGCTAGAACTTTAAGTACTATATTGAATAGATAGGAAGAGAGGGGGGAACCTTGTCTAGTCCCCGATTTTAGTGGGATTGCTTCAAGTTTCTCTCCATTTAGTTTGATGTTGTCTACTGGTTTGCTGTATATTGCTTTTTGCTATGTTTAGGTATGGGCCTTGAATTCCTGATCTTTCCAAGACTTTTATCATGAAGGGATGTTGAATTTTGTCAAATGTTTTTTCAGCATCTAATGATTTACCATGTGGGTTTTTTCTTTGAGTTTGCTTATGTAGTGGATTATATTGATGGATTTCCAGGTATTGAACCATCCCTGAATCCCTGGGATGAAACCTCATATTCTTTCCTTGCTTTCTGCATTTGGTGCTTTGATTATTATGTGATGAGAGAAATTTCTTTTCTGGTTGAATCTATTTGGAGTTCTGTAGGCTTCTTGAATGTTTATGTCCATCTCTTTCTTTAGGTTAGGGATGTTTACTTCTATAATGTTGAAGATATTTACTGGCCCTTTAAGTTGGAAATCTTTACTCTCTTCTTTCACTATTATCCTTAGGTTTGGTCTTCACATTGTGTCCTGGATTTCGTGGATGGTTTGGGTTAGGAGCTTCTTGCATTTTGCATTTTCTTTGACTGTTGTGTCAATTTTTTCTATGGTATCTTCTGCACCTGAGATTCCCTCTTCTATCTCTTGTATTCTGCTGGTGATGCTTGCATCAATGACTCCTGATCTCTTTCCTAGGTTTTCTACCTCCAGGGTTGTCTCCCTTTGTGATTTCTATATTGTTTCTGTTTCCATTTTTAGATCCTGGATGGTTTTGTTCATTTCCTTCGCCTGTTTGATTGTGTTTTCCTGTAATTCTTTAATGGATTTTTGTGCTTCCTCTCTAAGGGCTTCTAGATATTTACCTGTGCTCTCTAGTATTTTTTAAGGCAGTTATTTATTTCCTTCTTAAAATCTTCTATCATCATCATGAGATGTGATTTTAAATCTGAATCTTGTTTTTCTGGTGTATTGAGGTATGCAGGGTTTGCTGTGCTGGGAGAATTGGGTTCTGATGATGCCAAGTAGCCTTGGTTTCTGTTCCTTATGTTCTTGCCCTTGACTTTCACCATCTGGTTATCTCTGGTGTTAGTTGATCTTGCTCTCTCTGACTTTGGCTTATCCTTCCTGCAAGCCTCTGTGTCAGTACTCCTTGGAGACCAGCTCTCTTTGAAAGGAGTTTGGGTTTGGAGTCCTGTGGTACAGGGTCAGATCTGGGGTGCAGACAGAAACCAGAAGGTTTCTGTCCCCATCTGTTGCTTGGTTCCTGTGTCCTGATGTCTCTGCAAAGGTCCCTCCTGACCCAGTGAATTTGAACAGAAGTGGTGGTCTTGCCTGTGCTTGAATGTGTGTCAGCACTCCTAGGAGACCAGCTCTCTCCTGGAACTATTTCAGTATGGAGACTTGTGTCACAATATCAGCTCACCAGCTGCAGAAGTAAACCAGAAGGCCACTCCTTGGTCCCTGTGTCCTGAGTGTTCTGGGTGGGTCCCTCTGAGCAGAGGTGTTGGTCTTACCCCTGCTCACAGGCTTGTCCTCACACCTTGGAGGCTATCTTTCTCCTGGTACTATTTGGCTAGGGTGCCCTGTGGCCCAGGCTGAAGTCCCCAGCCACAAATGGACACCGGAAGGTTTCTGTCTTTTAATTTATTCTAAATAAACAGATATGGAAACATGGAAGGATGCAGATGTTTCATCAATGCCACATGCTTGGAACATTAAGATCACTGTTTACTTACCTTGCTTTGTGAATATTTTAGCAAATATCCATTAAAATAGGACATAGTATTTCTGAAATTTATCCATTTTTAATCTATTAGGATCTATAATTTTCACTGAGGCATCTAAAATACAAGAATAAATGAAGAGCTTTGAAACATGATGATATGAATTTGATATAAATATATGTTTTAAATTTCTTATTAATAATTTTTATTGTTAAATTGTATTATTGAATTTCTAAGATTAAAATTTTCAACTAAAGCCATATCAGGTGATCAGAAAAGTTGATAATATGCAGCATATTATTCTACTGAATATCTAGATGTTCATTATATTGAATGGATTATTAAATATTTTTAGAAAGGAAGGTTACAGGATTTACTTGATGGGAAGTGTTGAGCAATCAGTTGTAGGGGCTGTGATATCCTTTTAGAGCATTGAGGTGTCAGAAATAATGAATTGAGGAAGTACTCGTCAATGTAAATGCTTTTGATAGTGTGGAAAAAGTAAATTTCCAAGAAACACACACAACACAACCTTCATTTATCACTTTAAAATAGTGCAATTTTATTACTTGAGATACTGTTTTTATTTTTACTTCCAGCAACTATCTGTTCAATGAAGCAACATGAAAGTAGATCAAGTGGATTGGTGAATCTTTTATTTACAGTTAATATAATAATGCATTAAAATTAAGTACTGACATGTTACCTGTGTAGTTCAGTCTACTCATTTCTCAGTGCTGACACACCTACAGTTTAAATGGCAGAAGTTTCCTTTATAGAACTGCTCTAACTGCAGCAATTAGAGTTTTCAGTTTAAGTTAAATTCAGTGTTCACAAGTGGGGTCAAGGCTATATAATATTAATTTGTTTGGTTTTATAGTTCCCCTTTTTCTTAATTACAAGTTCAGGATGTTTTGATGAAATCTCTCTAAAATAATCATGCCCCTTAAAATTGCAAACATATAATAAAACAAAGTTCCTATAGAAAATCACCATGCCTCATGATTTAATCTATATATTTTGAGTTATAACAGTCTATATAAAATCACATGAAGTCCTAATTCTAATGACATAAAGTTCTGTTAGGAAACAGAATCAGTTATTCACATAAGACAATGTGTTCTGCTATTATGAGTGTCTTGCATTTCTCAGAAAACAAAGAAACTAGTTGAATTATTTTACTACTAAACCAGGATCTGAGAGATGTCTTACAAGGTAAATTTCTATGCCTCACAACCTGAAAGCCTAACACGGAGTCCCATATCTCATGATGGAAGAAGAAATCCACCCTAGGAATATTACCCTCCACATATGTACCTCCAGATTATATATGCACACCTACACACACACACACACACACACACACACACACACACACACAAACACACAAAACACACCACAAACCCACAAACCCACAAACCATAGACACATACCCATCAAATACATATACATATGTATACATATTAGTAAACAAAAATATGTGTCATATATATATATATGTGTGTGTGTGTGTGTGTATGATATATATGATATGCTGATATATATATATATATCAGCAATGAGGCAGAGAGGGGGTCAGTATTTAGAGGATGTGAGACAGAGTGAGAAATTGAGATCTAGAACCCCAGTGACAAGGAGAGAAATAGTACAGTGTTCAGGATCAGAAAGAGAGAGAACCCAAAGGTCTGCAGAAAAAGTAGGGGAAAATTATTATACCTCAGAATACCTGAATTTCTTTAGTATGGAATATAGTGGAATAGAATGTGTATGTGTGTGTGTGTGTGTGTGTGTGTGTGTGTATAGTGGAATAGAATGTGTATGTGTGTGTGTGTGTGTGTGTGTGTGTGTGTGTGTGTGTGTGTGTGTGTTTGTGTATTTGTATGTGTGTTATGAAACAAAGCAAAGAGGAACCCAAACAAAAACATCCTTCTTGGAAATCTATTCTCTTTATGTGTTACAAAGTACTTTAAATTTTAATTTTAAAAATTTAAAATGCTCTCTGGTTTAGTTTTCTCATCCTCCTTCCCAGGGTACTGACAGGTGCATGCATCCCAGCCTTCAGAAAAATGGAAACAGTGATTTTCATGGCTCTTTTCTTTTGTTTTTAACTTAGAAATATCCTTAATTCTGCTTGGGAATTTTCTGAGGTTGAAAGTAGAGTTGAAACACTGGCCAGACAGATTTTGTCTATGAATACTAACCAATACATAGAAGGAAATAAAATTGAAGGTGACCTATAGCAAAGAGTAGAACCATCAATCTATTTGATGCTTGGTTATTATAAGGGCTCTCTGTGTTTGGCTTAACCTCCATTGTCATTAAATGAGCTCAGATCATCTTAAAATAATTGATTTACATGGAAGTTTGGCCTTTTAATTTATCTGAAAAGCTAGCCTAAAATAGATTTCTTTGTCTTGCAGTCAGAACTGATGTAAATGTATAGTTACAATCCTAAGCCTGGTTGACTTCAACATATACCACAGAACGTTGAGGTAGCTATCTATAGTCCTTATCTAGTAGTATTTTGCTGGCATCCAGGGTAATGTATTAAGATTTTATATAAAAATTTTCATATTCATGTGCTTAGATTTTACTTTCTCTTGTGCATGCCCATTTAGCACAAATATGTTGATTTTGAAAACTTGGTGAAATTTAGAAATAAATTTCAAAACTTTTCTAAAATTAAATATTTTGGGAGGAGAACAAGCAAAATAAATTTGTTGCAAGTACTGCAACTTTGTTCCAAAACATATTGACTGTTCCTAACTTCAGTTCCTCAAAACATAATGACGTTTCCTAAGCCCAGCTCCCATTATTCATCCTTTGTTCCTAAAAACATATTGACTGTTCTGTACCAGAGTTCTCATTATTCATCATTTAGTATTCACTCAAAATAATAACTGTTCCTTAATAATAACTGCTCCTGTTATTCATCCTTTGCTTCCAAAAATGTAATGATTGTCCCTGACCACCTCTCCCATTATTCATTTTTTGTTCCTCCAAACATAATGACTATTCCTGACAAGAGCCATGCAGGAAAGGCGAGTTACCTGGAGATGGCCTAACATTTTGCTTAGCTATGATGGGTGCTCTCTGAGTGGTATGGTCCCCAGAGACTTCATCTGAGGATTGCTTCTCACTGTTGCTCTGACTGTTTTGTCACGAATACATGGTCTAACGAATTCTGGGTATCAGCCCACCTGATTGGGCAAATTTCCTGCCTATCAATATGAAGATGTATTTTCATATATATATTACATAGATGAATTGATGATTTTGTAATTCCTTATAATGATTTTCTAGAATGCATGAATTGATTCAAGTAGTTTAAGTCCACTGTAGAATAAAAAGCTGCAAATAGAATTCTGTGTCATGAGATAATTGCACTAGGAAAATACAATTATCTTGCAACTTACAATCAAGGAAAACATTCCTTCTAGGTAAGGAACGAGGTCACTTATCTTGGTAATTAAAGATCATACACTTGGAATGGGCAATTTATTGTGGGTGCAGGGATAGAAAAATTAATGATTGACTAGTTTATCTATACAACATTTCAAAAATAATAAGATACAAGGCAGATGATCTGTCTCATGGCAAAATCTTGCTAACTTGTGAGAAAAATTATTGCTTTAAACTTATAATAAACTTGTGGAGCTAAACAATAGAGTGTTTAGTCAGGTATAGTCTTAATGGAAAGATATAAAAAATTCTGTTGTCAATTCTTAAACCTTATCGATCTATGACATGAACTACTACTTTAGACTTACTATGAAGTTATGTAATGTAAATTGTTTAGAAAACTATAAAATAAATTATCCTGCTGTAATGATTCTACCTGATAATGGTTATGAGGTAGTTTTGTCTAAGAAGGTATTAAAGTCTGAAGGAAAAACATAAAGGGAGAAAAAGCTCTTTATTTTTCCGAAGATGTCTCCCCTCGTTGTGATATGAATGGTGTTATGATCGGTGGGATGGTCGTGCGGCTCCAGAACACACACAGGGCCTAACAGTTCCATGTGGGGAGTTTATTGGAAGAGGGGGACAAAGTAGCAGCGAGAAGAGAAGGGGAAAAGAGAGAGAGAGAGCAATCAGAGGGGTCTTCTGTTTATATAAGGAGAGTAGCAGAGCCACAGATAAAGATGGGAGGTGGGCCAAGTAAATTCTGGGAATATGGTGGCTGTTGCCTTGGCAAAAGGTGGGCAGGTTGCGCTGTCTCCTGGGTGTGACATACTGGTTTGGAGGTCTTGACTGCTCTTCCAGAGGTCCTGAGTTCAATTCCCAGCAACCACATGGTGGCTCACAACCATCTGTAACGGGATCCGATGCCCTCTTCTGGTGTGTCTGAAGACAGCTGCATGCACATATTCATGCACATAAAATAAATAAAGCATCCCCCACTTTATTTATTTATTTATTTATTTATTTATTTATTTATTTATTTATTGCTTTATCCACTGCATGTGTATGTGTGCCTGACTTTTTGTCCTTTTTTTCCTTTCTCCCATAAACACTTAAGGAGCTCTGAGTCTCTTGCCTAGGCAGCTAGAGGCCCCTGAGTTAAAGAAGTTAAAGAGTAAAGAGCCCAAGTAATTAGGTTTCTTTTTTATTGATTGATTGATTGATTGATTGATACTTTATTTACATTTCCAATGTTTCCCCCTTTCCAGGTCTCCTCTTTGGAAAACCCCTATCCCCTCCCTCTCCCCCCCGCCTCTATGAGGGTATTCCACCTCCCACCCACCTGCCCACTCAATCCTGTATTCCCACCTTGATATTCCCCTTTACTGGGGCCTCTAACACCCTCAGGCCCAAGGGCCTCTCCTCCCCCTGATGGCCAACAAGGCCCTCCTCTGCCACATATGTGGTCTGAGCCATGAGTCCCTCGATGTGTATTCTTTGGTTGATGGTCCAGCCTCCAGGTGGACCGGGGGGAGGGTGTCAGGCCAGTAGACACTGTTGCTCCCTCCATGGGTCTGCATTCTCCCTCAGCTCCTTCATTCCCTTCTCCAACTCTTCCATCTGGGACCTCACTCTCAGTCCAGCGGTTATTGTAAAGTGAAAGTTGGGTATTCTGAACTTTTGGGCTAATATCCACTTATCAGTAGTCCCCTGCTGCTATCAGCAGGAGTCAATTGCCAGAAGCCATCAACTCTGGCTCTCAGAATATTAAAAGAGTATTTATTGCTGCAAGCTATCAGTTCTTGCCCCAGAATAGCAAGAGAGTTAATTGCCAGAAGCCATCAGCTTTTGGGATTATTCCAACATTATGTCTCACCTCAGTATGTGGGTGTCAAGGCAGGACCTTGACATGTTCCTATTTAGAAAACAACAAATGGATTTGGATGGTTGGATTGTAAAAACTACAGTCTGTATCAGTTGACATAGATCAACCCCATAAGAAAAGCCCTTATTCCAAGTTCCTGATCAGTGATAAAATATAACAATAACTTTGCACATATATTTTGGTTTGGAAGCTTAAATATTCTGTGGTCTTCTGGCTCAGGGTAGGAATTCTGCATCCAAGTCTGTTCTGCAGCCCAATTAATCAGTAGTAGCTTGATGACAATAAATTCTTGTCCTCTGCATTGACTTAGTGATTGAGTTTTATGGAGGCCAGAGGATGTTGAGTGCCTTCTTCTATAGCTGTTAACCTTATTTTTGAGTGAGACAGTCCTTCTCACTGAGACTAGAGTTTACTGATATTTATGCACTGGCTGGTTATTGAGCACATAGGGTGCTATGGTCCCCATTGACCTCCCTTGAACTGTGTTACAAGTGCAGACCACCAAGCCTGGCCTGCACAGAAACTGCCTAATTGACAAACTGAGCCATATTCCAGCCCTGGATGAGTTCTTTTGTAATATTTCCTTGTCATTATTTTGTTGTGTTATTGAATGAAAATATGTGTGAATGTGGAGTTACATATCTTATATCACTTTCCCCCTAATAACAGTGGCTCAAATGTAAAAGTATACTAAATATTCTCATAGAATTTCAAAATATTATGAGATATAACTTCCAAATAAACTCTGTATTCATAGATATTGGAGGAACAAGGTGGATATCAGAAACAAAGTTTTTTGTATTTTCATTCAAGAATAGTATTTTAAGAATTATAAATCACATTATTTAAGTAAAGATGCATACTAAATGTATTCTCTTTAATCAAAGAGGGTAAAAGCACTTTTATTCTTACTTTATTTTTTTTTTTTTAAATATTGGTTATTTTGTTTATTTACATTTCAAATGTTATCCACCTCCCTGGTTTCCCCTGGACAACCACTCTATCCCACCCTGCTCCCTCTGCTTCTATGAGGGTGCTCCCCAACTCACCTATCAACTTATGCCTCACCACCCTAGCATTCCCCTATGGTGGGGCAGTAAGCCTTGACAGGAACAAGGCCCTCCCCTCTCATTGATCCCAGACAAGGCAATCCTCTGTTACATGTGCAGCTGGAGCCATGGGTACCTCCATGTGTATTCTTTGGAAAAAATGTTCAGAATACCCCTGATGCAACTTACAGACCACATGAAGCTTAAGAAGAAGGAAAACAAAAGTGTGGATGCTTCAGTCCTACTTACACGGGAAAAAAAAAAAACAAAAACAATCACAGGAGGTATAGGGTCAGAGGGACTTGGGAGGAAGAGAGAAAAGGGAGGAAAAAGGGAGCAGGGGCAGGTATGGGAGGAGAGGGGGAGGGGAGAGATGTAGGATGCAAGGAAATGTAGATGTAGATGCAAGGAAATTGAACCAAAGTGTATAGCAATGGGGGATGGGGAACTGTGGTAGTCAACACAAAGTGCCAGATGCCAAGAATGCAAGAGTCTCCCAGGACCCAATGGGGATGACATTAACTGAAATATCCAATAAATGGAAGAGAGAACCTGTAGAGACCATATGGAGAGGTTAGGTCCAAGGGGTGGGGCTGAAGAGAAACAGGAAGCCTGCCTCTGCACTTCCCTTTCACTGCAAGGGGCTAAAGAAGTTAACGCTTTTTTCCTCCCCCCTTCATAGATTCTTCTGACCTTTGGAGCAGGAAAACAAAGAGGGACCAGCCTGGCACCAGGATATTGCAGTTCCCCTTTTCCCGTTTCATGGTAGCACTCACTTCCTCATGACAACACCCACTCCATGCTCCACTGGGGGTTGGGGGGTATGCCAGCCTTGGGAACAGACAAAAAGCACCATACCCAAGCTTCTGCATCACTTAAGCTAGCACTTCGAGTGATAACCAACACTTCTCAGATACAGATGGCTACTGCCCTTCAAGGAAGCAAAGACCAATATCCTTGAAGTGATAAAAATCCCACTCTTGGACTTTGGGAGAGGGGCAATTAAGTGTTCCCAGATAGCTTGTAAAAATACACTAGCTTCTGGTAGAGCAATAAGCTACTGTTCTCAGGTCAGGGTTTTTTTGTTTGTTTGTTTGGTGTGTGTGTGTGTGTGTGTGTGTGTGTGTGTGTGTGTGTGTGAGAGAGAGAGAGAGAGAGAGAGAGAGAGAGAGAGAGAGAGAGAGAGGGAGAGACTCTCTCAGTTCCCTCACTCAGGATGATATTTTCTAGTTCCATCCATTTGCCTGTGAATTTCACGAAGTCATTGTTTTTGATACCTCAGTAGTAATCCATTGTGTAAATGTACCACAATTTCTGTATCCATTCCTCTGTTGAGGGACATCTGGGTTGTTTCAACTTCTGGCTGTTATAAATAAGGTTGCTATGAACATAGTGGAGCATGTGACCTTGTTATATATTGGAGCATCTTTTAGATATATGCCCAGGAGTGATATAGCTGGGTCCTCAGGTAGCACTATGTCCAATTTTTTGAGAAACCATCAGTCTGATTTCCAGAGTGGTTGTACCAGCTTGCAATCCCACCAACAATGGAGGAGTGTCCTCTTTCTCTACATCTTCACCAGCATCTGCTGTCACCTGAGTTTTTGATCTTAACTGTTCAGACTGCTATGAGGTATAATCTTAGTATCGTTTTGATTTGCATTTCCCTGAAGACTAAGGATGAATTTTAGGTGCTTCTGAAAGACCCCAAACCTCATTTATACCCTTAATGACCCCTAGATAGCTTAGAGCCAACAATAAAAATAGGAATAAAGTTATAGGATTGAAACTATGTGCCTGACTAAGCCCCACGTGACCACATTCTAGTCCGGGAAACGAATGACCCTGGACTGGCCTCTGAACAAAAATACCCCATTCCAGGAACTGGCTAATCACAAAGGCAGGTTTCACAATAATGTTATAACTCATAACTAACTCAAAATAGCTGCACAAATGTTTTTGTAACTGTCTTATGATAGATTTAGTTTCTCAATGATTTAACACCTTGTGATTAACTTAGAATAACTGTTAGAAGTCTTTATAGTTACCTTATGATTGTTTTAAGACATTCTGTATTTTTCCATGACACATATTTTTCCTTTGATCCCATCTTTAACCCCCATGCTTTGTGGTTCTTCCCTTTAAAAACCCCTGACTTCAGTGGCTGGAGGTCGAACTCCTCTATCCCTGCATGGGTTATGAGCTCGGCCCTAGTGCACTAGTCCCGAATAAACCTCATGTGATTACAGCAAGAAACGGTCTCTTGTGAGTTCCTTGGGGGGTCGTGCTATCCCAAGACTTGAGTCAGGGTCTCCCCACCATGGGGGTCTTTCATTTGGGGGCTTGTCTGGGATTTACGACCACCCTCGTCTCCGAAGACCTACTTGGAGGTGAGATTCTGTCTATGTGTTTCTGTCTGTTTATATAGCTGTATTTTCGAGTCTGTTTACCTCTGGTTTGCGCGCAGGTCTGTTTGTGCAGTTGCTCGTGTCCCAAGAAGGAACAGAGAGGGTTGCGTGGTCAGCTGATGCACTAGGAGGACCACCTACTGCTGCTCTGGGAGATGTCCCAGGAGGTCTGAGGGAGCACCAGGGACGCCTGGGTGACTCCCGTCTGAGTGCTGAAGGGGATACGGTAGTTCTTCTTGAACAACGAGACTATATACCCTCTTGGCCGTCTGATTCTCTGGATTGGACCCGCTTACCCCAGTGGAAGCGGGTACTTGTCTGTCTTTGTCTATGTAATTTTTGTGTCTGTTTTGTTTTGTTTGGGACTTTGACTATGGGACAGATGGTAACAACTCCTTTAAGCCTGACTTTAGACCATTGGACTGATATCAAGGACAGGGCTCATAATTTGTCAGTTGAAGTCAGGAAAAGACCATGGCAGACTTTTTGCTCCTCAGGATGGCCGACTTTTAACATTGGATGGCCCCCTGAGGGTACTTTTGACCTGGCTATCATTCTTGCCATCAAAGCCATTGTTTTTCAAGAAGGGCAAGGGTCCCATCCTGACCAGGGACCCTACATTCTTGCTTGGGAGGATCTCGCAGAGGACCCCCCACCCCCCATGGCTCAAGCATTGGGTACCAAGACAAAAACCAGGCTCCCAAGTCCTGGCCCTAAGAGAATCGGAACATAAACCGAAAGTAAGAACTTCAAAACTTGAGACTCAGCCCGTGAGTCAGCCTTCAGCTCCCCCTAAGATCTATCCTGAGATCGAGGGACCACCAGAATGACCAATTTCTCTCCCACCCCCTTATCCTCAACCCCAAGTACCAAATCAGGGGGCCAACAGTGGGGCAGAGGACAGACCGGCCACCGGAACCCGAAGTCGGCGAATCCAGAGTCCTACACAAAGGTTTGGAGAACCAAACTCCACCACAGCATTGCCGCTTCACGCCTATGGACCTCCTGTTGAACCCCCTCAACTCCGACTCCTCCAATTTTGGCCATTTTCTTCCTCTGATCTCTACAATTGGAAAACTATGTTAGAAAATCCTGCCAGCCTGACAGGTCTACTGGAATCCCTAATGTTTTCTCATCAGCCTACTTGGGATGATTGTCAACAGCTTCTACAGGTTCTCCTCACTACTGAGGAAAGAGAAAGGATCCTCCTGGAAGCTCGTAAAAATGTTCCAGGAGTAGATGGGACCCTCACCACTCTCCAAAACCTAATAGATGCTGGATTCCCATTGAACCGCCCTAATTAGGCCTTCGATACGGCAGAAGGTAGGGAACGGCTGACGATCTACCACCAGGCTCTCATGGCAGGTCTCAGAGGGGCTGCGAGATGCCCCACCAATTTGGCTAAGGTAAGAGAAGTCCTTCAAGGACCAACGGAACCTCCATCCATATTTTTTAGAACGGATAATGGAAGCTTATAGGTGTAAAACCGCTTTTGACCCCACCTCTGAGGGTCAACAGGCAGCAATAACTATGGCTTTTATACAACAATCAGCAACAGACATTAAGAAGAGGTTACAATGGTTAGAGGGACTACAGACCTTAACTTTACAGGACTTAGTTAAAGAAGAAGAAAAGGTATACCATAAGAGAGAGACTGAGGAAGAAAGGAAAGAAAGGGAAAAGCAGGAAACAGAAGAGAGAGAGAATCAAAGAGATTGTAGACTAGAGGAAAGAGAAAATAGGAGGGCTCATAGACAACAGAGAAGTCTGACTAAGATTTTGGCCACAGTTATAGGAGAAAAAGAAAGAGCAGGATTTAGACAGACAGGAGACCTGGGCAACAGAAGACCATGGATGAAAGAAGGCGGACAAAAATATTCAGTAGAAAAGACCAATGTGCTTACTGTAAAGAAAAAGGACATTGGGCAAAGAATTGCCCAAAGAGAAGGACTAAAACATCTAAAGCCTTAACAATAGAAGAGGAAGATTAGGGAGGACGGGGCTCGGACCCCCTCCCCGAGCCTAGGGTAACCCTAACTGTGGAGGGGACTCCCATGGATTTTTTAGTAGATACTGAAGCTGAGTTTTCAGTGTTAAAACAGCCTCTGGGGAAATTAAAAAATAAAAAGACTATGGTTATGGGGGACACTGGGAAGAAGCAATATCAATGGACCACTTCTAGGCAAGTGGATCTAGGAAGAAGACAAGTGACCCACTCCTTCTTGGTCGTCCCCGAATGCCCTATGCCCCTATTAGGGAGAGACCTACTAACCAAATTAAAAGCTCAAATCAAATTTTCTAAAGAGGGACCAAAGTGACATGACAAAACCCCACTTCCATGGTATTAACTCTGAAACTCGATGAAGAATATAGGCAACATGAACCCCCTAATAAGACAAAGACATCAGATTTAGAAGAATGGCTGACAGCATTTCCTAAGGCTTGGGCAGAGACTGGAGGCATGGGAATGGTGATACGAGTTCCCCCAATAGTTGTGGGACTAAAAACAGATGCCACCCCCATTGGGGTTCGCCAATACCCCATGAGCAAGGAGGCTAGAGAAGGAATTAGATCTCATATCCAGAGACTTCTGCAACAAGGCATTTTAATCCCCTGCCAGTCACCCTGGAACACACCTTTGTTGCCAGTTAAGAAGCCTGGCACTAATGACTACTGGCCAGTACAGGATCTGAGGGAAGTCAACAAGAGGGTTCAGGACATACATCCAACAGTTCCTAACCCCTATAACTTCCTTAGCTCACTGCCCCCCTGATCGCAAATGGTATACAGTTCTAGATTTAAAAGATGCTTTCTTCTGCCTCAAGTTACATCATTTGAGTCAGCCTATTTTTTGCCTTTGAATGGAGAGATCCGGACACTGGACAAACAGGGCAGCTGACTTGGGCCAGGCTGCCTCAAGGTTTCAAAAATTCACCGACCCTTTTCTATGAGGCCCTCCATCGAGATTTGACTACCTTCAGTGCTAGGAACTCCCAAGTTACATTACTCCAATACATTGATGATTTGCTTCTAGCCGCTACCACTAAGCTCGAATGCCAGCAGGGAACCAAGGAACTTTTGACTGAACTGGGTGAGTTGGGGTACAGGGCATCAGCAAAGAAAGCTCAGCTATGCCAAATGGAAGTCAACTATCTAGGGTATGTTCTCAGAGATGGGAAACGATGGCTTACAGAAGCCCAGAAGAACACTGTGACCCAGATACCCACCCCAACTACACCCAGACAAATGAGGGAATTCTTGGGCACTGCTGGCTTCTGTAGACTATGGATTCCAGGGTTTGCATCCTTAGCAGCCCCACTATACCCCCTAACCAAGGAAGGGGGGAGTTCATATGGTCTTCAGAACACCAAAAGGCCTTTGAAGAGACCAAAAAGTCTCTTTTGAATGCACCTGCCCTGGCTCTGCCTGATTTGACCAAACCTTTCACTCTATATGTAGATGAGAGGGCTGGGATTGTAAGAGGGGGTCCTAACTCAGACTCTAGGACCTTGGAAAAGACCTGTAGCTTATCTGTCAAAAAAAAATTGGACCCAGTCACCAGCGGTTGGCCTTCCTGTCTGAAAGCCATCACTGCGGTGGCCTTGCTCATCAAAGACATTGATAAGCTCATTCTGGGACAACGAACCATTGTGGTGGCACTCCACGCTCTCGAAAGCATCATCAGGCAGCCCCCTGACTGATGGATGACCAATACCCAGATGACTCATTACCAGAGCCTCTTGTTGACTGAACAGATGACTTTTGCTCCCCCTGCCATCATCAACCCCGCTGCTTTGTTGCCAGAAACCGATGAATCCCTGCCTACCCACCATTGTGCTGAGATCCTGGCAGAAGAAACTGGCATCCGAAGCGACCTCCAGGATCAGCCTTGGCCCGGCAGCCCTAACTGGTATACCGATGGCAGCAGCTACATAGTTGAAGGTAAGAGGAAGGCGGGGGCAGCAGTAGTGGATGGAAAATGAATAATCTGGGCTAGCAGCCTCCCTGAAGGGACTTTGGCTCAGAAAGCTGAACTGATAGCCCTGATACAGGCTCTAAGAATGGCAGAAGGAAAGTCCATTAACATCTACACTGACAGCAGGTACGCTTTTGCAACCGCTCATATACATGGGGCAATATATAAGCAAAGGGGGCTGCTCACATCTGCAGGAAAGGACATCAAAAATAAAGAAGAAATTCTGAGCCTCCTTGAGGCCATACACTTACCACAAAAGATAGCCATCATGCATTGCCCAGGACACCAGAAGGGACAAAGCACTGTGGCTAGAGGGAACCAAATGGCTGACTTAACTGCTAAACAGGCAGCCCAAGGAGCCATGGTCTTGACTGCTAAAAAATCAAAAGATTATTATGATACCAGAGAAACCAGTTTTAGATATGCCCCTGAAGATTATCAAATTATGGACGAGCTGGGCATAGTTCAGGGTTACACCCCTTATGGAGTGGCCGAAACAAAGGAAGGCAAACAAATACTTCCCCGAACAGAAGGGCGAAAATATGTCACTAACCTTCACTGCTTGACCCATCTAGGAACAAAAAAACTAAAGGACATTGTGAAATCCTCTGATTACCATGTTATTGGACTTTCAAAACTAACGCAAGACATAGTTAAAAATTGTGAAGCATGTACCTTGACTAATGCCGGACATTCCATGAATGGTCAGAGACTTAGAGGCGACTGCCCTGGAGCATATTGGGAAGTAGATTTTACAGACGTTAAGTCAGCCAAATATGGCTATAAATATTTGTTAGTTTTTATAGATACTTTTTCAGGATGGGTAGAAGCCTTCCCCACCAGAACTGAAACTGCCAATATGGTGATCAAGAAGATCCATGAGAAAATCTTTCCAAGGTTTGGAATTCCCAAAATGATTGGGTCCGACAATGGCCCTGCCTTTGTTGCCCAGGTAAGTCAGGGACTGGCCACCCAGCTTGGGAAATGGAAATTACATTGTGCTTATAGACCCCAGAGTTCAGGTTAGGTAGAAAGGATGAATAGAACCTTAGGAGACCTTGACAAAATTAGCCTTAGAGACCAGCGGAAAAGATTGGACAGCCCTCCTTCCCTTCACTTTGTTCCGAGTCCGAAACACCCCGGGGAGATTTAAACTCACCCCTTATGAGATCCTATGTGGGGGGCCATCACCACTTACTGAGGCAGGTGGAATTTTTGACCCTGATGCCTCTCTATCTAAACCCCTGTTTTTTTACTTAAAGGCCCTAGAGTTGGTCAGACACCAAGCTTGGGAACAGATAAAAGAAGCCTATAAACCTGAAAATACCAATGTGCCTCATCAGGTCCAGGTCGGAGACGCTGTCCTAGTCTGGCGCCATTGGACAGGCAACCTTGAACCTCGCTGGAAGGGACTATACTTAGTGCTCCTGACCAGCCCCATGGCAATTAAAGTTGAAGGTATCTCGGCCTGGATCCATGCTTCCCACATCAACAGAGTTCCAAAACCGGCTCAAAATGAATGGAAACTGGAGAAATCTGCCAATCCTTTCAAGCTGCACCTATGCCGTACCCATAGCCCAGATGCCAAATCTTAAAATAAGTAGCAAAGGACCCAGAGGTCTGGGTTTTTTAATACTCTGGATACATCTAGTGATGGGAGAAGCGAATGTTCACTGGCCCTTTAATCTCACCTGGCTGGTGACTAATGGGGCAGGTGATATTATTTGGAGTACATCAAGGGTCACACATCCCAACACATGGTGGCCTGAGCTCTATCCAGAACTTTGCAAATTAGCGATGGGAGCTCCAGCCAACTGGGACAAAGAGGGACATTCAGACCAGCATAAAGCTCCCTCAATACCTTCCCCCCGTGAGAGACAAGGTCTATCTCCCTGGGGTGGCTGTGCCACATGGAGGAGGAGAAGTAGATTAAGTAGACTCACTTTCTATGTTTGCCCTGGTCCTCACAGAGACAGTGCCTTAACTTCTCGATGTGGAGGCCGGACCGACTTTTACTGCCGAAGTTGGGGATGTGAAACCATGGGTGACACCTACTGGAGTCCTTCCTCCTCATGGGATTATATTAAGCTCGTTCCTCGAATTTATTATCATCCAGAAGAAGTAATCATTGATGGATATGATTTCCAACCCGCCCGGTTTAAGAGAGAACCTATATCTTTAACTCTAGCTGTCATACTTGGACTAGGAATAGCTGCCGGAGTAGGAACAGGGACTGCAGCCTTAGTCACTGGGCCACAACAATTAGAAAAAGGCATAAATGAACTTCAGGCTAACATGAACGAGGATTTACAGGCTTTAGAAAAATCTGTTAGTAATCTAGAAGAATCCTTGACTTCCTTATCAGAGGTAGTTCTACAAAATAGAAGAGGATTAGATTTACAATTTTTAAAGAAAGGTGGACTCTGTGCGGCTTTAAAAGAAGAATGCTGCTTTTACGTCGATCATTCAGGCGCTATCAAAGACTCTATGAGCAAGCTTAGAGAAAGACTAGAAAAACGCAAAAGAGAAAGAGAGGATAGCCAAGGATGTTTTAATAAATCACCATTGATGACAACTTTGTTTTCTGCCCTGTCTGGACCCCTTCTGATCCTATTTCTTTTGCTTACTATTGGACCCTGTTTAATTAATAGATTACTAACTTTTGTCAAGGAACAGGTAAGTGCCATCCAGATTCTGATGTTGAAACAATACCGAACAATAGGAGATCGAAGTCAGCCTATGTATGTTAATACAGAAATGTAGTTCTAAGATTAGAACTAACCACTAGAAGAAGTGGGGAATGAAAGACCCCAACCCTCATTTATACCCTTAATGACCCCTAGATAGCTTAGAGCCAACAATAAAAATAGGAATAAAGTTATAGGAATGAAACTATGTGCCTGACTAAGCCCCACATGACCACATTCTAGTCCAGGAAATGAATGACCCTGGACTGGACTCTGGACAAAAATACCCCATTCCAGGAACTGGCTAACCACAAAGGCAGGTTTCACAATGATGTTATAACTCATGACTAACTCAAAATAGCTGCACAAATGTTTTTGTAACTGTCTTATGATAGA
Organism: Uromys caudimaculatus; assembly: GCA_028551405.1. Taxonomy (NCBI): domain Eukaryota; kingdom Metazoa; phylum Chordata; class Mammalia; order Rodentia; family Muridae; genus Uromys; species Uromys caudimaculatus. The sequence goes on from CM052713.1 coordinate 9,107,897, forward strand.
TTTAGTTTCTCAATGATTTAGCACCTTGTGATTAACTTAGAATAACTGTTAGAAGTCTTTATAGTTACCTTATGATTATTTTAAGACATTCTGTATTTTTCCATGACATGTTTTTCCTTTGATCCCATTCTTTACCCCCCTTGCTTTGTGGTTATTCCCTTTAAAAACCCCTGACTTCAGTGGCTGGGAGTCGAACTCCTCTATCCCTGCATGGGTTATGAGCTTGGCCCTAGTGCAGTAGTCCTGAATAAGCCTCGTGTGATTACAGCAAGAAACGGTCTCTTGTGAGTTCCTTAGGGGGTCGTGCTATCCCGAGACTTGAGTGAGGGTCTCCCCACCATGGGGGTCTTTCACTTCTAGGCTATTCCAGAATCCTCAGTTGAGGATTCTTTGTTTAGCTCTGTATTTTTAAATAGGGCTATTTGTTTCCCTAGACTCTCACTTCTTGAATTCTTTGTATATATTGGATATTAGACTTCTATCAGATGTAGGATTGGTAAATACCTTTCCCAATCTGTAGGTTATAGTTTTGTCCTGATGATAGTGCCCTTTGCCTTACAGAAGCTTTTCAATTACACAACATCCCATTTGCCTGTATTTAATCTTAGTGTCTAGGCCATCTATATTCTTTTCAGGAAATCTCCTGTGCTGATGTGTTCAAGGCTCCTTCCCAATTTCTCTTCTAATAGAATCAGTGTATCTGGTTCTATGTGGAGGTCCTTGATCCACTTGGACTTGAGCTTTGTACAAGTAGATAAGAATGGATCAATTTGCATTCTTCTACATTTTGACTGCCAGTTGAACCAGTACCATTTGATGAAGATGCTGTCTTTTTTCCACTAGATGGTTTTAGCTTCTTTGTCAAAGATGAAATGACCATAAGTGTGTGGGTTGATTTCTGGGTCATCAATTCTATTTCATTGATTTACTTTTCTCTCTCTGTAGCAATACCATGTGGTTTTTATCACTATTTCTCTGTAGTAGAGCATGAGGTCAAGGGTGGAGATTCCCCAATAATTTCTCTTATTTTCAAGAATAGTTTTCCTTATCCTAGGTTTATTGTTATTCAAAATGAATTTGATAATTGCTTTTCTATCAGTGTAAAGAAATGTGTTGGAATTTTGATAGGAATTACATTGAATCTGTAAATTGCCTTTGGTAAAATGGCCATTTTTACTATGTTAATCCTGCCAATCCATGAGCATGGGAGATCTTTCTATCTTCTGAGGTCTTCTTTGATTTCTTTCTTCAGAGACTTGATGTTTCTGTCATACAGATCTTTCACATGGTTGGTTGTAGTCACACCAAGTTATTTTATATTATTTGTGACTATTATGAAGGGTGTCATTTTCCTAATTTTTTTCTCAGACCATTTATTCTGAGAATACAGGAAGGCTACAGATTTGATTTAATTCATTTTATATCCAGCCACTTTGCTGAAATCGTTTATCAGCTGAAGGAGTTCTTTAGTGATATTTTTGGGGGCACTTACATATACTGTCGTATCATCTACAAATAGAGATATTTTGTGTTTTTCCTTACCGATTTGTATTCCTTTGACCTTCGTTTGTTGTCTAATTGCTCTGGCTAGAACTTCGAGTACTATATTGACTAGATAGGGAGTAGACAGCCTTGTCTAATCCCTAATTTTAGTGGGATTGCTTCAAGCTTCTTTCCATTTAATTCAATATTGGCTACTGGTTTGCGTTATGTTGCTTTTATTGTGTGTAGTTATGGGGTTGAATTCCTGTTCTTTCCAAGACTTTTAATATGAAGGGATGTTGAATTTTGTCAAATGCTTTTTCAGCATCTAATGAGATGATCATGTGGTTTTTTTCTTTGAGTTTTTTATATAGTGGATTACATCGATGGATTTCCACATATTGAAACATCCCTGCATCCCTGGGATGAAGTCTATTTGATCATGCTGAATGACTATTTTGATGTATTCTCAGATTCGGATTGTGAGAATTTTATTGAATATTTTTATATCAATATTCATAGGGCAAATTGGTCTGAAGATCTCTTTCTTTGTTGGGTCTTTGTGTGGTTTTGGTATCGGCATAACCGGAGCTTCATAGAATGAATTGGACAGTGTTCCTTCAGTGTCAATTTTGTGGAATCATTTGAAGAGTATTGGTATGAGGTCTTCATTGAAGGTCTGATAGAATTCTGTACTAAAACTATCTGGTCCTGTGCTTTCTTTGGTTAAGAGACTTTTAATGACTGCTTCTATTTCTTTAAGGGTCATGGAACTGTTTAGATAATTTATATGATCCTGATTTATTTAAATTTTGTACCTAGCATCTGTCTAAAAAATTATCCATTTCATCCAGATTTTCCAGTTTTGTGGAGTATAAGCTTTTGTCATAGGATCTGATCATTCTTTGAATTACTTTGGTTTATGTTGTTATTTCTCCCTTTTTATTTCTGAATTTGTTAATTTTGATACTGTCCATATGCCCTCTGATTAGTCCATCTAAGAGTTTATCTATCGTGTTGATTTTCTCAAAGAATCAGCTCCTGGTTTTGTTGATTCTTTGTATAGTTTTCTTTGTTTCTACTTGGTTGATTTCAGGCCTCAGTTTGATTATTTCCTGCCATCTACTCCTCCCAGGTGAATTTGCTTCCTTTTGTTCTAGAGATTTCATGTGTACTGTTAAGCTGCTAGTGTATTTATTTATGGAGACACTCAGAGCTATGAGTTTTTCTCTTAGCATTGTTTTCATTGTGTCCCATATGTTTGGGTATGTTGTTACTTCATTATCATTAAATTCTAAAATTTCTTTAATGGTGTTCAGCTTCCATATGTATGAGTGACTTCTGTTGTTTTTGTTGTTATTGAAGACCAGCCTTTGTTCTTGGTGATCTTATAGGATGCATGGGATTATTTCAATCTTCTAGTATCTGGTGAGGCTTGTTTTATGACCAATTGTATGTTCAGTTTTGGAGAAGGTACCATGAGGTGCTGAGAAGAAGGTATATTGTTTTGTTTTAGGATCAAATGTTCTACTGATATTTGTTAAAACCTTTTGGTTCACAATTTCCGTTAGTTTCATTGTGTCTCTGTTTAGTTTCTGTTTCCATGATCTGTCTATTTGTGAGAATTGGGTGTGGAAATCTCACACTATTATTATGTGAGATTCAATGTGCACTTTGAACTTTAACAAAATTTCCTTTATGAATGTTGGTGCCCCAAGCATTTGAAGCATAGATGTTCAGAATTGAGATTTCATTGTGGTAGAGTTTTCCTTCAATTAGTATGAAGTGTCCCTCCTCATCTATTTTGATAACTTTTGGTTGAAAGTCAATTTTATTTGATAATAGAGTGGCTACTCCAGCTTGTTTCTTGGGAAATTCTCCTTGGAAAAGTTTGCTCAGCCTTTTCCTCTGAGGTAATCTCTGTCTTTGTCACTGAGGTACATTTCCTTTATGCATCAAGATGCTGGATCCTGTTTACATATCCAGTCAGTTAGTCAATGTCTTTTTATTGGGTAATTGAGTCAATTGATACTAAGAGTTATTAATGAATAGTGAATGTTGCTTCTTGTTATTGTTGTTGTTAGAGGTAGAATTACGTTTATATGGCTGTCTTCTTTTGGGTTTGTTGAAAGAAGATTAATTTCTTGCTTTTTATAAGGTACAGTTTCCCTTCTTTCATTTGTAGGGCTGGATTTGTGGAAAGATATTGTTTTAATTTGGTTCTGTCATAGAATATCTTGGTTTCTCCATCTGTGTTAATTTAGAGTTTTGCTGGGTATAGTAGCTTGGGCTGGAATTTATGCTCTCTTAGGGACTGTACGACTTCTTCCCAGGAACTTCTGACTTGTAGAGTCTCTGTCGACAAGTCTGGTGTAATTCTCATAGTTCTGTATATATATGTTACTTGACATTTTTTTCCTTACTACTTTTAATATTTTTTCTTTGTTCTGTGCACTTGGTGTTTTGATTGTTATGTGATGGGAGGAATTTCTTTTCTGGTCCAATGTATTTGGCATTCTGTAGGCTTCCTGTATGTTTATGTGTACTCATCTCTTTCTTTAACTTAGGGAAATTTTCTTTTATAATTTTGTTGAAGATATTTACTGGCCCCTTGAGTGGGCAATCTTCCCTCTCTTCCATTCCTACTATCCTAGGTTTGGTCTTTTCCTTGTGCCCTGGATTTCCTGGATGCTGTGGGTTAGGGGCTTTTTGCCTTTTGCATTTTCTTTGTTGTGTCAATGTTTTCTATGGTGTCTTCAACATCTGAGATTCTCTCTTCTATGTCTTGTATTCGGTTGGTGATGCTTGCATCTATGACTCCTGATCTCTTTCATAGGTTTCCTATCTTCAGGGTTGTCTCCCCTTGTGATTTCTTTATTGTTTGTATTTCCACTTTTAGATACTATATAACCTGTTTGGTTGAATTTTCCTGTATTTCATTAAGGGACTTATGTGTTTCCTCTTTAAATGCTTCTACCTGTTTATCTGTGTTCCCCTGTATTTCTGTAAGGGAGTTATTTATGCCCTTCTTAAAGTCTTCTATCATCATGAGATGTGATTTTAAATCAGAATCTTGCTTTTCAAATGTGTTGGGGTATCCAGTCATTACTGTGGTGGAAGAACTGGGTTCTGATAATGCCAAGTAGTCTTGCTTTCTATTGCATATGTTCTTGTGCTTGCCTCCTACCCTCTGGTTAACTCTGGTGTTAGCTGATTAGCTGACTGGAGCTTGTCCCACATGTGAACCTCTAAGCCTATGGTCTTAGGTGTGTGAGCATTCCTGGGAGACCAGCTCTTTCCAGGCAGGATTGAGGTGCAGATAGCTGTGGCACAGGGTCAGCTCTGGGAAACAGATAGAAACCAGAAGGCATAAAGGCATTTTTAAAAGTTACTTTCTATTTTCCTGTCTAGTTCTCAAATAAACTAGACTGAGAGTATAAGATTTATATAATAAGCTTCACTGCACATTAGCTCAATAGTTTTTGATCTATGCTAATACTCTAAGATAATCAGGCTAACTCCGTGCCAAATTACCCAAGAATCTTTCATTTTAGTATTAGTATACCCCTTTATTTCTGATGTATTTTTCAATGGTATCTCTCGGGACCCTTTCCTCATGGAAAATTTCCTCTCCTTCTCTCTCTCTCTCTCTCTCTCTCTCTCTCTCTCTCTCTCTCTCTCTCTCTCTCTTTCTCTCCCCACTCCCTCTCTCAATACCTCACTTCCCTGATTGGAAGAAGTACTACCCTATTCTCTCTTCTGCCTAGCCATTGGCTGATCAGCTTTTATTGACAAATCAGAAAATAAACTTGGAGCAATGTTTACCCAAACTTGAGAAAGGAGATTCATCGAATTAACATTTTAATTCCATGTCTGGATTGCAACAAAATATGGGGATGGGGAGGCAGTGAAAATAGAATTTGAAGAATAAAAAGATAATTTATACCAAGTGCACAAAAATAGTATGCCTACAAGTGATGGCTTTGCATTAGACATATGACATGATATATTGCTGGTGTTTTCACACACACACCATCCTCCTATTGTATCTTAAGAAATATCAAAGAACAACATTTATTATGTAACCATGAGAAACTTTGTGGTAACTTTAGTATTTGCAGTACTGTCTTTCTGAGAGTATTTTCTTTTCTGAATGAAGAAAACCCACAAATTCTTTCTTAGTTTTCTCTATAGTCTCTAAGTTGTAATAATGTATAGTGAAAACAAAACAGGTTAAAAATGCTCTTCTAAAATCAAGAATGGAATCAATAATTAAATGGAAGAAATGAAAGGGGAGTATTATGAAACAACAGGAAAGAGGTGATGCACTATCTCAGAACTCACTGCACACAAAACATTTGTTGGCAGGTTTAGCAAACCAAATTTGGGCAACTGTCAATGGGAAAAAATAATTGTTTGTGTTTACCAATGTAAGCACCAGTCTAAGTGAGAAAGGTGTCCCGAAAACAATGTACTTTGAGAATCAGAATGCATTTCAAATTTTCATGTATATTTAATTTAATTCATTCTATATTCCATGCAGGGTCATGCCTCATGATCCTTGATGCTTTATGATTATGGGATTTTTACAAAAACAAAACAAAACAAAAACAACAACAACAAAAACAAAAACAGAGATCCATGTGTTCTTCTTGGGTGAACTTTATTCCTATTAACAAGGTATAATTCCATAGGTCTTCTCACAAAAATGTTATCTCATCAATACTACATTGGAAGAAACTGCAAATATTAAGATAACCTGTATGCATTAAATAATTATAAGCCAATTTCATTAGCCATCTAGAAGACTTACTCTAATACACTTGTTTACACTGTATACAGTGCCAACTTTGCACTCCATAGTTCAGGTTTTATTTGCCGTTCTGATTTCTCCTGTAAGGAGAGACTTCACTCTTCTACTAACTCACTCCTCTAACAGCGTATAAAATATTTTCACTGTGATTCATTGTTCTGGAGTTTACTGGTGTGGCTTTGCCTTTTATGTACTGTTTTCAAGGATGTTTTTCTTTGAAGAGAATCCTGCTGTACATGCTTTTTATCTTGTTTAAGAAGCTTGTAACATTTCTGTGCTGCTCTATACTGCATTAGAGTGAAGTACTCTCAGTTTTTCTCATTAGAAGCTGTAGCTTTCACTCCTGAATTTCACCCAGGAACTATGGAAAATCTTAATAGAGAAGTGGCCTAAGTGAAAACCTTCATACCCTCTCTCTGCACACAGGAAGTCTTCAGAAATGTTAGGTATGGAGCAGATACAGAAGAAGACAAGAATGGATCTACAGTCAATAAAAGCCAGGAGCTTATATAAACATGAGTTCTACAACATCATATACAGGGTATTCAAAACAAACTTAAACAGACTTTATGAAAATTCAAATATTTTCTTTATAGAACATACTGTAAAAAGGATCAAATAAGAAAGTAGAATAAACAGAGCAAATTGCATACCCAATAAAGAATGCATGAATACAAGATAAATGATTCTTTTATGAAACAATGCGGTAAGAAAACCTATACAACTTAATATTCATCAACATTTGTATATAAAAATCCTTTATGCATTGGTCAGAGTAAGCTTTAAAGATGTCTAGAACCTTCCTATATCATAAGTGTTAAATATTTGTAGGACTTTTTTAAAATTTAGAAACAAGTAGAATATATATCTGAAAAGTTGATCCAATATTCAAACATTAATTAAAATAATCTATAACTTAAGAAATCAAAGAAGAAAAACTGATCTCATCAATAGAAATAGAAAGCAAACTTTCCAAACTCAAATGCCTTTATCATGATGTTACTGAAGACAGAAACAGGTCTGGACCTACCTAACCTGGACTAAAGAGAAGATGCAACAATCTCCACTTGCCAGTGGAAGTCTGAAAGTCTGACTTATTCTCCTCTTAAGGTTGGAAAAACAATGGAGTTCTCTCATCACTCATCTTACCTTACTTTCCAGCCAGGGAAAAAGCAATAAGAAGAAAATAAAATTGGTCTACATCAAAAAGTTATCCTTTTTAATGATTGCAGTGTGTCTTCATGGAGAATTCCAAGTGATTCATAAAATGGAAAAACAAACTTCACATATTAATTTTAGCATGTGAAGTCACATGACATGAGTGTGGAAAGTGGGGTTTTTATAAAGACTCAACAGATATGTACACATACACACAAACACGCAAATGCCATTTTTAATTGCCTTAAAAATAACTACTTGGTTGTAAATCTAAGATAACATATGTGTAGATAAATGCTGCCAGACAGTAATGAAATATTAAGAACAGTACACAGAAGAGCTTGTCATTTCACAGTTTAAAAGACAGCACTATAGTGCCTTTGTTTCTTCTTGAATTTTTGCAAACTGAATTCATGCAAATACATAACAAGATATGTTTATGTAGAATGTTATGTACTTTCTACATAGAATTTATATAGAAATACAAGACAGAGATAAATAGAGTACATTAAATGAAAACTAAAGTAGAAAGGACCAAGTAACTCAATTTCAATTCTTTCTATATATAAATGATAATAAAACATAGTACTAACATGACTCTGAGATTCCACCTTAAACCAATCAGAATGGCTAAGATCAAAATCTCAGGTGACAGCATATGTTGGGGAGGATGTGGAGAAAAAAGAACACTCCTCCACTGTTTGTGGGAATGCAAACTGGTACAAACACTCTGGACATCTACCTGGAGGTTCCTCAGAAAATTGGAAATAGATCTATCTGAAGACCTAGCTATACCACTTTTGGGCATATTCTCAAAAGGTGCCCAACCATATCACAGGGACACATGCTCAACTATGTTCAAAGAGGCCTTATTTGTAATAGCCAGAAGCTGGAAAGAACCCAGATGCCTCACTAATGAAGAATGGATACAGAAAATGTGGTTCATTTACACAATGGAATAATATTCAGCTATTGAGAATAAGGACATCATGAGTGTTTCAGGCAAATGGATGGAACTAGAAAATATCATCCTGAGTGAGGTAACTCAGATCCCAAAACCATGAATGGTATGTACTCACTAATAAGTGGATATTAGCCAAAAACTATGCAGAACACCAAGGATACAATCCACAGAACTTAAGAAAGTTAACAAGCAGATGGGCCCAAGTGAGGATACTTCAATCCCACTTGGGAGGGAGAAGAAAATAGTTACAGTAGGCAGAGGGAGGGAGGAACTTAGGAAGGAGAGGAAAAGGGGAACATGATCAGGTATGTGGGCCAGCAGATTGAATAGAAATATACAACCTGACGGGTGGTAGATGAGGAGACCCAGAGGCCTCAAAGGGAGGGACCTTATATGAAATGCCCAACAATGAGAAGAGGAAAGTCATAGAGTCTAACTCTAGTAGAAAGACAGGGCATTAAGATGAGAGATGAGATTGCCACCCCACATTCAAAAATTCTGATTAAAAATTGCTCCTGTCTAAAAGAACTGTCTAAAGATCTATACCTCATTCTTAAATCTGATCATTTCTTTTCCTTTTTCTGATATCTAGTTTGAGTTCTTTTTTTTTTAATTAATTAATTTATTTATTTTTGATACTTTATTTACATTTCCAATGTTTCCCCTTTTCTGGGTCTCCTCTTTGGAAACCCCTATACCCTCACCCTCTCCGCCTCTGTGAGGGAATTCCTCCTCCCACCTACCCGCCCACCCATTCCCATATTCCCACCTTGACATTCCCCTTTACTGGGGCCTCTAGCACCCTCAGGCCCAAGGGCCTCTCCTTTCTCCCTGATGGCCATGGAGGTCATCCTCTGCCACAAATGTAGTCCGAACCATGGGTCAATAGATGTGTATTTTTGGTTGGTGGTCCGAACTCCAGGACGACCGGGGCGGGGGGGTTCAGGCCCATTGATGCTCTTGCTCCCTCCATGGGGCTACAAATACCCTCAG
>CM052713.1:9117806-9157231 GCA_028551405.1 Uromys caudimaculatus
GGTAGCATCAGTGTCAACTGATCTGACAACCCCCCCCCCCCGTCCTCCTGGAGGCTGGACCACCAACCAAAGAATACACATGGACAGACCCATGGTTCGGACCACATATGTGGCAGAGGATGGCCTCTTTGGCCATCAGGGAGAGGAGTGGCCCTTGGGCCTGAGGGTGTTAGAGGCCCCAGTAAAGGGGAATATCAAGGTGAGAATAAGGGAATGGGTGGGCAGTTGGGTGGGAGGTGGAATTCCCTCATAGAGGTGGGGAGTGGCAGGGGATAGGGGTTTTCCAAAGAGGAGACCTAGAAAAGGGGAAACATTGGAAATGTAAATAAAGCATCAAAAATAAATTAATTCATTAATTAAAAAAAAGAATAATTATGATAGGCTATAAGTAACACATTTCTATTTCAAAGCGGTGTTTGATAGGTGGTTTAGTAATAAGTACTGTGGAAGCTCTTATCTTCACTCAATAGTAAATCTGAAAAGTGAGATTTATGTCAAAATCCATATAGATTAGACTTGTGTGTTAAAAAAAAAATTGTTTTGATATTTGAACCAAAAGTGAAGTTCATCTTCTGTTGGTTTGGGCATAAAATAAACTTAATTAAAGGGTATTCAATGAGCGTTATTGGCTCTGTCTCTGAGACTGAGACTCAATGAGTCCATGCACTAGAGTCCCACACTTCCCTTGTTGCTATACTGAGAGAAAGGATCAGCTGGAGTGAAGGCAGTGGAGTGCAGATGCAGAGGCAGGGACTTTATGTTCTTGAAGTGCTTGTCTGGAAATTTAACAGAGGCACAGTAAGCTTGGAGTGACACATTTACAAGAAGAACTAGTGAGAAAAGTCATGGGAACATTGTTCCTGGTTATGGTTCAGGAAGTCACTGTGGGTTCAATCAGGATGAGCAGCAGTTACTATGGAGAAGGTTTGGAGGCCATAAGGAAGTCATGCTCTGTGAAATTACAGCTGACATCAGTTTCACCATAACTTTGAAAAGAGAATATGTATCTTAAAAGCCATCCCAATTAGAGCATTTGGTATGAATCTAAGACAGGCCTGACAGAAAAACATAACAGGTATATATACTGTCCAGACTCAGGCTTTTCTCTGAACACTAAAAAGATATTCTTGACTAAGTTACAAATACAATTTAAAACAGAAGCATTCTGAGAAAAATGTAATGTCAATTAATTACTTGAGATACTAAGAGCTTGCTTGACATTTGTCAGTTATGTATTCTTTCATCTATTGCTTCCAAGTATGTTTTCTGAATACTCTGAGATGCATCATCTCCAAAGTTCCCTGCTGCTGTGGCAGGTTTGTGCTACTTTGTGAGTGTACTGTTTCTTGTCTCCACCTCTATATTTTACTTTTGTTAGAATTATTGATTAGGTATGAAGTATTTCCTGTCTTGAGAAATCATTGGGTCAGAGAACAACTTGACAAATGGATCAGTGTCTTAAGGACTTCATAGCAGAATGGATCATTAGAGGTGGTGGCAGTTGGAGAGAGTAATTGAGGGTGATATGGTTGTGAGGCATATATTTTGTAACAACCCATCATCTCACTCTCTGGCTCCTTCCTGCCCCTAGTTGAGGCATGATGTTCTACCAAGCATTACACATAATAGACTTCTGCCTTACCTTGCACATACCTGAAATTGTAGCTCCAAGTAGCATGAACTGAAATATCTGAAACTTTGGCAACAAATAAATATTTTTACCTTTATATTATTCCCTCAGGTATTATGTCATGATGAAAATACTACTTAAGCAGTTGGAATATGCATTCCATGCTTTCTATGCAATGTAATACTCCTCGAAATGAATTGAATGCCAATGTCAGACCAGACATAGAAATGTCAGAGGAAGCAAAATTTCTGTTAGTGATTTTGGGAATTAAAACTGAATGCAATAGTGCATAGAGAAGACAGAAGAAAAATGTCTAACTTTCTCAATGTGTAAATTCATAAAATATGCTGCTTTTGTTCCTGAAGTAGGGTGGAAAGAGGAGGAGCCTGCAAATTGGCATACATGAAAGGTGAGTGTACTGAGTGTGATTCTGGCACTGTGATGTCCCTGGCATTGTAGGTGGGAACTGTTCTCTAGTTAAAGTAATTTTATATAAAAAATTATTGTTAACACTGTTATTTTTCACAAGACACAATATTTAGTTTGTTGGTTTGAATGTGAATTTCCCCCATAGGCTCATAGGTTTGAACACTTGATCACCAGGGAGTAGAACTATTTGAAAAGATTAGGAAATGTGGCCTTAGTGGAGGAAGTGTGTCACTGGTTTTGGGCTTGCTCTTTCCAAAATCTCATTCCAAGCCTAGGGTCTTGCTTTTCCTGCAACCTACAGATTTGAATATAGAACTTTTGTGAACTTCCCAAGCACTGTGTTTGCCTGTATGCTGCCATGTTCCCTCCCATGAAGATAATGAACTAAAGCTCTGAAACAGTAAGGAAACTCCAACTAAATGCTATTCTTTTTTAAGAGTTGAAGAGGTCATAGTGTCTCTTAACAATACTAGAACACTGATGAAGATATATCAAATTTTTAGTAGCATAGATTATCTAGAATCTACATCTTCCTGTCTTTTTACAAAAATAATGCTTAGTTAAAGGGTACACGCATTGGGAGGAAGTCATTCAACAGCATCTTTATGATATACACTATGAGTTCTTTCTTTAACATGAAGCAAAACAGAAAGAGTTCCATCTTGAAGATCAACATATAACAATATCTTCCTGTCTCATGTCATAATTCATTCTTCACTGCTAATTCAGGCACTGATCTTGGCAAGTTGTTTTTCCTCAGTGTCGTTTTCTCTAGAATCTTACTACGTCTTTTTGAAGCATCAAATCACTGAAAGATGAACTCATAAATCTAAAGCATTATATATTCATAAAGAGGTAATATGCATATATTTTATCTTTACATGAGCTGAGAGACTTGGGCATCTAAGAGCTCTGATTTCCCTCTCTTCTCACATGCCTTAACATCTCACTTCTTCATTTTGTTGCATAGTGACCACTGAGGTTTTAAAGACATGGTTCCACGTTTCAATGTAGAGCCAAACTATAATTACTAGATTCTGAGACAAGATGTTATGAAACTTGGTACATTTAGTTTATATCTTGTTTAAAGATTACTCCTGTTCAAAACCATAGAATCAATTAATGTAATGAGATTCCTCATTCTTTTTCCTTAAGAACCTTTTAACTGTGAGATTAACTTTTTCAGAATTCAATATTTTCAAATAAAATCCTGTGAGGATTTTGATGGTATTCTTCTGAAGCTAAAGACTTACTATATAAAAAAATCTGTTTCTAGTTGTGTTTTGGATCAGCTACTGAAGACAAAACTTTAATGAGTATCAGAGATTATCAGGGAAACCTGCTCCATAATCCCCCAAATCTCTCCTAAAATGGAATAGAAAAATCTATTTGCTTTAAATATCAAAGTGAATACAGTAGACTTACCATTTGCAGTGCTATGGTGAATAATTTAAAAAGCAACACAATAAAGCACAAACCATAAGTAATGATATCTAAGTATTTGTAAGGCTTCTAAGATAAAATAATGTGTTAGAAAGATTGTCTCCTTCAATAAAAGCAAAAATAATGCAAACAGTGCTATGTATTACTTTGGAAAATTGTTCTTTAATTTTTAGGTGACGTGAATTAGTTGATCATCTCTGATTTGCTGCTTTTGGACATTGTTCTTCATAAAGGAAAATATCATTAACATCAAGTTACTATGAAATAGGTTGTATCTTTCACTGTAGAAGAAATATGTTCTAGGTTTCAACTACAGAAAAATTTATGTCAGAGGGCTGAAAACATATTTGAGTACAACTATATGAAATCCTGATTAAGTGAATAATGGCTACTCTTTTAGCATTCTGTCATAGGAAAAACTATATAAAATATGATCATACCCAATGAATAGCCTTGAATACGAAAACACAAGATATGATTTTGTTGATTGGAAATCTACAGTGAATGTAGTTTATATAGAAGAAGAGTCAGTGAGTCAGTAGAACTAGGGAGAGAAGACATCAGTCAAGTATTTGCTGCTCTTCCAGATGACTAAAGTTTGTTTCCTTGAATCTATACATCCAGTGGATCAAATGCCTCTTTCAAACACAATGGACATCTACACATACAAACACACACACACGCACACGCACACGCACCACTCGTGCATATTATACAAACAAATTAAAAACATAGAGCATTCAACATAAGTGAAAACAAACATTAAAATAACAATAAAGTAAATGTGAACACAGGAAGCAATGGGCCTTGCAACATCAGACATACACCTGAAACCTGATGCTGAGGAAAGCTGATGGCCAAGTATTGCAGGATATTTTGTCACACTGTCAACCTCAAGATTGTGTTATTTACTGAAAAAATAAGCTGTTTCTAGTTTTGCTATAGATCAGCCTTAGCACATACCTTTAATAGCTTTGGCTGGAAAATAGACATATCCTTAGTACACACCTGTCATCCCAAATGATGAAGATAAATTTTGTAGAATGAAGCAACCATGTTTGAAACTGACATGCAATTGAGTAGCAGACAGGCTAACAAATCAGAGAAAGATTTGGCAGAATAGGATATGCCCAAGTCTCACAAGAAAAGATAGAAAAGGGGCACTATTTAAGAAAGATGGAGAGAGAGAGAGAGAGAGAGAGAGAGAGAGAGAGAGAGAGAGAGAGAGAGAGAGAGAGTGTTAGTTAGTTTCTGGGACAGAGGTAAAGAGACAGATTACAGAGAAAGAATAAGATAAACATAGGTGAAGACAGACAAGTTAGAGAAGGGGAAGGATCTGAAAAATGAACAGATTGCCAGAGTTAGTTTGAGGCCAAGTAGAACAAAATATCAAATGCTAAGAGAGAAGCCAGATTATATCAGTCGTTTTGGAGATTAGTTTGAGACAGAATAACTAAATTGAAGGAACCCGCCAGAAATTAGAAAGAACTAGGAAAGGGTGAGTTTATTCAGCAGTAAGTCTTAGAGTCTAAAAACTTTCTAGGCCTACATAAGATTGTTTGGAGGACAGAAGCTTCCAGGACTAGGCCTCTGTTAGCAGAGAGAGGCACCTCTTAGATGACAAATATACTAGGTGAATAAAAGATACATTTATAACCAAGATTGACACCACTGGGTTTGTTCGGTATTTTCATCTACTGGGTAGAATTTAATGTACCTTTCTACAAAGATTAAATTTGCAAGGACACTGACTCTCTGATCCACAGGAAACACTGACTATTGACATTGAGTTGCAGGCTGAAATTACCATCTTGTAAAAAATAAAGTGTGTCACTTTAACTTTCTGGCATATGACCATGCAAGAAATAGCTTTAATCAGACTGCCTTTACTTTTTATGCATTATTTTCTCAAGTGTCTTGGTGTGCGTGTGTGTGTGTGTGTGTGTGTGTGTGTGTGTGTGTGTGTGTGCTTATGTGTATGTGTATATAGCAATTGCCCTCATGTTTTACGTAATCCTGTGAGTCATGGTACTAATATATTAGGCATCTTGCCCAGACCTAATAGTACAACTTGTACCTTAATTTGCTTTTGATACTTTTCTTTTATGACTCTTGAATAGCATTGTTAAATATTTCTCTATCATCTGTTTTCTGGAGATTTAATCAAGTATTAAGGTAATAAATTGCTATACTCTTACAGAATTATGTACTCTTTTTTAAAAAATAAATACTTTATTTATTTACATTCCACTCATTGCCCCACCACCACCTTGGTCTCACCTCCCACAGTTGCTCATTCCATTTCTCCTCCTCCTTGCCTCTGAAAGGATGCTCCTCCCCATGCCCAGGCCTCCCTCTTCCCTGGAGCCTGAGGTCTTATGGATTAAGTGTATCTTCCTGCACTGAGACCAGACCAGGCAGAACTCTATTATATATGTTCCAGGGTCATCATATCAGCCCCTATAGGCTCCTGATTTGTGACTCTGTCTCTGGGAACCTCCTAGGGTATGGGTTATGGAGTTGTTCTCTTTTTCAACTCCTTTAATCTTTCCCCTAATTCAACCATTGGGGTCCCTGACTTCAGTCCAATTGTTGGGTGTAAATATCTGCTTCTGCTTCAGTCAGCAGCTTGTAGGGCCTCTCAGAGGACAGCCATGCCAGCCTCCCATCTGTAAGCACACCATAACATAGTAGTGTCAGGCCTTTTTGTTCCCTCATGAAATGGATCCCAAGTTGGGCCAGTCATTGGACTGCCCTTCTTTCAGCCTCTTCATTTTTTGTCCCTGCAGTTCCTTTAGACAGATACGATTCTGGGTCAGGAATTGACTGTGGATTAGTAACCATGTCCCTCCACTTGAGGCCCTGACTATCTACTGGAGGTGGACTCTTTGAGTTCCCTTTCCCCAGTGTTGGGCATTTTGGCTAAGGTCACCCTCAGTGAGTCCTGAGCGTGCCTCACCCCCCCCCCCCAGGACTCTAGAGGGTACTCCCACTTCCCTGAGCCATTCATTCTCTAGGCCCTCTGGGCTTCTTTCCTGTACCCTTCCCCTATATTTGATCCTGTTCCCCCAATTCCCTCCCCCTCCCCTCTAATACTCTGGTCCCTCCCTTTTTCTGACTCCTGTGATTATTTTCTTCCCCCTTCTAAGTCGAATTTAAACCTCCTCACTTGAGCATTTCTGCTTGTTACACTTCTAACAGTGGTCTGTAGGTTGTACCCTAGGTATTCTGTACATATTTGGCTGATATCCACTTATCAGTGAATACATACCATATATGTGATTTTGGGTCTTGGTTACCTCACTCAAGATGATATTTTCTAGTTCCATCTATTTGCATGCAAAATGCATGATATCCTCATTTTTAATATATTAATATTAATCCATTGTCTAAATGAAACACATTTCTGTATCCATTCTTCAGTTGAGGGGCATCTGAGTTCTTTTCAGTTTCTGGCTGTTACAAATAAAGCTGCTGTGAACATGGTGGAGGACAGGTTTTTGTGGGCAGTCTTTTGGGCATATGCCCAAGAGTTGTATAGCTGGGCCTTCAGGTAGAACTATTTGCAATTTTGGGTGACCAGCCAGATTGATTTCCAGAGTGATTGTACCAGTTTTCAATCCTACCAGCAATGAAGAAGATTTCCTCTTTCTCCACATTGTTGCCGGCATGTGTTGTCACTTGAGTTTTTGATCTTAGTCATTCTGATTGGTGTAAGGTAGAATCTCAGTGTCATTTTGGTTTTCATTTGTCTGATTACTAAGGACTTGAATAAAAAATATGTATTCCCCACACATCTTTGCTAAACATGCACTCGTTGTTGCCAGTCAAATGATATCCATCCCCAAAACATGCATTGATGAAATTTTTTATAGATTTATAAATTCTTTAGTGAATGTTAATTAATGTACCATGTATACCATTCACAATCTTTTAGGCTCTGCAAAAAGACAATATAACAACTCTGAAAGATTTTGTAGTTAGTGGAGGTAGGATATTTTTAATTCCCAATCAAAGGTCTAGGTTCTAAAAATGTGTCTAAGGGAGAATGGCTTCCAGAAAAGGACTAGATAGTCATGAGATTCCCATGAGGAGTTCACACTGAAACACTTCAGTAGTATAACAGTGTAATTATCATGCAGGAATTTTTTGTTTGTTTTTGTTTTGTTTCTTACTTCTTTGATACACTTATACAAATATATAAACCTGCACTTTTGAAGATGAACATACACTTTATATGATTCTGTGCCTCCAGAGTGTATCCTACACATGCAAAATTAAGTTATTAAACTCAAGCAAGGGAAATCTTTCAAGCATACATAACATAATTGGTTGGTTAATTTATTAGGTGTCGATAATGTATATAATTTTACAGAGGCAGAAATTAGGACTGGATTCATTGGAGATCCTTATAATTCAATTTCTTACTCATTTAGAAAGCTTCCCTTAAAGAGAATAAAATCAGCTGTGCAGTGGTAGTACATGCCTTTAAAACCATCCTTTTGGAAGCAGAGGCAATCAGATATCTGAGTTCAAGACTAACCTGGTCAACACAGTGATATTCAGATCAGCCAAGGATACAGAAAGAAACCCAGTCTTGAAAAACACAGATCCATAATTAAAACAACATCAACTTTTGTTTTTTGTTATGTACACCAAAGCAGAGTCAGACATACCACCAATGATCCCTTGTGAAGAGCATTCCATACTAACGTGTCTATTCAAGGAGCTTAATGACCCACTCATATTGATTTCCTCTGTAAATAAAAGTGTTCATTATGAGGATGAATCAATTTCAGAACTCTTTCAGCTGCCTGGTTTTGTGTTGCTTAAAAATGCAAGAAATTTCTTAGTGAGAATTGATCTCTTTCTACTCTGTATTAGCATATCTGGTGTGTTTGTGTTATGTAAAAGTGTAGTTTTCAAATCAGAGTATGAATTAAAGGATAAAATAGATTTTATCTTGGCTCTTGCAAAGATCTAAAATATTTATATGATTCTTTTTTAGAAAGGCCATAGTGTGAAGGACGACAGTGTGCATTTATGCATGTATCTGTGTGTATGTATGTATGTGAGTTCATGCATATATATGTTTGTGTGTATGTAAGTGTAAAGAATGTGTGTGCAGTCATGCATATGTGCGTTAATATGTGGACTTGTATATGTGTATGTGTGTGCATGTGTATAATTTAAATTTTTAATGTTCAGTAGAAAAGATACAATATCCCTTTCTCGGAATCACTCTTTTATTTGTGACTGTGTTGTAAAACACGTTCTATAATGCATGTTAACTGAAAAGAGAAATTATCATTTTTTTCTGAGCCTCTTTGATGTTCTCAGGCCTGAACTGTGGGTCTTAGGATTTTCATGTGACTTCCTCTTTACACAGTCCTGCCAGACACCATTTTATCTTCAGTGTGAAGTAAGAGCCACAGCTCAGGCACATCCTGTGACTCAAGACTGTGAGGCTGACAAGATCTGATGTTGAGATCCAGCTAATCATTTCTAATTCAGAGGTCCAGATATACATAACAACAGTTCTATACAAGGTTATTACATTTATTTGCATCATATAATTTTTTTATTTATTAACTCATATCTTCATGTATTACTATCACCCTACCATCTATCTGTAAATATAAGTTGGGTTACTCTACATTTCAGTATCAAAGTGATTTTGGCACGTTCAATAACTGAGTTGATTTTTTTTCTTGCAAAACCGAGAGACAAAATAAAAGGATCAAAGCTCTCAACAATACTTAATGACTATTTTCACTGCTTTGTCTATTAATTTAATTAAGTTTAAGGACATAATGCTGAAGACACAGCCACATCATAGAGAAAGGGTGTTTTATTGTCACCTGCAGCAGTGACTGACAAGGAGAAGAAAATTCCAGTTGAACTGGCTTACCTGGGGTATTTACCTTTCTCAGATGCTCTTTGTGGACCTGAGCAGATACTTAATGGACTTTCAAACTTCTCTATTTTTATGTTTTGTATTTTAGAAGGCTAAAGTGAGCATTTCTGCCTACAAAAACATGCCTCCCAAAGCTTCTAGAAAGCAGACATTTACTTTATCTCTTGGTTTGTAAAATTCTGAAACTTTAGACTAAAGTAGCTAACTTTTTTTTCTTGTATTCTGCCAAGAATCCATAGAAGTCTTTTTTTTTCTACTTTATCTCTTTTGTCAGATTGTTTATGTAATTAATTATTTATAGTGTTTCCTCATGTGCTTGTCTTAATTTTTTTTGTATTTTCTATTACTCTTATGCTAATATATTGATTTTCTAGTCATATTTCCTTTGAAATTGGATGCACCTTTCAAACCAAATGGTGTATTAGTTTTTAGTGGTAAGAGATTGAAGTAAGAGAATTATCAACATGGATCATACAGAAAAACTTAGAGTTCCTTATTGTATTTATAGAAATATACATAAAGGGTAAAACAGGTGTCAAAAGTCCACAACCTAAAGCTTGTAACTTTAAGTTCAACACTTGTGAAGAATTCAGAAATTTCTATATAACTATGAAGCTTTTTATTCTAGGTTCTTACCAAGTATCAGATATTATTTTCTGTAACAGGCAAAAATAACACCATAGAGAACAAAAATCATTGATTTTAACCTCAAGGGTCATCCCACATAGGCAAGAAAACAGGTGTCAATCAGCTGTCACAGCATGTGCAGGTGGAGACACAGTCACAGCACTTGAGCTAGTGACGCTGTAGGAGTGCAGGTTTCCCAGCATCTCCACTTCTCCAAAGTGAATCAATTGCTCCTATACCACCTGCTACCACCATCTCATTTATATATTACTTCATTGAACTGCCAGGATCTCCTTCTATCTGGGTGTTACCCTGTAGTGTGTTTATATCTCCCTCATCATTCCTAGGAAATACATGCTGTGTCATTAAAATGGTCTGAAGCTAGAGGTTTCCCAGAGTCATTATTCTGTACTCACCCCTTGACTCAAGTTCAATCATGTAATGTTCACCTTCTTCCAGCTGGAACCATCTCCAAGAGTATCATATATCCATAAAGTCCAAGAGCTACAACAATTTACCTTCCTGTTGGGCTTAGTATTTTTCTGGATGATCCAACCCTATCACCTAGTTTTATGTCTAGAATTCATGGCATGTGCAGCATATGGGATCATGCATTCACAAAATCATCAGAAAGAGTGGGGAGAGTCATTTACTAAGTATGTGCAGAATGAAAGGCATTCAAATCATACCTATATGGAAATGTTTTTTCATAGAGTTTTGGGGTTTTTTGTGTTTTTTCAAGACAGGGTTTCTCTGTGTATCCCTGACTGTCCTGGAATTCACTCTGTAGACCAGGATGGCCTCGAACTCAGAAATCCACCTGCCTCTTCCTCCCAAGTGTTGCGATTATCTTCATAGAGTTTTTAGTAGCATTTTCTTTCTTCATGTTTTGTATGAACATCAGGGAATATTATCTTGGTATTAATTTTTATTTACCATATAAAATTGACTTTCAAGCTTTCAGAAACTTTGTTAAATAATTTATATCTTTGTGAGTTCCCATTTGAAAATTAGACAAAATGAGATGTGAATTAAGCTTCCTGCTGAAAGAAAAATGAACTATGTGGGAGCATTTCAAAGACAATGTAAAATTATTTTAGCAAACCTAATAATCTCCGCTATATGTTAAGTTAAAAATGTATTTTGAAATGTGAAATTGCTTTAGAACTTTTGTGTGTGCTAACATAAACTCTTGCCATTTCTTATTTTATATCAGCTTTTAAAACGTGGGCTTTATTTCTTAGGCTTCCAGTAAAAGCAGAAACAAAATATGAACTGTAAATATAAACCACAGCAAACAACACATTTTAGCTATAGATCACTTTTTCAGGATTTAATTTATTCCTTAAATAGCTTTGAGTTTGTAACATATTTTAACACTTGTCATTCTGGCCAACTAATGAAATGATTCCATACTGTGAGTGATATGCATAGTTCTTGATGACTGTGACCAAGGAGTTTGGAAATGGTTGAGAAGCCACTGGCCTCATTCACAGCTTACTTCTAAGAGCTGACTGGTGAGTCTGTCAAACTTAATGGCCTGGAAGCAGAAAATATGCCTAATGGATCTTTTTAAATTGTTCCTAGCTGCTAAATAAAACAGTGTTCTCAGAGCTAGTGAGCCTCTGAAGTAAAGTAGACCAGATATTCTACAACTAACAACAAAAGATGGAGAAGAGAACTAAACCAACGTCGATTCCAGGAGTTAGAGAGGTACAATAAGTGAGACCTCACTAGGAAAACAGACATGACATTTTATTTGTCTCTCAGCCCATCCCACCACAGATAAAGATTGAGCCTTGGCTTCCTAGACAAATGTTCTACAACTGAGCTCTAGGCATGACATTTTAAAAAATAGACTTGTCATTATTTTTAAATTGCCAGAAACAATATATTCACATGTTCATTATATAAATTCCACCTCACTTGAAAACCATCAAAAATGATGCATTTCTCTTGCAATTTCCACACCTTTCCTGTGTGCTTCTATTGAGTAAGTTTTGAAATTGCCTATATATTCTTATATTACATACAATATATGTAATATGTACATATGTAATACTATGTACATATGCTAAGTAGATCTATGTCTAGTTTTCTGAGGAACTACTGTACTGGCTTTGACAAGCTGTACAAATGTGCTCTCCTACCAACTGTATATGAGGATCTCCATTTCTCACATCTTCTCCAGATTTTCTTTTTTTTTTTTTCATAATCTTGACACCGTACATATTGGTATAGGATATAGAAAAACCTGGCTGTTACTTCTTGGGAAAGTATTATTTGAGGGCTAGCTTTCATAGTTATTGAAGAGACCATGCAGTCTGCTGGGAGAAAAAGTCACCAAAGTTTTAGACAAGCTGTGAACCCTGTCAACAGCCAACATGATATATGTAATGTGTATAGCCAGTGACATTCAGATTGGACATGAGGTCTACTCCATAGTCAGAAAGACATGCTGGCACTGTACATCTGGCTACAAATTGGTCATTGTCATTTTATACCTTGAAGGCTCATAGATCATTGTGGAAAAGGAAGTAGAAAAATCGAAAGAGACAGAAGGAGGGAAGACTAGACCAAAAGTGTCTTCTAAACCTCACATGATCACTCCACTTATAGCAGCTGTTTTTGCCTGCAACGCATGCACATACACCTGATAAATCATGTCAAAACTATAGCATGAGTTTTCAATGCAAACTGAAACAATGGATGTCTTCTGGGAGAGGGTGAGTCTTCTTTAAAGATGGGGATCCTGATAGGTAGCCATGTTCCAATGTATGGCCACATACCCAAGAGTATACAGGCAGCATAAATTGCACAACATGAGTCATTTAATAAAAAGAAAAGACATGAAGTTGAAAGGTAAATGCAGATCTTGGAGGAGTTGATGGGAGGAGTGAAGACTTAATATGATTAAAAACACTTTATATGAAATTCTCAAAGAATTAAAAATATTTTTGAAAAAATAAACACAAACTTAAAAGAGTAAATATATTATTTTGCTTAAATAATACTTTTAAAATGGTGAAAATTAGATATATGTAGGGGGAAATCAATGTGAAATAAGTAAGCATAGTTTACATTAAAAAATAGAACTTTGGAATTAGTGTGAGACTTACATATGTAACACAACTAAAAACCTTCAGAATTTCCCCCAGATAATTACAGAAAAGAGTAATTTTACCAGTGACATTTTTGTAAGCTAGGAGGAGGGCAAGGATGCTAATTTTAAGGAAAATTCCCTTGGGCATCTACAAAAATTCTTTAATTGTGACTGTGGTCTATAAATCACAGTGATCCAAAGCACAACTCCATAAAGGACACATACTGCTTTGTGTTATAGTTTATCTATTACACTTAAAGCAATCTCACAATTAGCTGAAAGTCTTCTTTGCTAGCATATGTTTCTGAGGTTCAGAGTGTTCCCAGGACACATCATCCTTCAGAGTATTATAACACCTTCAAAAACCATGAAGCATTCCAAAGCCCCAGAGCCTCAAAACACTAGAACAGGATCCAGATGAAATATTTTTAAGACACATTTTACAAAATTGTGAATGCTACAAGGTGGTTGGCCATGTTTTCATGGATAAAGAAATGGAGAAACAGATAGAGTAGAAGAGACAGAAGAGGAGAAAAAAAATAGAAGAATTATTAAAAGAATTACCATGCATTAGAATAATTTTCACACAAAAAATTAAAGTATTTGAATTCTTACAAAGTGGGCTGAAGTTACATATAAGAATGCAATCTGTTCAGGAAACATTACAAAAGGCTTCAGGGTACAGGTTACAACATAACATACAGTCACTTTCAAAATCCTTTCTCTTGAGAATTTCAACAAGTACCCATGCTTTGATATGGTAAGCAGTAGTTTAACAGCTAATAACACATATCAGCTGCATTTGATGCTTGAAAAATATCTACATCTTAACTGACACAAAAGGAACAAAGGGTATCAGTAAATAACACATAAGAGTGTGGTATCATCTGTACAACACAGTTTATGTCTCTAACATGGTAAACAATGTAAATTGCTCATTAGTTTTGTTTGGTGGTAGAACCAAATCTAGGGCAGTATAACTGAGATATGCCTTTCTCCCGAGATGCGCCCTTTGTAAGAGTGATGTTTACATGCAAGGGATAATTGACTTGAACAGATATGTGTTTAGAATGAAAGGGCCACTCAGAAAAGTTGGAAGTAGAAGTCAAGTATTAGCACTTCCTCTTTTGTGGGAGGTAAAGTGTGATGGATTCTTCAGTAACATTTACAGATTCATTTGCCAAGTCACTGGAAATATAATGAAATAGAACAGAATAGCAAAGACTGTTTAATTCATGTAGCTGAATCTATGAAGCAATCCTGTGTTGGCTGCCTAAGCTGTTAAGGAAAAGGTTGAAGGTATGCAGAGAGCCAGACATACTGGTTTTTTCTGTATTTTTGTTTGTTTGTTTGTTTTTTTTCCCCTTTGAGACAGATAATAACTTCTACTTAAGGGCTTGTGGATATAAGTTAGGTAGATGGAAGAAATGGTCCACCTGGCTAGGGAGGGTGTGGATGCTGTGATCTGAATGCTAGAGTTTATAGATGAACACTTACCTCTGTACCAACTCTGTAATCTCTTTTTCAAAATATTTCCCTTGTTCTACATATGAAACTGTATTTTGATGGAAAATTGTCACAATTTGAGTAGCTAACAATTTTTCGCTGTTTTGGAATGACTGTTAAATATATAAATTCACCTGCACACGTTCCTCTGCTTACTAACAGCATAAAAAATAGGGAAGTAACATGTTGGTGCCCAAGGGACAGCTTCCCTTCCCATCCAGCTTTTCTCTGGGAGGCAGCATCTTTCTCCAGTTTCTTGATTATTCTAGTCCCATAATATATGAATATATGGGTAGAGTTTTCTCTTTCATGAGATATTTTGTAAAATTGAGGCTACACATCCTATGCAAAAGTGTTTTTAATTTCATCACCAATATATCTTTGTCTCTTTTAATTTCAAGCAGTTGTAACTTTTTTTTTCTTTCTTTCTTTCTTTCTTTCTTTCTTTTTTTTTTTTTTTTGGTTTTTTTGAGACAGGGTTTTTCTATAGCCCTGGCTGTCCTGGAACTCATTCTGTAGACCAGGCTGGCCTCAAACGCAGAAATCTGCCTGCCTCTGTGAAAGATCATGTTCACTGGATTTACTGAAGGCTAGAAATCTCTCTCTCTCTCTCTCTCTCTCTCTCTCTCTCTCTCTCTCTCTCTCTCTCTCTCTCTGTGTGTGTGTGCGTGTGTATCTGTGTCTATGTCTCCAGTTTACATAAAACGTGTTTAATTAATTATTTGAAGTATGACACCATGAGGCTATTTCTTCAATAACACTGAGTTTTCATCTGTCTGAATTGAACTTTCTGGGATTTTTGTGTTTGGAAACCTTACCCAAGCCTTGTCAGTCACATGAAGATGACTATGCAAAGTCAACATAGACTATTATTTTGTTTATCATAGTATTTATTCATGCAAACTAACATTCTAAGAAATTAATATATGTTTAATATTATGAGTCGATAATATGTTACCAAGTTGGCTTTCCAAAGCAGAATCCCATCTTATACTTTTACATCATAGCTGAGATCGAGAGCTCTATTATCTGAGCTATAGCACCACAAATTACACTTGGTGAGCTTTTAACTACCTTTCTTGCTGGAGTTGATTCTACAACTGATCATACTAATTGCAGGAAAGATAGCAGTAACTCCAGTTAGACCAACAGACTATCCCAGGGTACATTGACTCTGTAGCCATGGGCATAGCTTATGAACTTCATGCTCTCAGGACACTCTGTGTTATCCTCTCCTTGGTAGATCATATCAAACCTTGGGTTTTTTTTCTTTGAACACATACAGTGAACATATCTATTTGTACCTCAAGAACCAAGGACTCAAGAGATTCAAAGTTTTTGTATATACTCTTTAGATTCTCCTAGAATAGATCATCTAGATATATGGGAGAGGTACAACATACTGAGCTGGATAGTCAGGACACATGAAAGCATGTGAATGGAATTCTCCTTGGCAGAAATGACATCATGACTTGAGTATAAAAGTATAGTGAAAGATGGATTATGAAATTTGGAGATATTAATGAGGATTGGAAGATAAAAAATAGAACTTATAAACTATTATAATACAAGTATATTTCATCAAAGTACATTACAGATATGTGATAGTTTTTTCTAATCTTTGTATAAACTTATTATGAAATTACAAATGTGTCATTGTCAATCAGTGAGTATAGAGTGTCTAGAGTGTGAGGAAAGGGTGCATAGATGCCTTTCATGGCATTAATAATAATGAAGGTTCCTTCATTCCTTCCCTTTACTCCTCCTTTGGGGTCTCCATACTCAAATGGGTAGTTGGCTGTAATCACCTGCATCTGTGTTGGTCAGGCTCTGGCAAAGCCTCTCAGGAGACAGCTATATCAGGCTCCTGTCAGCAAGCGCTTCTTGGCACCAGCAATAGTGTCTGGGTTTGGTGGCTGCATATGGGATGGATTCCCAGGTGGGGCAGTCTCTGGATGGCCTTTCCTTCAGTCTCTGCTCCACTCTTTGTCCCTGTATTTCCTTTAGACAGGAGCAATTCTGAATTAATATTTTTGAGATAGGTGGGTGGCCCCATCCCTCAACCTGGGGCCATGCCTAATCTCTGAATATGGCCGCTCTAGGTTCTCTCTCTGCCTTTTTTGGGTACTTCAACTAATGTCCTCTCTGTTGGGTCCTGGGACCTCTTGATTTCCTGGCATCTGGGACTTTCTGGTGGTTACCCCTAGTTTCCTATCCCCCACTGTTAAATAATATCTGATCAGTTTCCTGACCCTCTATACATCTCACCTGTCTCCTCCCACACCTGATCCCGCCCCCTTTTTCCTCCCCCTTCTCTCTCCTTCCCATATCCCTCCCTCCCTCTACATTCCATTTGTTTAAATTTATGTATTTATTAAAATTAGAATGTTTAGGAATTTTACCATACATTCTTTAAAAGTTATGATTCTCCCTTAAAACATAAGCAAAGAATTGTGATATGATCTAGTGATTCCAACTCTAAGGGCAATATCTTAAGGAATTTAAAGCAGGGACTTAAGCTGACCATGCTTGTATCCCCATGCTTGAAAGAACATTTTATAATAAAAACAGTTATGAGAATTTGCTGGGTATGTATATGAGGGGTGTGTGTGTGTGTGTGTGTGTGTGTGTGTGTGTGTGTGCAGGTACCCAATCTAGCTAAACAAGGGTATCAGATAACTTATAAAGAAATTGTTAGCTACTGAATGTGAGTACTGGAAACCGTCCTCTGGAAGAATTGTAGAAATTGTGAACATGTGTACAGTTCCCATATTATGTTTTCATAGACTATTCTTAGTATAGAAATGAATCAGAGGAAAATAGCAGCTGTGAGAAAAGGGCCTATCACAACTGATTGCAGCTATGAGTGAGATGGTGAGAGGCAGTGTGAACACAGGTGTTGAAGAAGTATGCTCCAGGAACACTGACTGAATGCCTGGTGTGAAACCCCAGGGTGCATAGAGTGCAAGGTAGTAGCAAATTGCAGAGGGGCTACATTTTCCAATCAATTGCATTGTGTTACCTGATTTATCAATTCGACTGATCTAAAATCACTTAAGAGGGAAGCCTTCTGGCTTACCTGTGAAGTATTATCTTTACTATGTTAAAAGAAATTGGAAGACCATGTACTGTGGGTAGCACAAGTCCATGGGCTGAAGTGTCAGACATGATAAAAAAGAAAATCCTACCTGTGCACAGGAATTGATCTTTCTCTGCTTCCTGACTTTGAATGCAATGTGATGTGTGCGGCCATGACTCCCTAAGATATTAGATCTTAGCCTCATGCTATGAACCAAGGTAAACCCTTCTTTCTGGTACTTGGCTCTTGTCAGGTGCTTTGTCACAGCATCTGGAGAAGTTCCTGATATGCTTACATCATCCTCTTTTCCTCCTGTGGACAGGAAACTCCTCAAAAAATTAAGATAGAGCATAGATCAATATACATTAACCTGGCAGAGGATAGCCAGAGAGGCAACAGGGACAGGGACCCAGAAATGGCCTCAGTGGTAGCACAGACCCTAACATCTCCATGGCCTTAGGTGACAGTGCAGGCCTCACACATCGGACTGCTCTTTGCCACCATAGCACTTCCTCTTCCACCAACCTTCATAGCACACAAACCACCGGTTTCTTTCTGTCTCATTTCTCGCCACTACATACTTGCTCCTTATAGTGGTACCATGTGGCAGCTGGTGGGCCTCTTTCTAGGTATTAAGTTCTGAACTAACAAATGAAAATGTATTGAAGAATAAAGTGACTCAGAAGTGGCACGGCTGTCTGAAGGAGAAGGGCTATCTTAGAGATTCGCTAATAATTTCAATCACCATGGAAATCTTGATGACTCAGCATCCTGGTAGTAAGAATTAGCTGAACAAAATGCTAGGGAGTCACACATCTCCGCATACTCTAACTCCTCTTCTGAAATTGTCCACAGAGAAAAAAACCATGCACACTATTTACAGTTTTCTTTCCTAATCACAGCTGTTCTAAGAAAAAATGTAAATAGATAATTATACAAGGACGATAGTTTGCATACCCAAAACATAGTCAACTCCAAATTTAAATTTGTTTATAGCTTTTAACAGTTCTAAACAGCCAAACTTGATCTTTGAGAAATAATATGTAATTACCTCACAACAACCAATCATTCATAAACATATTGATATCTTGAAAACTGGATAGTTCTGAAGTTTAGAAAAAATTTGGAACTAAAGTATTTATAGAATAAGTAAAGCAGACAGAATGTTGGAAATATATATCAATTTCTTCATTAAATAAATAGATATGTAATTAATGGCTATAATAGATTTATTCAAAAAATGTACTTTACTGTTAAATATCAATAGATACCATTCTTTAGACGAAGTGTGCTGAAGTCTAGGTACCAATGTGGATGTGGTCTTATTGTATAAGATGGTATCAGCGTTTTAACAGCTGAGTAATACTCAGTTGTGTAAATGTTTTTCTTTTATCCATTTCCCCATATTTTATCCATAGTTTCTTTATCCTTTCTTTGGTTGAGGGACATGTGAGTTGCTTCTAGTCTCTGGTTATTATGAATAAAGTTTCTATGAACAAAGTTGAACAAGTGTTCTTGTCATAGGATAGAGCTTCTTTTGGATATATGCCCAGGAGTAGAATAGTTAAGTCCTCAGGTGGCTCAATTTCCAATTTTCTGTGAAGCCACCATATTGATTTCCAAAGTGCCTGTACAAGTTTGCGCTCCCATAAGCAATGGAAGAGTTTTTCCATTGCTCTACATCCTTGCCATCACAAACTGTCACTTGTGTTTTTTATCTTAGGTATAATTTGGAATATCAAATTATTTTTATTTTCATTTCCCTGATGACTAAGTATGTTTAATATTTCTTTCTCAGCATTTAAGAATCTTTGGTTGAGAATTATGTTTAGATCTGTACCCATTTTAAATTGTATTATTTGGTCTTTTGATGTCTATTTCTTGAGTTCTTTTTATCTTTTGGATATTAGCCCTCTGTCAAATGTGGAGTTGTGGTATAGGCCTTTAATTCCAGCATTTAGGTAGGTAGACCTCTGAATTTGGGGCCAGTATGGTCTACAAATTGAATTCCTGGACAGCCAGGGCTACACAGAGAAATCCTGTCTCAAAAAACAAACAAGCAAAAGGAAAGTTTGTAATATGTGGACCTTACTTGTATTTGCATATATGACACATTTCTTTATTAATGAAGAGTTTGTTGTAATCAAGTGTGTGACCCTGTAATTAGTGATGCAACTACTAATTTTTCTGTTGTAATTTATTTCATTTCAGCCCCAAGTAGGGAACAACATGTTCTTCACTCCATTTACACTGCAGAGCACATGACATCCTACTCTATTTACTTTTAAATTTTTTTCGGTTGCGAAGAATCAGAAAGAAAATTTCCCATTTCATTAAGATGAGTTGGAGGCATTACCAAGTCAGGGCCAGGGCACTACTGCCATCTGCTGTATAGGGAGGAGGGGAAGTATATGGTTATATGGACAGAGATCAGAAAGATGCTCAGGGAGACATGAGTTTCTTCCTAGGTAAATGTGTCATTCCTCGCTCATGTTTATTTTCTTATTGAAAATGTTAGTTTTGTTACATCAAAAATTCATTGAATCAATGTATTTTTTGAGCACACAAACATCAGTTTCTAAGAATCAACATGAAAATGAATCAAAATGAAAATATCTGGGCTATATTAAAATTAAACACTGTATAACATTTCTTCATTGTTTGAAAAAGAACATCATAACACCTGAACTCCAATTGTTTTTCAGTGCTACAAACCTGAAGGGTGAATGGTCCCTTAGTAAGTTAGTTGGAATAAAGAAACTTGTTTGTGTATTGCTTTTTAGCAAAACATAATTTCCTTGCTAAGAAAAGTATCCTAGATGAGTTGTTTTCAAGTGCTGTGTACCAAGCAGATCAGAATCCAAAGGTGTAATTTGTAGCCTCCCATCTCAGGGATTTGTCTTCTCCCACCCCAACATACACACACACACACACACACACACACACACACACACACACACACATACACACACACACATACAGGTTATTAGCTGTAAGCTCTGTTGAGATATCACTCAATATTTAGAATCACAAGGTAATCATAATTTGAAATTTCTTTATTTTTCCATGTTACTTTAAATAGAATTCGTAAAGTATTGACCCACTTACTCCAAATATTATATTGTAATTTACTTCAGATTGTTTTTATTGAACATGTACATGTACCAAGTTCTTTCTAAAGTAATTTATATTCATGTCATTTACTCATATCTCTAACCTCCTAAATGTTTAATTATTAATTTACATAACAAAACTAAGTGTATCTTAGACAAGTTCAATCATTTTATTGACACTATAGAGTTAAATAGAGACATTGGGATTCACTTATTTTCCTGTCTTATTATTGGCTCTGTTTCACAGTAAGGAGCAACAATAAGAGAAAGTATATATATATGCTTGCATGCATGTTGCATGACTTGAGGAAGGGGGTCATGCTGGTCAGCATATCTATATATGTTCAAGAACATGTTCGTTAACCCAGAAGTTGGATAATATTTTAATTTGAAAGTGATGATATTTAGGTTATGGCTCTAAAAATCAGTAATTTCTACAGGACAGGGTATTTTCTTTTTTGATGTCTGTTATCTTGTCTTGACTACTAATTGTGGCTTTAACACAATTTGAATGATATCGTTAGATCATCAGTTTTCTCCATACATGATTGTCACATAAGAGATGGCAGCAGCAGAGTGATGAATTCAGAAGGAAAGTCTGTATTGCCATTTTTTCACAATACTATATTTGTACTTTGCAAACAATACCATATAGCTCCTCTAATTAAGCTGTATCTCAGAAGTGATAGTTTGAACATTCAATCTTCATGGAAAGGATGGATATATCAGCTAACTTCGCTTAATGAGTATTTTAAATATAGTTTATAATCAAGTGTGCATCTGTGCTCGAGGCACATTCTATGTTGTATTGAAAATGTATGACCTGATGAACAAAGATATCCATGAGAATCACATCTCAATTAGAAAAGAAAAGTTAAAATAAACAAGTTTATTGATTTCCTTAGTTCTTTGGCTGAATTTTCTTTTTAAAGAATATGTTTGTTCTGTATAGCTGAGGATGACTTTAAATTGCTGTTCTTTCTACTCCCATCTCCTCACTGTGGGATTATTACTGTGTGCCATCATGTTCAATGCATGTAGTGCAGGGAATAAAACCCAGGACGTTGAAAATGCTCAGCTATAGCTCTACCAACTGTGTTACATCTGCAGCCTGTTGATACGTTTAAAAATATTTCATTTAATTCTTTTAAATCATGTGTATGTGTATGGTCTGTTCAGGGATATGTACGTGTGAATGCAGTGCCCAAGAGGTCAAAAGAGGGCATCAGACTCCCCTTGAGCTGCCTGAAACAAATACTGAGAGTAAGAGGAGAATTAACTCTTAAACACTAAGTCATCTTTCTAGCCCCGAACTATACTTTCCAATGCTGCATTTAGACATATAAGTGACTCCATAACATCTAAGAGCTGTGATTCACAATCAGAGTTCAAGCATGGCCTGGATTTTATTTTTCCATACATTGTAGAGAAAAACAGCCTTTGAAGGCCAAAAGAAAGTACTTTTCAAAGTATTCCCTTTTTATGTGAACCTAGACTAATTTTATAAGTTCAGTCCCCGATCCTAAATGCTTCAAAATTTCTGTGTCATTTCCCAATCCATGGTGACTCAATTGGTTTCAGTAAATGAATAATTCTCTTTGAATCCAGATAAAAATCTATCATATCCCTTTAATGCAAAGTCATTTTTCATTGACGGAATGGATAAAATGAGATTTCTTTTTAAAAGAATCTATTCCATTTTTTCATGAAGTTGAAGAAAATGAAATAAGAAGCCTGATATTTTTGAATCATAATTCAAGTTTTATATATATATATATATATATATATATATATATATATATATATATATATGATTATTCATCATCATTAAACTGCTTCTGTATGCATATTTAAAATGAATATGTACATATATATGTAGGTATATGGATTGACAAAATGAATGAAAATATTTTTGGCTGAAGTGAATTTCAAACTAAATATTTTGTCCTCAACACTCTAAGGGTAGTATTGAATTTGACTTTATAGTTGTGTCAAAGACAGGCATGATACAAATAGAACATGTATCGTCATCTTTGATGCAAGTGAGTAAGTAGTTATATGATAAATCCATTAATAAGTGTCTCTCAGATAATAAGCTCTGCTGTTACCTTAAATTACTTTCCTGTGTGTTTCTGTATTTATCTTTTAGTTACTTCCTGATGCAGGGCCTCATTGTATAATCCAAGGACCTATTGATTTGAAGAGGAGCAAATGACAAATAGATTGTTGAACAGATGATACACAGAAAGAGATATATGGTTATAATAAAGTGCAGGGGAAAGCAAGACGTGTTATGTGTGTGTGTGAGTATATATATATATATATATATACACACAGAGAGAGAGAGAGAGAGGGGGGGGGAGGGAGGGAGGGAGAGAGAGAGAGAGAGACTAGTCTCAAACTTACTGTGTAGTCCTGGATGGGCTCATACTCATGGCAATCCTCCTGTTTTGGGTTCAAATATTCTGGATTACCAACAAGAGCCATCAGGATATCATGAAGGATAACATTTCTGTATTTTTAAAAGTACATATATCAATTTACATGTCTGTCATTTTAGATTGAAGCAAAGGTTTAGTTCTGAGTTCTGTATTAAGCACATGTTTATAATAAAGGACAATTTCATTGTCATGTAGTGTACTCATTACCTTCTGTTATGATAATATATCATGGTCAAAAGCAATTTAAGCAAGAAATAATTTATTTTGGTTTATGGTTCCAGCAGTACAGAGTCTGTCATAGCAGTTGAGGCATCACATGGTGGCAGGGGAAGAAATCTAGCTGATTACATTTTATCCACATATAGGAAGGGGAGAGAGAGAGAGATAGACAGAGAGACAGAGAGAGATGAAGAGAGAAACAGAGACAGATGGAGGGAGAAGACAGAACAGGAAATGGTAAGCTTTTTATAAACCTTCAAACGTTCCCTGTGACATATTTCCTCTAGCAAGTTTCTACTTCCTAAATATTTTATAACTAACCCAGACAGCACCACCACCTAGAGTTCAACTGTTCAAATATGCCAGTCTAGAGGGGACTTTTCTCACTCAAACTTTTACATGAAGCAAAGACTTTAAGGAATTAAATTTAAGAGTTAAGTCACTTTTAAATTCACAATATCTGTTGCAATGTTCAAAGAAAACTTCTTGATTTTTAATATTTGTAACATGTTTTGTGTTTATTTAAAATTGGTATAGAATTTCAAATAGTGTTAAAACTGGCAAAGTGGATACTGTAGAAATCTCTCATGTGGGAGAATGTGTTGGCATGGATGTGAACAAATTCATGAAGGACAATTCCTGAAGAATAAAAATGGGATGAAGATGAGGGGTATTGGGAGAAGATGGAGGAGCCAGTATATAGACTCCAGAATGTGTTTTGATTTATAATGAAAATCTTTTATGACCAGAATCACCCTCAGGCTTTGAGCAAATAGGCAGCATTGTGAGATCTGAGATGAGTAAGTGATCCTCATAAATAAGTGAGAAGGACCTCTCTGCCAAGCTTCCTTTTTACACCTTATCCTCCAGATCCACACTGGCAACGCTCTTGTCTCACGTGGATCTGCTTCTTTTGTGTTAGATTTGGTTTTCTTACTGTTTCTGCTTACACTTAAGGCTTTTATGTTTGTTTTCTTGTCTTGTTTACCACCTTTAGAGAAATTTGCTTATCCCATAGGAAGCCTTTGTTGCAGGAAGAAGAAAGTGTGTTTTCTGGTAGTATGGCACAAGGGCATTCTATACCCTAGGAGCCACTTCTAATTGTGACTTTCACGTGTTTTCTCTAGTACTTTAAAATATTCTTATGGAAAACACACTTTCAAAGATTCTCCAATTGAGAACAGGAGTATCTGAGGTTTAGAAAAGTAATTCTGAACATATATTTGTTTCACAAATGAAATAAATTTTCTAGAGATGAGAAAAATGAAAATAATAAATCTCAATATATTAATCAAATGAGATTCTTAATATATATTAATTAAGTGTGATTCATAACATTCTTGGGCTAGAAAATGAAAGTTTCTTTCAAATGCCTATTTATTTTAATATGTTATAAAATAATTTTTAATGTTTCAGTGACAAAAATAATATAAAGGTTCAAAGCAGACCAAATGGAATAAAGGAAAATTTAAAGGATGCAGTTATTCATGTAATACAAGAAAAAAAGATTTTAAAAGTGTACTTCTAAAATGTCAGTAGTGGAAAAGAGACACAATAAACATTCTATTGCTATCAACACATCTGACCATAAAGATACTAACATATTTGATGTGCAAAATTTATTCTTCCTAAAAGATATACTCAGATTGCAAATGTGGATGTTGCATAGACTACGACCTTGAAGAAATCATGTGGAGAAAATTTTCTATAAATATTCCCTAAAGTTGGTTGCATTTTCTTGTGGTGTATTTACAAGTAACTACAGATGAGATATGTTGAGTGCATCTCCAGGAAGACTGTATTCCTCTATTTTTGTAATCATATAACAATAAAATACTGTTATTCATGATAAATCTGAAATGCAAATTTCAGACATTTCAAGGATTTCCAAGTATGACTGTTATCTTAAATTCACCAGCAAAAGCCCTGTTCTATCTCTTTATATTGTAAACCTTGGGGAGAGAGGGAAAAATCCCAAAAACACTCACTAACACTTTCTCAATACCTCCTTGGATAGTTTCCACTTCCCCACTACCAACCATACACATATAATATGAGAGTTTCAAGCCTTCACAGAAATCACAGCAGGAAGGGTTCATTATGTTTTGCTCTAGGTGAGACATCTTCAAGGGCATCTGCCCTTGTGTCTCTCATCTTGCTCTATTATTATTAAGTAGTACTTGCTGCAAGGACTGTAAATAAGAAGAGGCTCTCCTGGCTCATAGTGACAGGTGGTAATCCAGGAAGATCAGCAGTATCTCTCATCTTCACAGAAATGTCATTAACATTGACAATTATAGTTATATTACTCGGGATTCTTATTTTAAACTATTTAGAGAAGGCGTTCAACACATTTCATTAAGACTTTTGCTAGAGTTTTGATAGCTGTTCATGTGCAAAGAGGTAAATTTATTTTTAATTATATATATTTGTATATCTGAGTACAAACATTTGAATGCTTGTGCATGTGAAAAGCAGATGAAGGCAATAGATTTGCTGGGGAGTTGAGGTTCATTTGATGTGTGTGCCTGGGACTGAACTCATGTCCTCTGCAAGAGCAGAGAGATCTCTTAACTACCCAGTCAGTTCTCCATTTCCCAAATCTAATACTTTTAAACTACACAGTACTTTCATTTTTAGAATCTAGGGAAATTATTTGAATTTTTAAAACATGGCATATTATAATAGCACACATACTGGCCAATCAAGGAGACAGAGTGGCTTTGTTGTTTTTCAGCTACAGGGGACAGGTACAAATTGAGTATTTTAATTATTTTCCCACAGAGTGGGAACAACATGTTTGTTGTATGACTTGTCACTCTTTAATTCTGGAATATCTGTAATATCATATGTTGTTACATGGTTAACACATTAACCCTGTTTTGAGGAAATACTCGTCATGCTCAAATGAGGAATTTGTTTTCACTCTGTACTGCATCTGTAACTGTACAAGCAAATGCACACAGATATTAGTGCAGAGCTGATGCTAAACACATACCTGCAGTTTTACAGGGACATGACAACACCCACTAAAGCCATTCCAGTGTGTGCAACGAGGAGTTAATAAACCAACTCTAGTTTTCCGTTGTTCCATGAAAGTAGCTCTTGAAGTCATTACATTACTGTCTCCAGGCTTTTTCTATAAGCTGTTTCTTTGTCCAAAATTAGTGAGTCATTTCTAGCACATTTCTTCCAAGATAAAGCCTAATGGTTTATTATCATCATGAGCATTTAATCACCACCCTTCCACGCAATCCTTTTCTCATAAAAGTAATTTTATATGTAATAATTATTAATATTTATACTTTTATGTACATGAAGACAAAGCTTTCTGCAAAAGACAAAGACACAGTTTGAAGAAGTATCTTTACACAGTTAATATTAATTACTATGGCTTCAATCATTTTGATGATTATTAATTTATATTTGCAATTAAGTAGAATAAAAATTTGCTCAAATTTTAATACATATTTAGGACATTGCAAGTTGGAAAGAGCAAAATTTTTAGTGCTCAACTATTTATAAAAATCACCAATTTGAATAAAATTTCCCAATCTATTTGTTTTGGTACATACTTGTAATCCAGAACTTAGGAGGCTGAGGCAGGATCATTGCTATGATCCTGTGGCAAGCTTCATTTCCCAAGAGAGTAGCTAGATAGCCAGTGCTACATAGCAACGCCCAATTCCAAAATAATACATGAATAAATGCAATTTTAGGAAATGAGAACACTACATAAAGAAGATAAAATAATAAAACACAAACACCTTCATAGGAACTCAAGAAGCATATC
The DNA here is from genome assembly GCA_028551405.1 of Uromys caudimaculatus. Classification (NCBI taxonomy): domain Eukaryota; kingdom Metazoa; phylum Chordata; class Mammalia; order Rodentia; family Muridae; genus Uromys; species Uromys caudimaculatus. Next base: position 9,145,107 of record CM052713.1, read on the forward strand.
ATAGCTGTGTAGCTGGAGTGAGAGGAACAGGTCATGGAAAGAGACTGTTCAGCCTGTGTTAGCCCTTCCAAACCACATGTCGTACAGGATCAAGAGAGGGACTCTCCATAGAGCTGAGGCGTAGGATGTGGACAGAGATATTTCCTTGGATGTCCAAGATTGGACCAGGGCTAAAAGGTTCCCTGGACTACAGTCTCCAGTTGCTGGTTACAGACTGTGTCTGAAGACAAATGTCAATGATCATTGTACCCATCAGTTTCATATTCCAGGTCTCAATCCCTACTCTCAATAAATGGATTCAGTCACTTGGCTTAGTAAGTATACCATCATGTCAAAAAGAGCAGCTACAGGCAATGAGCCCACCCCGGTATCAAACTAACTTTGGCACATGTCTCACATAAGCAGCAATATAGGTACCAAAGACTAATCAGTCCCATCATTGGGTTCTAGCTTTTGACCCTCTTCAAAGTTAGGTTGACTTTTGTTGACCTGAATGCTGCTCTGACTCCCATGTACTAACTCCTAGGGATAAAGATTTTAGAGTAACTTCTGCAAATCTAGGAATTGATAAAAATCTTTGTGTTTTCAAGTTCTGGAGCAATACTCACAATCCTAAGTTCCTGTTGGTTCCACAAACTCATGATCCACATCTTCTGTTTCAGGCATCTCTGAGGCTAACAGAATGCCACCATTGTCTTGCATGCTGGAGGACTCAAGTGGGTCAGCTATAGTGGCCCATGGGTCTATGACTATAATACTAGGTTTGTTGTCCCAGGATGGCTGATGCTTCTGAGTCCCATACTAGCAAACTCAAACTCCCTGTTCCCAGTGGACCAAAGTGTTAAAGTTATCCTGAAGTCTGTCTATCTGTTGCTCAAGTCCCACCCAGTTTTAAGTCTTTAAGTTTTATCTTCTTATCTTTGAAATAAGAATAGTTTGTTATCTCATTTTATGTACTATGAAAACACAGGATTTTAATATAAAAATGGTGATATGAACCTGAGAGATGAAGCAGGTAAAGTGACATTACGGGAAGTGGCCAATTATCAATCACACATTTTATCATGATTAAGATGGCCTTGTTAACACAGCTGTTGAAGACCATAGAGACTTAAAGAAGAATAGAGTAAGAGACAGTTTCAGAAACTGAATGTGTGGAATTCAACATTGTTCAGGAGAAAGAGAAAAAAATGTCCAGAGAATGAAGAAAGGCCAATAAAATGACACAGTGTGTACAGGTAACTACCACCAAGCTGAGTTTGAGTCTCCTGTTCCCACCATGAAAAGAATAAAGGATACTGTCAAGTGGGCATCTGACCTTCATTCGTGCACCCACATCATGACACATGGTCACCTACACACACACGCAAACAAAAACACACACGCATTCGCACACAAACACACACAAGCAGACAAACACTAAAATAAATAAATATAATAAAAATTAAACAAAATGCCTGAAAAAATGAGATTTGTTGACTCTTATACAGGAAATTCCAGAATATTTGGATGCACTTTCTGTTAGATCATTTCATGTTTTTAAAATTTTATAATGCAAATTGAATGTATTTTAGCAGATACCCTAAAATAAGGCTTTAACAAATTAATTAAAAATAAATACATAAATGTATAGATTTTCTAATGATATATATAACTGTAATATTTAAATAAAAGGTATCTGTTTTCTCAACATTTGTCATAAATTGCTTATGATGTGACCCTTAAACACTTTCCACTAACTCTTTAAAGTCTCTTAGTGTCACATCAGATACGCTGTGATATCACACATGTCCAAGTCCCTGTCAGTCAAGATGTTCACACCAGTTCCTTCATCAGGCTCTGACCTTGTCCTTCCAACTCCATGAAGGTTCTCATAGCCTCTATTCTATCATCACTCTCTTAAATGGTAGAATTTGTCATTATTATTATTGTTATAGCTTTAGTTTATCACTTTAATGAGGAAAGCCTCCTACTAATCAACAATTCTCCTCCAAGCTCCCTTCCTGTCTGAAGCAGAATTGCTTTGAGAGGTTTCTTTTCTCTTGTTACCTGACTCTCCTCTTCTAAGCTACTCTGACACCTTGAATTTTTATGCTTATAACAATTCTGGATAATTCAATCTGACTGCTGACCATTGACCTCCCCATAAATCAATAGTCTAAGGTTTCTATAGGCTTGGGATAGATACTTGTGTTCCCTATCAATATATTCATTCTGTATTTGATTTCTATCATGTATCATTTTAGACTCAGTATCTCAGCTACTTGTTCTTTTAAGCTCTCTCCAGCACTCCCCTGGTCTCACCCCTTCTGCCATTTTCCACTTTGAATGCATACTGTCAATCAACCTGTGTAAGCCCTTTAGTTTTCCCTTTGCTCTGCATTCCTATTGTTGTCCTATTTTATATTTTTAACTTTCTCTAAAACATTTTTAGATCAAGTTTTCTGTTTAATTAGTTTCATCTCTCTGTATTGCAATTTGTGATTAGGATATTGAATAATGTCTCCGTATTTTGTTGAAAATATGTGAGCTGCATTAAATCCTCTCTTTTAAGTTCCTGTTAAAGCAGTTGTTCACAGTGCTCAATATTGTCAAATTCTGACACTCTATACTCATCATTAAATGAGCTCATATTACTTGTAGTTCACTGATTGTTGGTGTGTGACATCATCTACACACAAATTTCAAAATTCATATGTGTGATTCATACATGTTTTACTCAAAATTGAATAAAGAATAGTTTCAACATATTCAGTTTACTGTGCTTTGTAAGTCTTCTGCTTTGCTCTGTGTATGCTTCCTTCTAGCTTTCTCTGTTTCACCATCAGTAAGCCGATGTCACAATTAGGAGTGTGGTGAACACAAGGAAAATGCTGGAGCAAAATTAATAAAAAGGTTATTCAGTCTGAGTCCATGATGAACCTTATTTTAATTGATATCCAGATTTGTAGCAATACTTTTAAGAGGAGGTTAATTTTAAATCTATCAGTTAGGTGATAAATTTAGTTCTCTGCACTGTGTATTAGAAGCAATTTCTAGGTAATTGCCAAGTCACTTATACTACTTAGACAATAGTCCACAATCTTACTCCAATAGTTAAATGAGTTCATTCATTATAGAAATAGTGAATTCATTTTATTTCACTATTCATTAACTAATAGTGTTCATCTAATATATTTGCATAATAACAAAAAATGTTGCATCCTATAGAACGTCACATCTGTGACATCTATAGATACCCCGATTTATGTGTTTTAAATAGAGTAAAAAATGTTGAAGTGGCATTACAGATACCCATACTTACCACATATACGATGAATTTATTAAAATAGAGCTACTTTTGTACAAACATGCACACACACACACACTTGAAATATAGAATGGTTGTCTATTTCAGTGAACTTAAGAATAATTAATCTTGTTGAGAAGATTCAGTAAATGTCAGAGAATTTTGGGTTCACTAACAATTAACTTCTTAGTATAAGTGATGTACCAATGAATCAAAATATAGCTTTCAATTCTGTAGTAGGTACCTAGAATGAGAGTTCTAGGATAATGCTTAGGGGACAGAAGCTGAAATGTTCTAAGTATATTACTGAAGAAGAGAGCTGCTAAATGGCATGCTGTATTTCTACAAAAATTTTCTCTCATAAGAATAGGGATGTAAGCTAATGTCTCTTCAGACTCCTTAGAAGAGACAATGGAAACCAATGAATTGAATCAGGAATACCTTGAATTGAAAATGAGCACATTTCCTACCAAACCACAGAATATTTATATACATATATCTCTGGAAACTAAACACCTAAAATCTAGTAACTATTATCCTCAAAATATCATATATGCAACTTTTGTACAGTGTTCAAAAGATAAATTACCATGCAGTTGTGTAGCAGTTTTGTCTCTTATGATATTTTTGTTAACTGTTCCCCTATGATTCCTGAGCCTTAAGTGGGGTCTAGAGGTGCGTGCATGTTTTGTTTAGGGCTTAGCACTAGCAGTCTCTTATTATCTGAATCTTTGCCAATTTTGTGTAACTGTATTAATTACCACTTACTAAATTTATAAGCTTCCCAGATGAGGGTTGAGAAATACAGTAATCTATGGGTATAAGAATAAGTTATTAGGAGGCAGTTTAATACTGTATTCACCAAAGCAGCATAAAATTATTAGATTCTCTTCTAGCACCTATGGACTGTGAAGCTATAGGTTTTCAGCCAAATAAATGGTGCCAAATATGTGTTCCATTTTGAGGAATATGTCTTAATTTTGTGAGAAACTGATTGGCTATTAGCATGATGTTTATGCCACTAGTGTACCTGTATGTCTGTCTTGCGAGACCAGTCATTATTATGGTTCTTCAGGTTCATAATATCATGAACAAAACATGTTCAAGTCCAAGCCAAAGTCCCAACATTAAAAGATGAGATAGATATGAAAAGCCACTCCAAGCCATGAAGGCACTGGTAAGTAGCTTTGATGGTGGCAAGTTCAGTTTTTTGGTTTTTTTCCTGAGAGCTTAGCCCATGGTAAAGATGTCATTGTTCAGTGGAATACCATTTATGGAGGATCATTTAAACAACACAAATCATTGCAGAAGGCTTAAAATGGGGAGCATGAACTTGAGTTGTTTGAGAAGAGAGGATGTATCTTGGAAGAGCCTTTGAATATGATAGACATACATTATATGAAACACTCAAAGAACTAATGAAAATATTTTGAATAATGCGAAAAGTTAACAGTGAATATGGTTAAAATTCTCTCCTGTATTTCTGGTTTTTATGTTTCTCTCTTTCCCTTTAATCTCCACCACTCATCAAGTAATGTGCTCTGTTTGAGTAAGAAAGGGTTCCTGCTTGTAACTTTCTCTGAGATTTGTCTATATACTTAGAGCAAGACTCTGATTCTTTTATGATGGTTGACACAGATTTAACAATGTATCACATTCTCACCTTCCACATTTCAGCTTTCTCAATTCTTCTTTCTGTCCTTGAATATGCCAAGGTCTTCCCATGTAATACTGTGTGCCTCTGCTACTCCTGTCAAAGTCTTTACTCGATGGATATTTTAAAAGTTTGAGAATGTCATATGTGTATACAATGTGTTTGGATATAATCCACCTCATTTCCTCTCTCTAGCTCCTATTCTATCCACCCCCACTACTTCTCCCTCTAAACTTTATTGTTCTTTTAAAATCCATTGAGTTCACTTAGTATGTGTGGGACCATCTACTGAAGCACAGGTAGCCTTACAGTGCCTACATGCCTGGAAACAGACTTGAGCACAGAGATATGAAAACATTCTCTCTGTCTCTTGCAATGTGGCATTGTTGGTTGAGTTAGAACTCTGCCTGGAAAATGGGCTTCACCAGTTGAGAGTTCTCAACCTGTGACTGCAACTGTACTAATAAAAGAAAAAAAAAACTCTATTACTCATAATGTTAACCACCATCATGTATCTTACAATAATGACACATGTGAAGGAAGCCAGTTGTTCCATTGACAACTAAAAGAAACTTTCAAATAAACAGGAACTTCTGCCAAATGTTATCATCAGAGAGTGGGAAGGAAACTTATAGTGTAAACCCAAATTCTGAGTCTTTGCAATTGGAACAGACTAGTTACCCAGAGCCATGGTTTCAAAGAGTTAGTGAATCAGTCTCTTTACATTGAGGAAGACACTTCTACTCATTTTATGTTCTGTAAACTATATTGTGATTTTCCTATTCTTTACTTCTATTTTTTTTTTATTCCATGCAAAATGGATTAGGCGTTTTTAGTCCCATGTTAGCACACAGCTTCTCCTGAGTCAATCAATTTTTATTATTAATCCAACAAAATTTGTGAGGTTCAAAGGATGAAGTTCCCTTTGAAAAGCTGGGTGTGCATGTTTTAGCAATGGGAATTTAAAGAAGGATCTTTATGCTATATTCAGCCCTTGATACCTACATCTCACTTGCCATGGATGTGCCACTGGCATTTCCCTTCTTTATTTACATCTTCTCTTTTCAGTCTTGGTGTATGAGTTAGTATCTTTATAACTGGTGGGATGGTAGAGTAAGATGGTTGCTAAGCAACTTCCTGTGTTTCAAATGAAATGTTGAGACCTATTCCTCTGAGAATCATATATAAGAAGAATCTATGGGAAAATCTGCTTTTAAATAAAAAGCCTTAAAAAAAAAACAGAGAGAGCTTTGAAGCACACACCTGTGGAGTTTTTAAAAGGAAGACCAGAAAAAGAAAAATTAGATTGAATAGAACATTTTTTACCAACATTTTTTAGCTTATAATTTTTAAAAGATATCTTCAAATTTAAGAAGTCTTCATAATATGTCTTGACAAAATTAGTAACTTACCAAGAAAGTCTGCTTATCTTCTCAGGTTTTAATGGATTTTAAATCCTGGCATGGCTGCCTGAGCCTCTTCTCAGAAATCCTGAAGAAAGAAATAAAGTAATCTGCTTTGCTGTGGATTTGAAAGTTTATATATTATTATATATTAATTAATATATATATTATATAATATTAATATATAGTGGATATATATTTAACATTATGCATTCCCTTGCAGGTGAATAAAATTGTGGGAAGAAGAAATATATTTTCCTTATATTTGGAAATTTCATCATTTTTTGCATGTAAAATTACATTATCATAAGGATGCTATCTCAATTGGATCTCCAGATGCACAGGCTAGGAAAGGGCTTACATAAGTGGTGGGCAGCAAAAATCAGATTAAACTTCTGCTTTAAAAAGTGTAGCTAATACATCATGCTAAAGTGTTAAGATTTCTAAGTGTAGAATGAAAGTACACAACCACACCTATAATTCTAAGTTTCTATTTTGTTTAATATTTTAAGTTACACATTAATGATTACTCAAGTGTGATATACATAAAAACAGTATTGTTAGAATTATTTTCATGGATAATAACAATTCTTCTATAATCTCTATTTCTGGAAGTATTAACATATATTCACATACATACACATATGTACATCTAATGTAGCCTCATACAGAACAGTCCCTTCATACACATTTACATAAATAGATGACAATAATAAATAAATAAATAAATAAATAAATAAAAGATGGCAGGTAGATGATCCAATTTTACAGTTATGCCTATTCAGACACTGGAAGGATGAAGGTGGATCATTGCTGTTAGATTGATGAAAAGAATAAAGTTGTACTTGTTGTGGAAAGATATCTACCTAAAATCGATCAAACAACCTAGTCTTTCCTCAGAGAGATAGAATGGCAAAGTTTCTATTGTCACAAGTTTCTAGTTCCTCTGGTGTCAACTCAACACATAGAGGGAAACCTGGTTTAGAAACCAGAAATTGCGTGCATGACTAAACTACTCCTTTTTCTTTCTTTCTTTCTTTCTTTTTTTTTTTTTTTTTTTTTTTTTTGATTGGATATTTACTTTATTAAGTATTTGAAATATTTTCCCCTTTCCAGGTCTCCCCTTCAGAAACCCCCTATCACGTACCCCCTCTTGCACCAATGCATCACATCTAGGAAGCTAAACAACTTGGCCTGGTTACTACTATTTTAGGAACAGAAGCAGTTTATTCTGTGCTGTTACTTGTTAAGGGCAACAAGGGCGATACAGCACTTCTGATCTGCAGCCAGCATGATTCTTATCGTAGAACTGATGGAAACTCTGAACTCTCCATCTCATGGTATCATCTAGAGATGCTGTGACAGGCCATCATGGGGGTACTAGAGTCTTTATTAATTATATTCTTCATTTCTATCTGCCTTTTGTAGCTCTGATAACTACAAGGCCATAACAGAATAAGCTGACATAAGTCATAAAACTATCCAGAAGAGTAGCAGGTTTTTGTTGTTGTTGTTGTTGTTGTTGTTGTTTTACACAATTTTTTATTGTATTTGTGGCCGGTCTCTAAATCAGAGATCTACCTGCCTCTGTCTATTAATGCTCATGTTACAGTTTTTGAGATTTTAATAAAATTATAATATATCTCCTTTTTCTTCCCTACAAGCCTACCTACTAACATATTCAGTCTGCTCTATTTCAAATGTATAGCCTCTGATTCATTAATAGTAACAAAAATATGTACATGTATATACATGTTTATGTGAATAAGAATATGTGTTCTCATATTATATATATACATATTCATAGTTTGGAGCGACTGTGAGTTGCTTTTACCTCCTTTGGTACATACAAGGTGTTTTCTAGTACTGTCAATGCTACCCTTCACAGAAAGGGCATTCAAGTCAGTTCCAGCTTTGTCCAGGACAATATTTTCAGAAGTTATAAACAATGAAAGATGGCATATCATAGTATCTATATAACAATTATAGAATATATAGAAAAAAATATATATGTAGTGAAATGGTTTGCCATTTAGAGAGAAAAATAAAGCAAACAAAGAACAATATAGCCAATGGTGAATATAAATATAGAGGAAAATGGAATTTGTAATATATACTTTGAAATTACTATTGGTTTAATTTTTTTAAAGAAAAAGTTAAGTTATATAAGTGAAGTAGAGATAACTTGCTAATACATGTGTATTCTCAGATTCCATGAAAAGGCAAACTGAGATCAGAGATAGCATGTTTGAAAACACCAACTAAAGAAAAATAAGAGTTAGTTGATATTGCTCAGTAAAAATGTGTTGGAAAAAGAACCAGAATGCTATTAATATCTCTGTGAAAAGATTAGGTGTGTGTACTAGCTGGTTTTGTGTCAACTTGAAACAAGCTGGAATTATCACAGTGAAGGGAGTTTCAGTTGAGAAAAATGCCTCCATAAGATCTATTTGTAAGGCATTTTCTCAATTAATGATCAAGGGAGGAAGGCTCCTTGTGGGTAGTACCATTTGTGGGCTGGTAGGCTTGGGCTCTATAAGAAATACAGCTGAGCAAGCCAGGAGAAGCAAGCCAGTAAGGAACATCCCTCCATGGTTTCTGCATCAGATCCTGGTCCCTGACCTGCTTGAGTTCCAGTCCTGACTTTCTCTGGTGATGAACAGCAATGTGGAAGTGTAAGCTGAATAAATTCTTTCCTCCCCTACTTGTTTCTTGTTCATGATATTTGTGGAGGAATAGAAACCCTGACTGAGACAATGTGCATTAAAGATAGTATAATGCAAAGTTTCGTAGCTAATTGTTGATTACCTTTGTAATAGATTCTGTTCCTGATTATTTTGTACCTTCCTGTTAACTAAATTTAGAGAGATTATTTTCATTATGAACACTAAAATAATGTTTAATGTAATTTATCCTTCTTCATCACTGCTATTACTTCTAATTGGTTGTCTTTAGCCCTCAAAATAAGTAAACAATAACATTGTCCAATTACTGTTTAACTTTGAAAATTGCATCATGTGATATGAGAAATAAATTACTTACAAATTTCTTTTCTAAATCATAATTTGACCAAATAAAATGCTTTCAATAGTCTATCTCATCAGTAAGTGACAGTTTTCACTTATATTCTATTGCATAATATATAATATTAAATAATAACCATTACTGTAATTAAATCAAGGTGGTGGTAATGGGCTTGGAAAAGTTGAGATGCCAAGGAGTCAATCTGTGGTTCTAAATGAGGATCTAAATCCTTTTGAATACTCAGAACATTGGTAACATTTTTTGCTAAATGATTAACAAAAGTAGTTGTCTTAACTTCTTGTATAAAAGCAATTGGAGAAGCAGTGGTGCTGGTCATTAATGTAATTAAAGCTGCTATACCAGCGATAATCAAGCTCACTACCCTCTTGCTTCTGCTTAAAGACTGACTCACTTCTTCCAGTACTTACAAGCCTTTTTCAGAATAACAAGGTTCTGTAAAACTCACAGTCAATAAAACAAAATCTAGTTGATAGACGACCATAACAGACATGTCAGATTTCAGCATATTGTGACACAATTAAAAACTGTACGATGAGTGGGAGACCCCAGCTTGGGCCACAGGGCTCCACAGCCAATTAGCACTGGGAGAAAGCTACCCTCCCAGGAGCTTGGAAAAGCTGGGAGTGGGGTCAAGACAAGCTCCACTTCTCACCAGGAACTGCCCTGAACCTGCGGGACACAGGGACTGAGGTAGGCGGGCATAGGGACACCCTGGTTCCCAGCTGCGGCAGGAGACCTCTGCCCAGGCCACCAGGGTTTCATAGCCAAGCAGCGCCAAGAGAAAGTTACTATCCCAGAAGCATGGAAAAGACCTGAGTGGGGACAAAACGAGTACCAGTGCTCACCAATTCTGCCCGGAAACCACGGGCCACAGAGATTGAGGGACAGGAAACTTCCAGTCTCTATCTGTGGCTGGGGACATCAGCTTGGGCCACAGTGCTCCACAGCCAATTGGTCCGGGGAGAAAGCTACCTTCCCAGGAGCTTGGAAAAGCTGGGAGTGGGGCCAAGACAAGCTCCACTGCTCACCAGCAACCACACCGAACCTACCAGACACAGGGACAGAGGTAGGCGGGCATAGGAACACCCTGGTTCCCAGCTGCAGCAGGAGACCTCTGCCCAGGCCACCAGAGTTCCATAGCCAAGCAGCGCCAGTAGAAAGTTACTTTCCTAGGAGCATGGAAAAGCCCTGAGTGGGGACAAAACGAGCACCAGTGCTCACCAATTGTGCCCAGAAACCGCGGGTCACAGAGACTGAGGGACAGGAAACTTCTGGTCCCCATCTGTGGCTGGAAATCTCAGCTTGGGCCACAGGGCTCCACAGCCAATTAGTGCCGGGAGAAAGCTACCCTCCCAGGAGCTTGTGCCTGGGCAACGAGTGTTACAGAGACAAGCAGTGATAGGAGAAAGTCACCCTTCCAGGAGGGTGGATAAGACAAGCACCACTGCTCACTGGGACCTGGAGACCTCAGTCTGAGCCACAGAGCTCCAGGAGAGAGCTGGTATCCCAGAAGAACTGACATACCTTTGAGCATAGGCAAAACCACCACTTCTGTTGAAACTCACTGGATCAAGTGGGACCCTTGCAGAGCCATCAGGACATAGGAACCAAGAGACAGCTAGGGACAAGATCTGTCTGGTTTCTGTCTGCACCCCAGATCTGACCCGGTGCTACAGCACTCCAAACCCAAACACCTCTCAGAGAGAGCAGGTATTCAAGGAGTATTGATAAGAGGCCTGCAGGAGGGACAAGCCACAGCCAGACAGAGTAAGATCAGCTAACATCAGAGTTAACAAGATGGCAAAAGGCAAGGGCAAAAACCGAAGGAACAGAAACCAAGGCTACTTGGCAACATCAGAACCCAGCTCTCCCACCACAGCAAGCCCTGGATTCCCCAATACGTCAGAAAAGCAAGACTCAGATTTATAATCATTTCTCATGATGATGATAGAAGATTTTAAGAAAGAAATTAACACCCTTAAAGAAACACAAGAGAACAGAGGTAAAGAACTAGAAGCTGTTAAAGAGGAAACACAGAAATCCATTAAAGAATTACAGGAAAACACAAATAAACAGACAAAAAAATGAACAAAACTATCCAGGAGTTAAAAATAGAAATAGAAACAATAAAGAAATCACAAAAAGAGACAACCCTGGAGATAGAAACCTAGGAAAGACATCAGGAGTCATAGATGCAAGCATAACCAACAGAATACAAGAGATAGAAGAGAGAATCTCAGGAGCAAAAGATACCATTGACAACATTGACACAACAGTAAAAGAACATACAAAATGCAAAAAGCTCCTAACCCAAAACATCCATGAAAACCAGGACACAATGAGAAGACAGAACCTAAGAAAAATAGGTATAGAAGAGAGTGAAGATTCCCAACTTAAAGGACCAGTAAATATCTTCAATAAAATTAAAGAAGAAATCTTCCCTAACCTAAAGAAAAAGATGAACATAAATATACAAGAAGCTTACAGAACCCCAAATAGATTGGACCAGAAAAGAAATTCATCCCGTCACATTATAGTGAAAACACCAAATACACAAAACAAGGAAAGAATATTAAAAGCAGTAAGGGTAAAAGGTCAAGTAACATATAAAGGCAGACCTATCAGAATTATACCAGACTTCTCACCAGAGACTATGAAAGCTAGAAGATCCTGGGCAGAACTCATACAGACACTAAGAGAACACAACTGCCAGCCCAGGTTGCTATACCCAGCA
>CM052713.1:9157331-9194667 GCA_028551405.1 Uromys caudimaculatus
AGAAAGTAATCTTTCAACAAACTAAAAAGAAGATAGCCACACAAACCTAAAAGTTACATCAAAAATAACAGGGACCAACAGTCATTATTCCCTAATATCTCTTAACATCAATGGAATCAATTCCCCAATAAAAAGACATAGATTGACAGACTGGATCCATAAAGAGGACCCAGCATTTTGCTGCATTCAGGAAACACACCACCGGGATAAAGACAAACACTACCTCAGAGTAAAGGGCTGGAAAACAAGTTTCCAGGCAAATAGTCCCAAGAAACAGGCTGGAGTAGCCATTCAAATATCGGATACAATTGACTTTCACCCAAAAGTCATCAAAAAAGATAAGGAAGGTCACTTCATACTCATCAAAGGAAAAATCTAACAAGAAGAATTCTCAATTCTAAACATCTAAGCTCCAAATGTAAGAGCACCAACATTCATAAAAGAAACCTTACTAAAGCTCAAAACACACATTGCACCTCACACAATAATAGTAGGAGACTTCAACACACCACTATCATCAATGGACAGATCTTGGAATCACAAACTAAACAGAGACACAGTGAAACTAACAGAGGTTATGAACGAAATGGATTTAACAAATATCTCTAGAACATTTCATCCTAAATCAAAAGAATATACCTTCTTCTCAGCACCTCATGGTACCTTCTCCAAAATTGACCAGATAATCAGTCACAAAACAAACCCCCACAGATACAAGAAGATTGAAATAATCTCATGCCTCCTATGAGATCACTACTGTTTAAGGCTGGTCTTCCATGGCAACAATAACAACAGAAAGCTCACATACACATGGAAGCTGAACAATGCTATACTCAGTGACAACTTGGTCAAGGAAGAAATAAAGAAAGAAAATAAAGACTTCCTAGAATTTAATGAAAATGAAACTACAATATACCCAAACTTATGGGACACATTGAAAGCAGTGTTAAGAGGAAAACTCATAGCTTTGAGTGCCTCCAAAAAGAAACTGGAGAGAGGATACACTATCAGCTTAACAACACACCTGAAAGCCCTAAAGCAAAAATAAGCTAATGCACCCAAGAGGAGTAGAAGGCAGGAAATAATCAAACTCAGGGCTGAAATCAACCAAGGAAAAACAAAAAGAACTATACAATGAATCAACAAAACCAGGAGTTGGTTCTTTGAGAAAATCAACAAGATAGATAAACCCCTAGCCAGACTAACCAGAGGGCACAGAGACAGAATCCAAATTAACAAAATTAGAAATGAAAAGGGAGACATAACAACAGATTCTGAGGAAATTCAAAAAATCATCCGATCCTACTACAAAAGCCTATACTCAACAAAACTGCAAAATCTGGATGAAATGGACAGTTTTCTAGACAGGTATCAAATACCAAAGTTAAGTCAGGATCAGATAAAGAATCTAAACAGTCCCATAATGCCTAAAGAAATATGGGCAGTCATTAAAAGTCTCCCAACCAAAAAGGACCCAGGACCAGATGGGTTCACTTCAGAATTTGATCAGACCTTCAAAGAAGACCTAATACCAATACTCTTCAATCTATTCCACAAAATAGAAACAGAAGTAACACTACCCATTTCCTTCTATGAGGCCACAATCACACTGATACCAAAACCTCACAAAGACACAACAAAGAAAGAAAACTTCAGAACAATTTCCCTTATGAATATCAATGCAAAAATACTCAATAAAATTCTCACAAACCGAGTCCAAGGACACATCAAAATGATCATTCATCATGATGAAGTAGGCTTCATCCCAGGGATGCAGGGATGGTTCAATACCCAGAAATCCATCAATGTAATTCACTACATAAAAAAACTCAAAGAAAAAAAACCACATGGTCATTTCCTTAGATGATGAAAAAGCATTTGACAAAATTCAACATCCCTTCATGATAAAAGTCTTGGAAAGATCAGGAATTCAAGGCCCATAACTAAACATAGTAAAAAGCAATGTATAGCAAACCTGTAGCCAACTTCAAACTATATGGAGAGAAACTTGAAGCAATCCCACTAAGATCAGGGACTAAACAAGGCTGCCCTCTCTCTCCATATCTATTCAATATAATAATTGAAGTTCTAGCTAGAGTGATTAGACAACAAAAGGAGGTCAAAGGGATACAAATTGGTAAAGAAGAAATCAAATTATCACTGTTTGCAGATGATATGATCGTGTACTTAAGTGACCCAAAAAACTCCACCAGAGATCTCCTGCAGCTGATAAAGATCTTCAGCAAAGTGGTCAGATATAAAATTAACTCAAAAAAATCAGTAGCCTTCCTATACTCAAAGGATAAACAGGCTGAGCAAGAAATTAGGGAAATGACACCCTCCACAATTGTCACAAACAATATAAAGTATCTTGGTGTGACTCTAACCAAGCAAATGAAAGATCTGTATGAACAGAACTTCAAGTCTATAAAGAAAGAAATCAAAGACCTCAGAAGGTGAAAAGATCTACCATGCTTATGCATTGGAAGGATTAATATAGTAAAAATGGCCATCCTGCCAAAAGCAATCTACACATTCAATGCAATCCCCATCAAAATTCCAACTAATTTCTTCATAGACTTAGAAAGAACAATTCTCAAATTCATTTGGAACAACAAAAAACCCAGGATAGCAAAAGCTATCCTTAACAACAAAAGAACTTTTGGGCGAATCAGCATCCCTGATCTCAAGCTGTACTACAGAGAATTAGTGATAAAAACTGCATGGTATTGGTACAGTGCCAGGCAGGTAGATCAATGGAATAGAATTGTGGACCCAGAAATGAACCCACATACATATAGTCACTTGATTTTCGACAAAGGAGCTAAAACCACTCAGTGGAAAAAAGACAGCATTTTCAACAAATGGTGGTAGTTCAACTGGCAGTCTACATTAGAAGAATGCAAATTGATCCATTCCTATCTCCTTGTACAAAGCTCAAGTCCAAGTGGATCAAGGACCTCCACAAAAAACCATATACACTGAATCTAATAGAAGAGAAAGTGCAGAGAACTATTGAACACCTGGGTACGGGGGGGAAAGTTCCTGAACAGAACACCAGTGGCTTATGCACTAAGATCAAGAATAGAAAAATGGGACCTCATGAAATTTCAAAGCTTCTGTAAAGCAAAGGACACTGTCAAGAGGACAAAATGGCAACCAACAGATTGGGAAAAGATCTTAACCAATCCTATGTCTGATAGAGGGCTAATATCCAATATATACAAAGAACTCAAGAAGTTAGATACAAGAAAACCAAATAACCCCATCAAAAAATAGGGAACTGAGCTAAACAGAGAATTCTCAACTGAGGAAATTTGCAGGGCTGAGAAGCACCTAAAGAAATGCTCAACATCCCTAGTCATCAGGGAAATGCAAATCAAAACAAGTCTGAGATTCCACCTCATACCAGTCAGAATGGCTAAGATCAAAAACTCAGGGGACAGCAGATGCTGGCAAGGATGTGGAGAAAGAGGAACACTCCTCCACTGTTGGTGGGATTGCAAGCTGGTACAACCACTCTGGAAATCAGTTTGGTGGACCCTCAGAAAAATGGACATAATACTACCTCAGGACCCAGCTATACCTCTCCTGGGCATATACCCAGAAGATGCCATCATGTAATAAAAACACATGCTCCACTATGTTCATAGCAGCCATATTTAAAATAGCCAGAAGCTGGAAACAACCCAGATGTCCCTCAGCCGAGGAATGGATACAGAAAATGTGGTACATCTACACAATGAAGTACTACTCAGCTATTAAAAACAATGACTTAATGAAATTTGCAGGCAAATGGATGGAACTTGAAAATATCATCTTGAACGAGGTAACTCAGTCACAAAAGAATGAACATGGTATGTACTCACTGATAAGTGGATATTATCCCAAAAGTTCAGAATGCCCAATTTTCACTTTACAGTAACTGCTGGACTGAGAGTGAGGTCCCAGTTGGAGGAGTAGTAGAAATGTCTGAAGGAGCTGAAGGAGTTTGCAGCCCCATGGAGAAAGCAACAGTGTCAATGGGCCTGAACCCCCTCCCCGTCATCTTGGAGTTTGGACCACCAACCAAAGAATATGCATCTATGAACCCATGGTTCAGACCACATATGTGGCAGAGGATGGCCTAGTTGGCCATCAGGGAGAGAGCAGAGGCCATTGGGCCTGAGGGCGTTAGAGGCCTCAGTAAAGGGGAATGTTAAGGAGGGAATATGGGAATGGGTGGGTGGGTGTGTGGGAGGTGGAATTCTGTCATATTGGCGGTGAGGTGGAGGGCATAAGGGATTTCCAAAGAGGAGATCTAGAAAAGCGGAAACATTGGAAATGTAAATAAAGTATCAAAAATAAAAAAATTTTTTAAAAAAGTACGATGAATACAACTTACATTAAATACTGTAGAAGAAAGTAAATTTTAACATGACCAAATAATAAAAGATTATTATCCTTAACACATGCACTCACACTTGTTCAATGTCCATATCCTGTTCCAACTTTATCTCTTGCTAACATAACATCATAGATAACTACAGCTAACTTTCAAATATGTCTCTGAAAATGTCCATAACCAGCCTTCCCAATGAAGACTGTCATTTCCTATACTGGGCTGATATATATACCAGTCCATGATTGAGTAAGAATAACTGGTCTCATTAAGGGAAAGAGAAAAGTCATTATAACTTCTCTTTTTGACTGATTGCTTGAAGCAGTTTCAAGTCTCCATGTTCTCTGTCCCTCAAGGTCTAAAATCTTGAGGCAAGGCACCTTGTCCAATCTAAGATATAGGCAAGCAAAGGTAGGTCAGCAACAGATGTCCAATACAGCTTTCCTGTCACCATTGTCAGGTCATTCAGCAAGCTCACGGTCAGCATCATTCTTTGTCCCAGCATCAGTATGTCTCACCAATCACTCTGGCAGCAAGCATGCTCCTTTAGCATCCTGTAGAAAGAGCACAAACATGCCCTCTAACCCATATTAAATATCTGATCTGGATCATGCCATATGCCTGTAAGTGGATCCTTCCATTTCACCTAGGCATAAGTATGCCTAGTTGTAGGGTACCATAGACACTTAGCAGAGAGTTCCTTGGCATCTAAATTTTAAGAATTTGAAATAAAAAGCATGATTTAAAAAATTTTGTGGTATACAGGGATATAACTCCCCCTTTTTATTTTATGAAGATATTACTTTAAATTTCCACAATACGTTTTTCCTTGAGATTTACAAGGAATCTAAATACTATGGAAATATTAAATTGTTGACAGAAAGTCTCAAATGCATGACTCTAATAGCCAGTTCCATTATCGGTTTTAATCTGATTGGGAACACCAAGCATAGAAAAACAATGCAGGCAATGACTGATTATATTTTTAGTTGTTTTTCCTGTTAAAGCAGTTGCAACTAGAAAGTCTGAAAAGGTGTTAATAGTCACATGTAGATTTATTAATTTTCCAAAATCAGAAATGTGAGTAACATCCATTCCCCATAATTAATTAGGTATAAGTCCTTGCCGTTTAACACCAATATGTGGTATAGGTAGAAACTGAGGACATTCAGGACAAGTCTTTACAATTTAACATAAACATTTTCTAGAAATACCAAATTATTCTTTCAAGCTATACTATTTTGATGATGTAAAGAATGAGATTGTTTGGCCAATTGTTCTTCTATAAGGCCTATAACCTTCTTGATATACAAATCTGCTGTGGCATTGCCCTCACTAAGATGCCCAGGCAATCTAGTATAAGCTCTTAAATGTCCTACAAAATAAGGAACTGTGTGTTCTCTCAAATTGAGTTGTATTTGCATAAATAATTGCAAAATTCGAGAATTAGCAGTATCTAAAAAAGGAACAATTTCAAGTGATTGTAACCATGAGCTATATATTGGCTATCATAAATTAAAAGCTTGATTTTTAGTATTTCAAAAAAACAGCTACAGCATGCAGTTCAATTTCATGTGGTGAAGCAGGGGAAACTCAAGAAAATGAACATGTGATCCAATCACATATGCTGTCTTCCCATTAGATGAGCCATCTGTAAATACAGTAAGTGCATTTTCTATGGGCTGCATGCATAAATTGACAGGAAATACAAAAGCATGCATAGAGGCAAATTGCAACAACTTATCTTTTGGATAATGGTTATCAATTTTCCCTGAAAAGTTTGCTCATACAATAGGCCAAATATCAGTATTTTGCAATAACCAATTTAATTGCTGTTTGGAATAAGGAATAAATATTTCATCAAGTTCTGTCCCAAAATGTTTTCTTGATTCTATTCTATAATTCCGTATTACAACAGCAACAGTTTCATAATAGAGTGTTAAAACTTTACCTGGAGATGAAGAAAGGTGAATCCTTATTAACGATCCCTTTAGCAAAAGAACTGCTAAGGGCACATGAGTTGTATCAATAATGCAAACAGCCAACAATTGATCTATATTTTATATAATGTATCTGTTGTTGGACAATAGTTTCCTCTACTAACTGCAAAACTTATATGTCTCTCATCAGTTAACTGTACTGGGGAATTAGAATTTGCATCTCCCTTGAGAATATCAAGCAGAAGTTTAAGTTCTTCTGTGGTAAGCTTAAGATGAGGTCTTAGCCAATTAATATCTCCTAGCAACTTTTTAAAGCTTTTTAAAAGTAATGTAGGGCTATTAGGCATTCTTTGAGGCAAAACTTTCCAGTGATATCGCTTCATGGGCTCTTCAAAATTACAAGCTCACTAAAAGCAAATTCTTTGTAATCATCAAGATGTAAAGGAACAGTATAAAAACAATTCTCTAGATCCATAATAATTTTATAAGCATTTCCTGGAATGGCAGCTACAATAGGCAAGCCAGGTTCTAATGCCTTCATAAGTTTCATAGCCTCATTAACCTTTCATAAATCTTAAGTTTGAACTTTGTTTTGGATTAATGGAATAACCAATCCCTTGGAAGTGAGTACATCATCTCCAATGTCTATTAATCCTTCAAAACTTTCTTCAATTATTAATTTAAGGTTAGGTATCTTATTAGTAATAGATTAAACTCAGTACACATCAGAGGAACCAAAGTCATTCTATCCTCTCCTACCCCTAAGGAAACCAAAACAAGTTGAGCAAGTCTTTTATTAATACTACAGGGAAAGCCACCATAATTCTTTATGACACTCAGATAAGCGGCCTGCTGTGAATGCCTTGGTATCTGAGGCTGAGCCCTCCTTCCCAAGGAAAGATCAAGCACAAAAGGAATACCACACACACTTTTGCAGAGGCTGCTCTGAGTTTTTCACCAACTCAAATGCAAATTTTTCTTAATTGTGTCTTTTTCCTGATACTTCGCCCAAAGTTTTACTTCCTATACCTAGGTCAGATTACTGAGGCATGACTTGATTGTCCGCACCTGTCTCTGTTCCTGGAACAGTCGTATTTTTAAAAAAAATAAACCAAACCTCTATATTTAAAAAATCTTTATTCCCTCATTTCTGTTGGAAGCATTGTTTGCACAGTGTTTCCTTGTAAGGCAGCAAGCCATAGCCAGACCCTGATTCTATGAGGGTCTGATTTCTGCACAAAGATGAATATATCCAGCTAAGTCTGTCTTTGCTGTGTATGGCCTAATATCAATGCGGCAGGCTGCATTAGCATTCTCATAAGCCAATTGTGTAACAAAAGGAACTCCTGCTAAAGTATCTATAAAAACTCTACCAGTTGCTTTTCTTGAGGCTGTGAGTCAACTGCAAGCTGCAGCCAATGGAACACTGGTAGTTTAATTATTATTTTTAAGTTTCTCTTGTTTCATCAGAACACAGCCATAACTTTTGAAAGCAAAACTCAACCTCCAACAAACAATCCAGTCTCTCCAAAATCACCAAGTGATTCACAACCGTGCTACAAAGTTGTGGCCTCTAATACCTCACCAAAGGGACACTGCCCTAAATCTTATCTTTTATAAGTCTGGTTTCTATGATAAGAATTGCATAAAATATTACCCAATGTAAACGTATCTTTAGAGACCTGTTTCCCTGGGTTGGCTCATGCCACTTGCTGCTGTCTAGAATGACTCCAACCTTGAATTACCAGTTTTAAGCCAACCTTTTGTTACCAAAGTTACAAATTTTTAATCATACCTAATATCTTAGAACCAAGACACGCAGAACATATTTATACTTTTAAAACCAGTCAGAAACAAAACTGAAGTAGCTACACACTTACTTATTTAGACCAGAAAAAATTTAATGTTTTCTAGTTGTAATTTCAAGAGAGGAACATCTTGTTACCTACTGAACTCAATAATCACAGTCTCAGAGATTTTTCTAGGAGAAACAACTGTCAGATACCTTACCAGAGAAGCCAAGGTGCTGCTGGCCCCTTTAAGAGCACTTTTTGCATACAATTAAGCCTCTGGCAGTGCTTCTCCAGCTGTACTTGACTCCAAAGGCCAATTGAGACTGCCTCTTAAAACAAGTTAAGCTAAATCAAGGGGTAGATAGATAGCAGATAAAGTTTAACCAATTTTTCTTTTCTTTTCAACATGAAACACAGAACAACTTCCATTCATATGACACAAGAACACAGACTTAACATAAAACAGTCAGTTTTGACACATGGACAGATTGGTGCACCAAGAAGATACAATACAAGACAATTAGATGTCCCAAAGGGACTCAGATATCCTACCTAGGAGAACCAGAACTAGAATTAAGCATCTCTTCTGTAGGGGCCAGAGAAGAGTCAGGACATCTCCCAAATCTCCTTCTGTTTCTAGGAGAGCATTTTTTCTGTAGGGGCCAGAGAAATGTAAGGATGTCTCCTGGCCTTCTCTCATCCCCAGGAGAGCTCTGAAACAGCATACATTCATTTTCCTTCCCTGGATAGTTGGGAGGTTTGCTTTTCTCAAATCCATTCTCTCATGTCTAGGGTGTAAACTATCTCTAGTCAGGGTCCAAGACTAAAAGCACCTATAAGAATTACCTTCATGTCTCCAGACTTTAGCATAAAACACATTTTACCATTACCTTGCCCTTCAATAAGGTTTATTTATTGCTAGTTCATCTTTTTTCATCCGGACGGGCACTTTCTCTGGCCTGAATATCTCATACAATTCTTTTTTTTTTTTTTTTTTTTTTTTTGGTTTTACAAGACAGGGTTTCTCTGTGTAGCCCTGGCTGTCCTGGAACTCACTCTGTAGACCACGCTGGCCTCGAACTCAGAAATCCACCTGCCTCTGCCTCCCAAGTGCTGGGATTAAAGGCATGCGCCACCACTGCCCAGGTCATACAATTCTTATAAGCAAATTCTTACTCTAGCCCATCTCTTATACCCTCATGGGGGAACAATAGAGAAGAGCTTTTTCAAATCTTTCTTTTTGTACCCTGGTACCTCATGCCTTGAGGGACTCCTTGAGATCCTGTTGGAATAAGTCGTGCTTATTCAATGCTTGTCCCATGGTTGTGCCACTCACCACCTCCACACCGGATCTGTCACACATCTCAAGCCGGAATCCTCTTCTCATCGATGCCAGTGAAAAGTGTCTGGCCAGACTTCCGTGAGTGGCATCCGTCAGTTGGGCAACCCGTTCCTAGAGCTCCACATTGGGCACCAACTGCCCCAGCCTGCGGGGAATTCAGCGTGGTCCTAGGGAAAGAGGGCTGACGGATGAAAGAACGAAACAAGAAACATGAAGTACCTGGGAGCAGGACAGTGTCTCTCCGTTCAAGCACCAATGTTTACTTCAGATCAGCCACTTAAGAGTACAGGCAGAGTCCAGTACAGGCAGAGTCCGGTGAGCACTGGTGTTCATTTTGTCCCCACTCTCGCCCCAGTAAAGGGGAATGTCAAGGTGGGAATATGGGAATGGGTGGACGGGTGGGTGGGAGGTGGAATTCCCTCATAGAGGTGGGGAGGGGAAAGGGTTGTGGGTTTCCAAAAAGGAGATTTAGAAAAGGGAAAACATTGGAAATGTAAATAAAGTATCAAAAATAAATAAATTAATTAATTAAATAAAAAAAGAATAAAACAACCAATGCAATCACCCCACCTCCCAAAACACTAAACAAAGGAACAAACAGAAAGCAATAAAAAAGAAAAAACCTGTCCTATGTGGAAAAAAAAAAAAAGAGTACAGGCAGGCGGCAAAGTTACAAATGGCCCAAAGCTAACCCACTACCGTAACTGGTTTACAGGAAATACCAGATATTCTTTCAATCTCTGGGAACTTAGACCATAAACACCCTATCCTTTCTAACCTTGCATCTTTTTTTAAAAATTAATTTATTTATTTTTTGATACTTTATTTACATTTCCAATGTTTCCCCTTTTCTCGGTCTCCTCTTTGGAAACCCCTTATCCCCTCCCCCTCCCCACCTCTATGAGGGAATTCCACCTCCCACCCACCCGCCCACCCATTCCTGTATTCCCACCTTGACATTCCCCTTTACTGGGGCCTCTAACACTCTCAGACCCAAGGGCCTCTCCTCTCCCTGATGGCCAATGAGGCCATCTTCTGCCACATATGTGGTCCGAACCATGGGTCCCTCAATGTGTATTCTTTCTAATCTTGCATCTTAACTGACTATGCTTCACAGAACAGGGGGTAGCTTCCTGGGTTTTTGCACCTTAACTGACTATGCTTTACAGAACAGCGGGTAGCTTCCTGGGTTTGGCTCCCAACAGTAATTACTGCTAACAAAGTTAACCACTCTTACCTTCTATCTCTACCCTAGCTTAAATAATATAAATAACAGAAAATATTAATTTAAAGATATATTAATAATTTTTTAAATCAAACAAGCAAGCAAGGGACTTTTTAGTGCTTGCCTTGATAGTGACATAGGTATTCATGTCACCCTCGTAAACTTTGACTTAAAAGTTAAGACTAAGATTTAATTATTCATAACTTTGATATAACCAGATGAATAGCTTATTCTATGAGTAACACACAATATAATACATGTTATGTACATTTTAAGAAAAAAAATTAAAGTGGTTTTCAAGTGTTGCCCCAAAAAATGTATTCAAAAATTACATGAAGGGATACCAAAGATTACATAATCATGAAAAAATTAAAGCTTGGATTCTAATGTAAAATTACAGAACTTGACAACTCAGAATTATCTGAGCATGTGAAAGGATACATCCTTAGAAGGACAGTATTTACAATTTTATATTTGTTTAATAAAGATCATAAACATCAGTCAAATAGGAATGCAGGTTTGCGTAAAATGTAGAGTATCTTTGGAATACAGGAACTAGAGGAACTATGTGTTGCAGGCTATTGTAGATGGGACCACTCTAATATATTTTACCTCTTGGAACTCAGAAGAGTTCTCTGTGGTTGTGCAAATTTTAGATAAAAACTAAGGGCTTAGAATAACTGCAATGATTTCCTGAAAGTCACCTTATTGTTGGTTAGATGATGTTCTGTACTGAAAGCCTAATTCTGTGGGCATTAAACCTCCCAGGTAATTAAGTTTAATCAAGCAGTGTGGTGATTATCACCATGAGCTTAATGTAACATTCAATAAAAGTTTGATAGCTTTCACTTGACCTTGGTAAATAGTGATGCAAGACTCAATTTAGGCATGACGTTTTCTGTGTTTGTACACCCATATTCGTTCTCTATCATGTGTAAACTGTCAGTCCTCAGACAGGGACCATATTGTTTTTTTCTTTATTTGTTTGTTTGTTTGGTGTGTGTGTGTGTGTGTGTGTGTGTGTGTGTGTGTGTGCATTTGTGCATGTGCATGTATACATGTTCTCATGCTCCCGTTTATTTTTGCTTTGATGTGATATCTTAAAGGCCAAGAACTATGTGTGCTGGACTGGTCAGACAGAGAGCACCAAGGATTTGCCATCTCATCCTACATACAGCTAACATTATAAGCTCAACACTTGCCAACACACCTTGCACCATTATGTTGGTTCTGTGGCTCTCTGTTACATCCTCATACTTGCAAGATAAGAATCAGGCTGATTGGATACAAAATACCAGCCCTGTTGGCCTGTGTGCTGGGAGCTTTCCTCAGGGATCTCTGGCCCGACCAAATGTGAGGGTTCAGGCAAAGGGGAGCATGCAAGTGGGGACAGGAGTCACCCCCACCTCAATTTCCATAGTTGCTGCCTTGGTTGCTCCAAGACACTACACCCACTGCCCTGTGCTGAGTCAGGTAGCCGGGGAGAGTGCAGGAAGCTTCTGGTGACAGGACTTCAGGAGAGCAGACTTCCTCCCAAGCAGCAGTGTTACAACTCTTATGACAGAAGCTCTCAGACAGCAGAGTAGTTCTCACACCTTTATTCCTTCTGGATAGAATCTCTTCTATACAGTTTGGGATGGTCTAATATACAGTTTGGGATGGGTCAAGGGTCTGACAACAGGTACTTCCCATTGGCTTGGTCTGAGAGTTTAGGGATACCTTATCTGCATGTGGGAGGGTTTGGCGTACTGCTCTTATGTGACAGACCTCTCTACAGGGGGCTGTGGGAGTTTTAGCTACTTGACAGTAGCCAAGGGCCTCCCAGAAGCATTGGTAAATGCTTTCCAGTCTCTTGCAGGGCAAGCCCCCCTGGGTCATCTGGTGTTAAGCCTGTGCTCGACCAGGGGCCAGGTTGCCTGTCACAGTCCACCGCCCCATATAGCCCTTTATAATAAGTTTGTAAAAAATCTTCATTGCATCCTTTTTATGACAAATGGTTTCACAGAATTATACTTCTGAGGAACATTCTGTTTTCAAGTCCATGGAAAGTATTTTATACACAAAGATACATTTCAAATGATCAAGTCATAGGACCATTTCTCTAGACTAAACTCCTGTTTACTGATTACTTCTCTTAAATAATAATAGTTGGTAGTCTGTGTGATCTTCCAGATGTAGTAAGCAATGCGAGTTCATTCATATACAGGTTTTAGATTTATCCCAAACACAAGAGAAATGATAAATAATTGATAAAGAAAAGTAAATTCTATTTTAACCTGTCATCTGCTTGAATATTTTTACATATAAAAAATAAGACTTGTATTATTTTATAATCAAAATTTTAATTTTCAAAATAACATGAGTCTGATTACAATTAAAATTTTTTGTTTCTTATTCCATCTCATCTCCAATAATTTCTGTATTTTTATGTTTCTAAAAATCCTTTTTATCATTATTTTTATTATTTCATGTATATTAGAATGTATGTCAGCACTAGAACATAGTAGCTGAGAAAATATAAATACATCATATTGATATCCTTTGAAATGGCCCATTATAAAATTTATGATGGGTTGTTCTAAGCAAATATTTAAACATTCATGCATATAACAATGATTAAGAAGACAAAGCAAAAGACTAAAATATGCAAAATATATAGGGAGAGTAATATATTTGTAGTTTATGTTTCATTTTAAAAAGTAGTCTTTGCATTGTTTTTTATTTCAATATTTAAGGCATGGGTCTCTACAAGTAGCGCTATCAGCCTTTCAAGTCAGAAAGATCTTTGAGTGTCAGAATATATTTTTTCTTACATTAAAAATGGAAGTTGTTTTTAAGAACTAAAATCACTTCAGTATTTTAAAAATAAGCAAAAGGTTAAAAGAACACTTTTCTCTCAAAAATGACTGTAAAAATCTTACAAGTCATAACACTCTTCAATTGAATGTGGAGGGGTGTTTTCAGAAGACAGAGAGTTCAGTCATTTGAATCTTAAATTCTAGGCACAATTCCATCCTGGGATTTGGTCCTGAGAGGAGCTCAATAGTACTTTCATTCTTTCCTTTGCTGTGAGGTCACAGTATGTTGCCCCCACCATGTTCAGAGTTTTTGAGACCAGAGTATGTGATTTGTGGTTCTTCCACACTATCAGGATTACCCTACATTCCTCAGGATTTTGTCTGAATCTCTGAGAGTAGGACCAATGATATAACAAGGAATGAAGCACAGGACTGTGGAACAGGGACACATTAGTGAATTTTCTCCACCAGAGTACAAGTTTATTATAAAAGCAACTTTAATTTTTCTCTTAGCTATTTAATTATTTGCTCAAATTGAGTATATCAATGTGTTTAATTGTGGCCCTGAATGTGATGAAGGCAAGGGCACTGAGCCATAGGTTTTATTTGAAACTTTTGTCTGATGGATTTCACCTTATAAGAATTACACTGCTAACCAATTGTGTACAAAATGCTGGGAAACAAGGCAACATCTCATCCACTCTAAAGCAAAATTGATAGTCTGTATTGTTTATCACTCCTGTTTGCAATCAGCAATGCCAATGTGCAGTTCCTTTCCTTGATAACTTATAATGATGCTGCTTAGCTTGGGATTGATGGTACAAATCCATTCTCTTATCCTTAATGCTTAAGCATTCTTCTAACATATGGAGTAGGCTTTCCTACTTTATGTGAGTGAGCCATCTATCTCCCAAGGCTCAATTCTTCATGTCTATGCATGAAATTGGTTAGTGTTAGCTAAAAACCTTCTATTGTAAACCAAGTTGTGTAAAAAAAAATAAGAAATCCGATGTTGAAATGTGAACCATATCTCAACTATGTGGGGACAGTCTGTATTTAAGCAGGATGTATTTACATTGATTCAATTGGGACAATGAAGACAAGAAGTTGTGCATATGTGTTTTTCAGAATGAGAAAAAATAAAAAGCAGAAGTGTATCTGGTTTGAGAGGACAGAGATTGCAGGATTTTGACAACAGATATTAGTGAAGTGGCTGTTAGATCCTTTGCATACAGGTAAGGTCAGTGATGTTGACCAAGGTGTCACTTACATTGATGCCCTACTTTCTGTACTTTTCCTTATGCCTCAGGTACCAGTTTTTCATAGTTCTGTACCAAAGATTTTCTATTAAACATAATCTTTTTATCAGAGTTATTTTTTTCCTTTAGCTATTTTCATTACTCTTTAGTAGTTGGCTGAAATTCTTATAGGTAATAAAATTTGTCCTCATACTGTCCACTCTTTACATAGCTGCTGTTGCCTTCATACCTCTATAGCATAATTCCTAGGAGCATTAAGTAAATCCTGTTTAGCAATAACAGTGATGTTAACTGGATAACTAAATTATCTAAATCTTAATCTCATTACTATTTGAATATAAAAGACACTTATTATATTCTTATTAAATCATAGGATGGATAAATAAGGATAAACTCTCTGGAATACAGGTCTGAATATACCAGCATACATTGTTTTGAAACTCCTCACTTGTGAGATAATATTTAAATGTCTAATCTCAGAGGCAATTATAACAATAAGTGACAATACAAGAACAAGGTGTTATATTTACTGATAATTTATGGAAGTTGTTCTAAGAGATGCAGAGTCCACAGCAGCATATGTATATCAAGTCGGGATTGGCCATATAATGGATGGAATGGCATGCTTAAAAATCCCTGGAACAGAGCCAGCCTCCATAAGTGTTGATGATTGCTGTGGGCATAAGGCTCATTTGTGTGTATGTGTATGTGATTGTATTAAATTTGCTATATACACTCATATACACACACAAACATATACATGTATATGTATATATGTATGTATTCATGTTCCTCTTTTGGAATAGTCTCCCTGTCAAGGTTATTGGGGGATGTTCTCTCTGCCACAGTTAATGATTCCATGATAATCAAAAATAACATGGGTCTGAGAGGCCAGGGTGTGACTAAAGTATCAGCAAAATAGTAAATACTGAGACCTCCAGGACAGCCCTCAAGGCTGTGGGAAAGAATTCTAAAAACATGACTTTGAAAACATATACTTTCTCAACTATGCAAAATATAAAGATGCAAAATGAATTATAAAAGGAGCTTTATAGATCTAAAGGAACAGAGGCAGGTGCACTATGAGGCAGCTTGTCAAAAAGATACAAAGACAGGCAAATACAAAGACACACTAAGTTCAAAGTTAGCCTTGGCTAATGCAAATTTAGGTCCAGCTTTGGTCAGAATGTTAATCTCAGGACAGGATTTCAACCATCTAAGTTTACAAAGGTCTCTGAATTCTTTTGCAATGATAAAAAAAAATGTATATACTTGCTGTCCTTTTCCTAATAGTCAAAAGGCTAGGGTCATGGAATGCTGATTCATGACATGGTTGGAAAATCCATAAAGAGGGAACACAGTTCTTTTATATATTTTTTTTCATAGCTGTAGTAGAGTTTTTTCTAACAGGATTTCTGACCTTGGCCATGACCTCAAATTGTGCTTGGAAAGCTAACTAACACAGCTCTTTTAGATTTTTTTTCTAGCAGCTACTGAGAGAAAACAGCTTGGCAAGTGAACACAGCTCTTTTAGAAATTTTTTTTAGTAAAAAAAGAGGAAAAAAAAGGAAAAAAAGAAATGGTTTTAGAAAATCCAAGAACTTTTTAACAGCTTTCCTGTCTTTGGTCAGAAAACCCATGAGCTATCCAGAGAGCTTTTAGATTTTTTTTCTAGGAAGAACAAGAGCTGTCTCTAGCAGGAAATTGTCTCCAGAGAGAATTGTTTAGAGCAGAAAGCTATCTAGAGCACACTATAGAGTCAAGAACTATCAACAGAGAGCTATCTAGGAAGCCATCTTGAGCAGAACAGAGGCAGTCAGCTTGTACCCCATAATTTGACTTTGGGTCATTTGTTTCACTGTTCCCAGACACCCTGTAATCAGTACCCTCAAAGAAGCTGAGGCTGATCTGTAGCATAAGTACAGAACACTAAATCTGATAATATCTCAATGCTGCTGTTTCTACCTATAATTACTTTAATCTATTAGCCACTGAGATATCCGTATTATTACTGAATCATATTTCCAACCCTTGGTTTCCAAACAGATATAGCCCCTCTCTGGTGAATCACATATCATCTTATCTTTACACATGTTTCTTCTTTCCCTAAAAATATAACTAAACATTCACCTTTCCTCATCTTAATTATACTATGGACATCTTAGCACCATCCAGTTCACAAATTAACTCCACTGGGTTAATATCTGTCAACACAATTCAATCTCTTTCTACTGACATTAGAAACTAGATTACCTCAGAGAACAGGACTTCTCCAGTTA
Organism: Uromys caudimaculatus; assembly: GCA_028551405.1. Taxonomy (NCBI): domain Eukaryota; kingdom Metazoa; phylum Chordata; class Mammalia; order Rodentia; family Muridae; genus Uromys; species Uromys caudimaculatus. The sequence continues at coordinate 9,174,349 of CM052713.1, forward strand.
TCATTATAAACAATTGTAATCTGCTGTTCTTTTGTTCACATATTAAGATATATAGAGTTGTAATCAGTAATTATTAAGTTCCTGCTCATTGGTTTGTTTTTCCCCACTTGTTCTATTAATATCCAAACCAAACAACCAAAGACCAATGTCTTCCTTCCATCTCCATGCCTCTCTGATTTCAGTCCTCCCTGGTGGCATCAGCATGGTTTACTGCCCATGAAGCTGAACTGCTGTCCATATAAACTAAACAATGTTTTCCATTATTCCTACTATAAATGCTGGCTATTTTTCACTTTTATGTTCTCTTTCCTTATCTAAATTTAAAATCCATATTCCATTGCTATACCTTGGGATGATTTTTTAAATTCATATATTGTTGTGAGACAATAATAATATACACACAATGGACAGTTATGCAAATACAATTGGGAATTCATAAAGAATGAAAAGTTCAGATCTAACTTTATTGAGTATCTCATGTAAAGCAAGGTGGCAAGATCACTTCACAGTGAACAATTCTCTTGAAAATTGGATTCAGTGTCTTCTCTAGATGTCACAGCAATCAGGTTTTAGGTCAACATCTGTTAAAAATCACAAAATGACCCCAAAAGTTCCAGAGTAAGAAGCACAATAAGTGAAGGGTACACAGAGAGAAGAACATCACAGAGAGATATGAAGGAGCACTTCTCTGGCCTTCTACACACTTAAAAGCTCCAATCAGTAAGTTCATCTAAATCAGAGGCATGGCATGTGATTGTGTGTGCTTGTGTATATGCATGTTTGAATTTGTATAAACTCATGTATATCTATAAATATGAACATATATTTATGTGTTTGTGCATAAATATTTGTGGAGTACACGTATGTGTATTCTTGTGTGTGTGTGTGTGTGTGTGTGTGTGTGTGTATGTGTGTGTGTTTTGTGAATTTATGTAAGCACATATGTCTATGTGTCTGAATCCATATTTCATGTGGTTCATATGTATATGATTTTAAATATTTGTGGTTGTCCATATTTGTGCCTAACTTTTTGCTTGTATTCTTTTTAAGATAATGTATAATATGGTTTTGATCTAAAGCTATGAAATATGAAAACACTAAATGTGTGTTATATCCAAAGAAGAAATATGTGGGATATTCTGTGGTCCTTAGCTTTTGCTTAGATGATTCTGTAAAGATTAAGATGGGGTCCAGATTGAAGAGGTTAGAGGGAAGAAAGAGAAAGGGAAAATTGTGTCATTATAGTTTAATTTCTTAAATTAAAAATATTATTTCATCAAAATGGATTTTTTCTTTTACTGAAAAAATATTTTTAAATAACATATTTTGCTTATGGTCCCCTTTCCCCGAACTATACTATTCCTCCCCATTGCCCTCTCAATTCTACCTATTCTTTGTCATTAAAAAACAATCAGGTTTCTAATGGATAATTAAAATAAAATAAGATAAAAGAAACCTACCAGAATAAAACAAAATAGAGGAAAATATCCCAGGAAAAGCCATTAGAAATAAATATGGATGCAGACACACTCCTTTTCATATGCAGGCACTCAATAAAAGCTCATGATCAATACTTGTGATGATTAATATGGATAGAACTTACAATCGTCTAGGACACATACCTCTGAACATCCCAGGGAGGGCTTTTTTTTTAGAAAGAACAGCATTGTATCTCAAAATGAACAAAAAGGAGAAATCAAACTGAGAGCCATCATTCATCTCTCTCTGAATTCTGACTATAGACAAATTACAAGAATATTAAAACTGGTTCCATGCTGTTTGTTTCTGCCAAGCCTTCAAGCTTAATGGCCTAGATAAGATGAAAAGTCATTGGCAACTTCCAAGAGTAATGACCTCAAAAGAATTTTCCAGGAAAGTAATGGCTAATACTGGAGAATTTCATAAAACAAATGTTTCCAAATTATGAAAATGAATCAGAGACATACAATAATCTAAAAATTATTTACAGGTGGAAGATAAGTAGATATCTGTGGGAAAAGTAAGATTTATAATGTTTGAACTTGGTTGACAACCTTCTCTCCATTTGCAGCTGTTGGTTTGGGTGAAATCTGACAGCTTCATAAACAAATTAAGAGAAAAACAGTAGCTTTGCCACTGAAGAACAGAGAGACTCCATGTTGAAGAACTAAGTGTCTTAGGTTTCTAGATTATTTTATTATTTGACTATTTGGCTTGACTTTCAGTTCCCCACACTCCCTATTCACAAAGTATTTGTTTGAGCCACCTTAAACTTCTATCTCTATGAAAAAATAAAACTGGCTGAAAGTTTGAACAGCTGCATTTCACAACTGATGATGCCGAAGTACCCAGTGAAACAAACTCAGCTCTAGACAAAAATTGAATGAAAAAAATGTTCTTGGAAGGTTTGCATAGTTTCCTGCAGAGCTGTGGTATGATCTTGAGATGCCAGAAACCAGTGTCAGCAGGTACATCATGTGTAGATGAACATTTCAGAGTGTCTGTACCATCTGTGAGATTTGATATCCTATGAAAGGAGGACACAGAGAATAAGACAAATTTCCAAGGCATCCATGACTTGCACCAGCAGACACAAAAGGCTTTATCCAAGTGTCTGATCTTACTGAGCAAAGTGTTTTTGATAATTAACTGGCCCCTATAACTATGTGGATATTTCACACAGAAGCCACCCTTGGAGAATATGCCCAGGATAGTTCTGTTGTCCTAAAGGTATCAATGTCACAGTACGGGAAAAATTCAGCCACAGTGGTGAAAAATAACACAGAGAGTAAATGTCTGCTTTCCTTAGAGAGAACATTATTTTGTATTCCAAAATTTTACACAGAAAACAAAGAATTAAAAAAAAAACCTCTCTATGAACCTGAAATATTATTTGAATATCTAGGCAAATTCCTAGACAAAGTTTAAGTTCCTATTGTAAATATTTTCAAATTACTAAAGGTTAGCTGACTGAAGATTGAGAGTTAGGTTGAAAGTATCATGTCATTTAAAAGTACTGATAGTAAAACATTTTTTAAAGATCCACTTAGCAAACTTAGACTAGTTGAAATAGAATAGAACAGTGCATGACTTAATTACACACCACTAATAAGTTACCAACTCTCCTGGTTAGATTTGTAACAAATCTGTCACCGTGCTAATACCCAGTTTGAGAATCACACTGTAAGCCTTTGTTAATAAAATTTGACAAAAGGGCAGTTCAAGCATGTTTATAGAGAAGGATAATTAATACAATCCCTGTCCATTCCTTTGCTGGCAGTAGGGTCTGTTTCTTTGGGACTCTGGCATCTACTGAAGACCAGGTGAAACATATAGACTTGGGACTGAGCAAGTACTTGATTCTAGGACTTTGTTTTTATAGCCAACTACTGTTGAACTAGCTGAACACAGCCTGTAAGCCATTCTTATAAGTCTCTTTTCTCTATATAGAAAGATTTCTTATATATGTTCTGTTATTCTAGAGAACCCTGACTAATACAACATCTGGCATGTATAAGAGGACTAAGAAAAAAGTACAAAACAAAGTACAAAGCTACTGTAAGGCAAAGGACACTGTCAACAGGACAAAATGGCAACCAACACATTGAGAAAAGATCTTTACCAACCCTACATCCAATAGAGGGCTAATATCCAATATATACAAAGAACTCAAGAAGTTACCGTCCAGGGAACCAAATAACCCTATTAAAAATGGGGTACACAGCTAAACAAAAAATGTACAACTGAGGAATACTGAATGGCTGAAAAGCAGCAAAAGAAATGTTCAACATTTAGGGAAATGCAAATCTGAGATTCTACCTCACACCAATTAGAATGTCTAAGATCAAAAACTCACGTGACAGCAGATGCTGGCAAGGAGGTGGAGAAAGAGGAACACTCATCCATTATTGCAAGCTGGTACAACCACTCTGGAAATCAATGTGGTGGTTTCTCAGAAAATTGGACATATTACTACTTGAGGACCCAGCTGTACCACTCCTGGGCATATACCCAAAAGATGCTCTGACATATAACAGGGACACATGCTCCACTATGTTCATAGCATTCTTATTTACAATAACCAAAAGCGCCGGGCAGTGGTGGCGCACGCCTTTAATCCCAGCACTTGGGAGACAGAGGCAGGTAGATTTCTGAGTTCGAGGCCAGCCTGGTCTACAGAGGGAGTTCCAGGACAACCAGGCTACACAGAGAAACCCTGTCTTGAAAACAAACAAACAAACAAACAAACAAAAAAAAAAGCTAGAAAGAACCCAGATGTCCTTCAACAGAGGAATCGATACAGAAAATGTGGTACATTTACACAATGGAATACTACTCAGCTATTAAAAACAGTGAATTCAAGAAAAACTTAATGGACACACAAGATATGTAAAAAATGAATCTTTGAAAACCAATAAAGATATTTTAAGGTAGAGAAAGTTGCACATGTTACCCCCATACTTTGAAACAATCAAGGGTGACCCTTATCTGACTGTGCATTTTGCTGTGGGAAATCCAGGTTTTTTCCCCCAAGCCATCATTACACTGAGTAGCCCTGGATGTCCTGAGACTTACTAGAAGTTTTCATTTAACAGAATTCAGAAAATTCCCTTTTTGCACCCTTTAAAAGAGAGATTAGATGAGGTGTATTGTGATGAGCATAAAGCTGGATATGTTGTGTTTCCCCAAAGCACAATAACATCCATCTTAGATAATGAAATTGTATGAAGATCAGGTGGCTGACTACTTAAGGGTGATTTATGTACAACACAGGCTTCAAATTTGGTACATAATAGGAAAGGCTATGATTAGAAACTATACTGAAATCATTGTTGGCCCCAAGTACATTGCAGATATATTCAAAGTTCATTGTTCATAATTTCAAAATTACTGCAATGAAATAATTTCTTTAAAAAATTTAAACTTTTTTCTACTTCTCTTCAGAAAAATTTTCCTTATCAGATATTGCTCATCTGTGATTTGTTTATAAATCTCTTTTCTATTATCTATGTGTCATCTACATATCTATCATTACCTATCTCTCTCATTACCTATTATCTATCATCTATTTCTACATATGTATCTATCTCCTATATAACTCTATCTATCAGCTCTCTATCTATCTATCTATCTATCTATCCATCTATCTATCTATCATCTATCTGTCATCTATCTACAAGTAAATTATCTAAACTTTACCATCATTTGTGTATCATCGATGTACCTATCCATGTGAATAGATTCACAAACACCTACTTATCTATCATCAATCTATCAGTTATCTTAACTCTTACAAAATATCATTTATCTTTGTATCCTCTATGTATCTTTGATCTATCCATATATATATATATATATATATATATATACTCTAACTACCTATTTGCCAATCTATCTCTATCATCCGTGTACCTATCTTTCTAAATATCATCCAATGTCAATTTCTCAACTATTTTTAGAAAAAAATTATTTCTGTTGAGTATCACATTATATTATATCAATTGTATGAATTCTTCCTCTTGAATGTGTTAAAATCTTCTTTTCCACTATTTCTCTTCAAAGATGCGGTCTCCCTGATCCTGGCTTTCCACATCTAACACTACAGTCATGCTTCTGATCTCTTTTTACAAAAGGATTCAATTTAAAAATAATCTGAGCTATGATTTGTACAGAATAGAGGAATGTTTGCTGAATAGTATGCTTTGCTCTGGTGCCTGGTTGTTCCTGAAATGTCACTTTTATTGGTTTAAACATTCCCTTGATTAGAGAATATTCTTAGAAATAGAGTTCTTATGTGTATGACCAAAGAACACAATGTGTTACTACTGATTCTATTTTCAAATCGATTCTTTAATTCTGACATAACATCAAAAATAACCACTTTTACTTTTAATTGAGATGACTTTCAAGTCTCCAGCCCAGCAACTATTATTAATCTAATAAAATAAAACACTTAATTCTCTTCTCAAACAACTCTCCAGAAAAAATTATACTTTATGTTTCAGTAGCCATTTCTCTTTGCAACTGGAAGCATATGAAAGTCAAGTGCCTCTTGCAGCCCTTAGTTTAAATTGTATTTCTCTGGCACTAAGAGGAGATATTTCCTAAGGATTACTAACTGTGTGAATATATTCACAGACAGAAATGATCTGGCATGTTTTTTCTCTTAGATTAAGGAATAAAAAGTATCACTTTATTTGTGACTGAGTTTTATGATCTCCTATTTCAAGAAAAATGGTCCAACAATATATATATTTAATTGTGTCCTATGTAACTATAAGTTTGTTTTTAATAGAAAAATTTGAAGCCTAGAATATAATAAATGCAAATTTTTCACCTACATCAGTGATCAATTTTGAAATTCTTTACTTTCCCAATTTCTTATGTACTCCAATAGTTTTCCCCAGAGAGACAAGATTTCTCTCCAGAAGCATCCTCAGAGATCCCAGGGTGGTTGGCTTCACATTAAACTAGCAAGAAACAATAATGACATGAGAGGAATCAATTAAAAAGAAGTTTAAATTGAAATTAAGTTTAAATTGAATGTTTGTGGTTCTGGATGAGCACTGTTGTAATGCACCACTGTTATAAAGCACATGAGGCAGCATGTGGAAGGTGTCTTAGTCCATGTATTAGGAGAGGAGATGTACATTTTAGTGCTAGCACAAGCCACACACCAGACTGGACAGCTTAAATTTTAAGTCCCAAGCAAAAACACTTTCTTATACTTCTTAATTTCTGAACTGTATATCAATGTCAGACATGAGGGACTAGCCCTTTTCTGGAAGCTGAAAAATGGTTCCCCATTTCCCTTTGCCTGCTATAACCTCTACAGTAGTTATAGTCCTGTAGTAGCTTCATACTTTCACAGTAGCAGCAGCCAAACAAGAGTTTCCACATTGACTCACTCTGACATGATCTCTTCCAGCCATCTCTTCTCCACATAAAGACTAATGATTGTAATAGACACCAACTCTCTTCACTTATAGCTATCTGCTGTCCTGATTAGTTATCAAGTTGACACAACATAAGTGTCACCTGGGAAGAGTGAATCTCAACTGAAGAATTGTGTCTATCACATTGAGCTGTGGCATGTCTGAGCAGGATTGTCTTCTTTGTTTATTGATATAGGAAGGCACAGCCCACTGTTCATTGTCCAGTCCCTGGTCAGGAGGGTCTGGGGTATATGTAACGCTAAGAAAGCTAGTAAGCATGAACCAATGAGCAAGCCAGACAGTGAGCTTAGTAAAGGATAGTCCTCTGTGCTCTTTTCTTCTGTTGCTGCCTTGATTTCCATTGAAATGTATTATAATCTGGAAGTCTAAGTGAAAATTAACTTTTCAGTCTTTTCCTCTCTTAAGTTCCTATTCATCAAGGGATTTATCACAATAACATAAAGGGAATTGTAACACTTACTGTACCAACTTACCATGTATACTTTGAAGCAGTTTTAATAATAAAGATGGTCAATAGACTGGCATCCGGCTAAGTCTAGGTTTGGATAGTGGAATAGTGTTGACATTTTCTTTTAACACTTGCATGGAACCAGTGTCTGTCCTGTGTGGTCACTGTCAATACAAGGCCTACTGAAATACTCCTGAGAGAGATGTCCAGGCTTCCTCTTGTATAAAAATGTAACACAGCTGCTTGTATTGTTTGTGTTGATAGTGAAGGAGAATGGTTTCCTCAGAAATAAAACCAGCTTCTCTTTTATATAAGATTATATAAATGTTCCCATTAGCATCTTCTCATTGGATAAAGTGGTGGTTGCATTAAGAAATTTCATTCCAGAGTATTCCATACTTTTATCAATTTAACCCACTTAATTCTCTTTTCCTCTATACCAAGTAGTCTGCCATCTTCCAAAAGAGTCCCCTTCTACTTTAGAGCAATTTCACTGAAAAACTGAAACTACACTGGGTGTTGGCTAGTCTACCCCTTATCCCAAGTCCTTAAGCTTAAGCTCCCTGCTATTATAGCCCTTGGCCGTCCTGAGAAGGAACAAAATGTCTTGCTAAAGCTGCATAACATCAATAAACAAAAGGGTGAAATTTGGTTCAGAGAGGATGGTAATATTTATGCTACACAAAATGAAGCTTTTCTGGGTGGATTAAGGGGATTTTTCCAACAAATTGTATTACTTTGTAGGGAACATGGTGGAGATTTGGAGAGAAGGGGGATTTTTCATAGTAAGCAATAGCTTTGAAATCATAGGGCTTTTATAAAAACTGATTTAGGCTTTTTAAAAGTCTTTCAAGAAGTAATGTGACTGAAGCATAATTATAGAAACAGGGATGCTGCTAGCAGTTGTCCACTCTCCTGATGTGCAGGGAAGAGATGCTTGGTTACTCTGAACATACTGTCTCTGGCTTTTATGTCTCTCAGCGGGGCCACAACTTTCCTTCATTATTCACTTTCTCACTAATGGAAAGCATTTTGAAGACAATACATGCCAGTTTGCAGTCACTGTGCTCTCCCAAACCAAATGGTAAATGCTGTTTCTATGAATACATACTTTTTCTAAGTTTAGTTTGGCTCCTAACAAGTCTTGGATTTATATCCTAGATTGTCAGTGTTAAACTCAGAAGTTGAGTTTAAAATATAATTTCAAGAAAATCTTTTTCTTCATCACTCCCCAGCTAAATGAAAGTATAAACTCACATGCAAATAAAAATTTATTTTGCAATTATGTATGTGTGTGTGTGTGTGTGTGTGTGTGTGTGTGTGTGTGTGTGTGTGTGTGTGTGTGTTATATGTGGTGAAGTCTAAGAACATGAAATGGAGACCACAGCAAGTTAAATAAAGAAGGATGGGCATGGGCAAATGTACATGAGTCAGGAAAGTAGAAAACAAACTGAGATGGGAAGATGCAGAGTTAGCAAGGATGGGAGAGATGAGAGAAAAAGCCACAAAAATCTGCCACAATCTTAAATGCTGTCATGATATCAAATGCCTCCCCTGATAATTTCATTTTTTGACACTAACGATTTTGTGGTTTTTGTTTGTGTGGTTCGCTTTTTTGTTTTGTTTTGTTTTGTTTTGTTTTGTTTTGTTTTGTTATCACCTTTAACACTCATGTTTTGAGGACACAGCTCACATGCTGTCTCTTTGGGTTGACTTTTCGGGATTACTGTGTGAGCCATAGATTTTTCTGCTTTAATCTTTTCTAATTATTAAGCAAGTTATATGTGTGTGTTTTGAGTTTTCTTTTCTGCTGAAATGTGCATTCCACAAAACAAGTCAGATTAGCCTGTTTTAACTGCCATTGTATAACTCATTCCTGGAGTTGTGCCTGGTACACATTCACTACTTTAAATACAGTCACACTTGGTCTCAGCCTAAAGAGCAAAAAGCTATCTGAATACACACACATACAGAAATAGCCCTTTAGGGTATATGTGATTTTCAAGGTCAAAAGGAGGAGAAATTGGTGATCACCCTTGTGGCTTAAGGTGCAGATATACTAAATAAAATGATAGGCCTGAATTGTAACTTTTTGTGACCTTCTATATGAAGTCTTCAAAAACTAAGATTGAAACCCAAGTCAACTACAGTTGACATTACAAAACTATGATCTAAACACAGAACAATCTGTAAACAATTTGAAGTCATTGACCTTAAAATAGATGCTGGTACTTTTAAGGCTAAACACAACATGACAGTCACAAAGAATTAAATGGAATATCTTTGCCATTGGTGAAACTTTAATGTCACTGAAAGACTATTTATGAAAACTTTTAAATTATTTTTAGTAGTCACTGTATGTATATGGGTGTTTCCTGTGTGTATATCTGGATATCTGTGTACCACATGCATTGAGTACCCTTAAAGTCAGAATGGGGCACAAAATCCCATGGAAAATGAATTACAGACAGTTGGGATCCTCATGTGAGTGCTGTGAACTGAACCTAGGTCTTCTGTGAGAACTTCTAGAGCTACTAACCACTGAGCCTCTCTCCATCCTAGAAGGTCAATTTTTAAAGACTTGCTATCAGTTGGCACATTGGGGAGAGTTGGAAACTTTCATGGTAGTCTTAGTGGAAGAATTTAGGTGACTGGAGGACCTTCCTTAAAGGGAATTGTGGGATGCTGGTCTCTCCTGCTTTCTCTTTGTCTGTACCCACTGTCCATTTAATGTTCAACCTTTCTGCCACCTCATTTTGAGTAGCATGTACTGTCTCACCACAGGACAAAATAACAGACCAACCAGTTATCCACAGACTGGAGCCTCCACCATCGTAACCCAATATAAACTGTTCCTTTTGGTAACCTGGTTACCTCAGCTGCGTGGTACACTGGCAGAGCTGGCTGCCATCTCATTCCCATTAAAGCAGATTGGAGAAACATCAACAGGTCAGGGGACATTAGCAAAGATGTTTGGTTAGATTTGTTGTTTTATTATGTATAGGTCTGATTCTGTAGCCCTGGCTACTCTTGGGCCCTTAGTAACACTCCTGTCTAAGTGCTGGGTTCTTTGAAGATCTTGAAAGGAGTTTCTTTTCACATTCTTGTTTCAGTGAATTTGTTGTAAGTGTTGGGAGACACCCTGAAGATCTGTCTCAACTGTGATGTTTGAGTGTAAATGTCATAAAGACTTGGCAAAGTGAGAAATTCATTTAAAATGAGTGAAAAGGACAGTAAGGAAAATTATGAGTTTTTTTCTTCCCTATAACTTTGTATGTGAACTTAAGTTACAGATGTTTATAGTAAGAAAATTATATGAATTTCAATAGATATAGGAAATACTCATGTGTGTGTTTTTAGACACATATTTATTGAAAAAATCTAACAATATGGACATCGTTGGTCACCAGTTGCCTATGCTATGATATTTTGCATCCCTTTCAAATACAGAAACTTCTCCTTCAACAGTATCGCAAAAATATCTAGTGTAGACTTGGTTTATTTTAATTTTGATAAATTGATACACTTCAGAAAGCTGGATTACTTACACAAATGGTAACTCAGTGTTAGGAATTCCGTGCATAATGCAGGATAAGTTATACACCTTGAAATTTTGATTATGATCTGTGTAAACACTATAAAATATTTTATGTGAAACTTCTTGCAGTTCTCTAGTTAGTCTTTGAACAGAACATAAGGTAAAGCATTCTTTTTGCCTGTTCTGCTTCATCTCAAGCTGAAGGTCTGTCATTCATTATTTGCTGGGAGTGTATCAAGGGAGTGCAATGCAGGGCCAGCTGGGAAACACAAGGAGATAACAGATATCCTATGAAGCCTAATAAGAACCCTGTTTGTGAAGTTAATCTCTCCCACCTAGTGAGTTCTCATATGAAATGAAGTCATAGCTGTCTCTGAAACCCTGTAGTTAAGAAATAACTCAAGCAAGATGTCTCTACAGTAGAGTAACAATCCCTTGTTAAACACTTCTACATTCCAGCAAGATTCACATAGCACAGGCTTAGGTTGGATCTATCTTTGGGGTTTGTCTGTTTGTTTGTTTGTTTGTTTGTTTGTTTGTTTTAGGCTTTTGGGGAAGGGTTTACTTGTGAGTTTACATGTTTGTGTACATGTATTTGGGTGTTTGTGTGTATATTTGTGTATTTATATTTGCATGCTTTTATGTGTGTTTGTGTGCATGTATACCTTTCTGCGGTTGTGTTTATGTGTATATTTATGTGTTGGTCCTGTGTTTGTGTGTATACTTTTATGCCTTTGTGTAGGCATAAACCCATTCCTGGCTATGTATGTGTACATATGTGTTTATTCATGTGTGTGTTTTGTGTGTTGTATATCATTGTGTTGTTGGATTTCTGTGTTTATGTTTGTGTGTTATTGTGTGTTTGGGTTTATGTGTATGTATGTTTGTATGTTTATGTCTGTGTGTATTATTAGGTGGCTAGGTTTGTATGTGTATTGTGTTTGTGTGTTTATGTTTTTGTGTATCATTGTGTATTTTGTATAGGTGTTGTGTAGATTGTGTATGTGTTGTATGTGTTTGGGTGTTTCTGGGTATGTATTTGTTACATAATTTCATGTAAATTTAGAGTAAGTAAACCTAAGCTGTAAAAAGACATTAGAACAGATAGTGCCAACTGCATAGTGGTGGTTCCTTCAGAGGGACATAAGGCAATATTTTGAATATTAGCAGAAGCCCTATGATGCACCACTGACAGCAGCATGTGTGTAAAAATGATGGAGCTCACTGAACTACAAGCTCAAAATGTGACCTTTCTTCCACAGGAAAAGCATACATCCACAGAAGATCATCACTTTTAAAGAAAGGAATATAGCAGAAGAGAGAAGAATGCCAGTTTCTGATGAGATTCCCTGAGACTGCAGCTTTGGCTAGAATGTTGGAAAAGCAAACACAATGGCATTGAGAATTGGCCAGCAGCAGGGAGAGTTTGATACATGTGAGTCACAGGAAAAAAATATATTAATGAAATACAACCTGCATAAAGTGCATATGTTTCTGTTGCCCAGTTGTTTTAGAGTCAGAATCCCACATAGATGCAGGGATTTTTGTGTGTAACCATGTCTAGTAGTGACACATGTGACTTATATGGACTTTCCTTATTGCTAAAACAGTAGAGAATATGTTTGGGTAAAAGAATGTCTTGGAAATTTTTTCAAGTTCCATATAGTGGAAGAGATCTGAAATCCAAGCACTGAGGAGGCTAAGTGAAGAGGACTGCATAGATGTGGGCAGGTTGACCTGTGTTGTAGTGCTTAGACCAGATGAGGCTACATAGTAGAGAGAGGAGGGAAGCAGGGGAAGGAAAAAGGGGGGGGAGAGAAAGAGACTAGGTAGTGTGTTAGTCCATGTGACATTTCCTTTAACAAGCCTTTCCTGAGTCTCTTTGGATGACTTCAATCTGTTTGATACATCAAACAGATGGTGACCAAGGGTATATGTTTGTTTATTTGTTAATGACTGAAAAAACATTCAGCTGATGTAACTGGAAATTTCTGTGTATTACAGACTACAAACATTTGCATAGAATAATTCTATGCTGGATCTTTTTAAGAGTACTTTTTGGGTATTTAATGTCAGCAAAAACAATATCATAATGATTAAAGAATGTAGGCATTGATAATCTCTATAGTTTAAGGTATAAAGAGAGATTAAGTAACTTTATAAAACCCATATATCTGAGCAGGAGCAGTGGTTCAGCAGTTAAGATTATTTAATATTTTTCAGGAAACCTGAGGTTGGTTACATATTCTACTTTTAATGACTCACAGCAGCCTGTAACCCAACATCAAAGGATCCAATGGTCTCTTCTCACCCCTATATAAAGCTATACTGATAGACACAATTGTGAACACCCACAAACATCAACACACATATACAAATAATTAGCTATCTCAAACATAAAACCCACGTATATAGACAAGTTAAAATAAAAGTAAATATACAAAATGGCAGGCCTAATAAGTCAGTGGAGTCAAATTAAAGCCAATTTGAGCATTGGTGTTTGACTTAAAGCAAGACAATGATGAGGGATCAGGACCTTGAGAAGAGTCAAAAAGAAAGAGGAAATTGTGACACCTTTTAAGGAGTAAATGGTACATGAAAGATTTATAAACACAGGGTTTCCAGGCTTGGCTCAAGAGGGTTGTTTTGAACATGCAGGTAGAAGCAGCCCCAACAGGCAGCTGAGTTACCAGTTTCCAGTCTAGAAAGAGACAGTGTGAAGTAAGGAAATGATTATGTCTAAGATTTCTCTTTGAGTGTTCAAGGGAATGTGACAATACCTGCATTGGCATATTTTAGAGTCATGGCAATTTTCTCTCAAAGGAGGAGTGAGTTCCTCCTTGGAGGACAAGGAAATGAGGAACACTGGGAAAAAAGAAACCTTGGAAATCTTTACAAAGAGCAGAAACTCACATTATGGCCTGTGTGTTTTGTGGATCTGTAGAAAGAGAAAATGGGAAGTTACTGTATGGTCATAGCTGTTAAGCCTTTTAAGCTGTTCTTGAGTGTATTTTAAGGTCATTGCTTTGCAGTTCCAAGAATAAATTCTGGAGAGTTCTGAGAGCGACATAACTTTCACAAGAAAAAGAAAGCCCAGTCAAGCAGACTTGCACATATTTGTGCTTCTACATTTGGTGAAGTAGACAGTCAACATTCTCAGAGGCATCATAAAAGAAACACAAAAATGGTCAGGTTTAGAGCTTGGCATCCCTGAATCTTCCATTCCTCATGCCCATGATATAGACAAGAGAATAAACTTCGTAACATCACAAAAATCTACTTCAAATAGATTGTTATAAAGAAGAAAAAAATCCTTTAGAAGAAAACTTAAAAGGATAAGTAAGTTTGAAAGGTTACCCACTTATATGCAGTGGGGTAAGGTGTATGGGTATGTTCATAAGAGCGTAAACAGATGTGCCAATATGTTTTTGCTGGCATTTTCATGTGGAGGCCTGAGATCCACATTGTATGTCTTTCTTGACATCGTTCCATCTTATTTCTTGATACAGTGTCTCCCACTAAACTGAGAGGTCATCACTTTGACTAGGCTGTCTGGAATATGAGCTCCAGAAATCCACCAATATCTGTCTTACATAGCACTGGGATTGGAAGATCTTGCTACCATACTCAGCTTTTTATGTTTCAGTACAGAATCCAAATCTGGGTTCTCATGCTTGCATAGCAACCATTTAATGATTGAACCATCTCTTCAATGCGGTGCATCAATAGTTTTTCTATGAAATATACATTAATTTTAGTGAAAGTTAATGGATGTCTATGATTGTGAGCAGTATGGAGAGGGATCACTGAATGAATATCACTTGGGTAATGGGAAAGCATCACTGGAGTCCTTACTTTTGGACTTTGTGTTATTCATTTGGAGGACACAGAATTCCCAGTATATTTAATATTTCCTTGTGTGCCTAGGTGGATCCATTACCAAACCCAAGTGAATGAAAATGCCTAATTATTTTACCTGGGGATGGTAGAGGATACATCTAACATGATATGCACTTTCCCTCTTCAACAGTATAGACACAATAGAGGGATACTTAACAATGATCATTGCATTTATCTATTATATATAAAAACTTCAATTTTACAAGCTTCTCACACATTCCTTTCCAGTAGACTCTTAAATAGAACTTTTACTTTTGAAGAATGAGTAAGTTAAACCAGTTTTGGAAGACAATAGCTGCTCAAACTTGAAGCTAGAAAGAAAATAGAAGATGGTTCATTGGAGTCATACACTTGACTGAAAACAATGTAAGTGGCTGAAGACAATTCACAGGAGGGACCTCTTCCTGTAAATTTCTCCAGATTGGAAGGAGCCAAGCACTGATCAGGCTCTTCCATAGGACACTAATCTCACCGATGTTGGTGGGCTCATTACCTGATTGGTTCCCAAAGGCTTCGGTTTTAGGGACCTCTTCTTGGCAAATAAGAGTCAATAGACCAGTTATAGTTGCTGCACAAGAATTCAGAACTCTGTGGACTATTTTCTCTTTTAAGAGCAACTAATTCACAGACTTCACTGAACAATCTTTGTAGTCTCCTTCTTTAGAGCCTCAGATATGCATAGACCCTGTAAGTAGAGTATCTGAGGTCCTAGTTTCTGCCACTGCAGAGTACAATGAGTAGAACAAGGAATTTAATCTCTAAATCCACTTTATGTGTAGAGTCAGTGATATGAGAAAGCAGTAGTTTAACACCCTAAAACGTTCTTCTCTTTCATCTCCAGCTAGCAGAACTCATGCGGATGAGACAATCATTCCAAAGCTCAGATTTTCCCCTTTGTTAATTTGGCCAACCATGATTGTCAGGCTACTTTTCCCTCTTGCATTTTCATCCTCTGTTCCCTTTTCCCATTCTATATTTGGTGTCAGGTATCCTTTCAACTGCTGAGTCTTGTTAATGATTGTGGCTCCAACCTCTTACCCCTCTAGGAGCATCTGGGTTGAGAGGGAATTTGAATAGAACAAACAGACCATTAAAAATGCGTAAAGTAGTGGTAACATGTGCCAGAGATTCCTTTCTACAATATAGAGATAGATTTTTATAATAGAGTATGAAATTAATCCTATCCATCCCTCACTCCTCCTTTTCCTTTTCAGTTCCACCAATGAAATACAGGTATTTATACTGCAATATAAAAAGTTAATTTCTCACAAAAGATTTTTAATGAGGTAAAATAGTTTAATGGATTAATGAGTGCTTTCTCTGAGCTATACCAGTAAGTGGGTGTTTTAATTATATAACTATTTTTGCAATCACATTGGAGAGTTTCTAGGTCTACCAGTTTTGTAAATTAATCTATGCTTGCAGTAACTCCACGAGTCATCTTTTTAAAAGAGCTGGAAAGAATCACTAGTAATAATGACACTATATACAGTAACTGGAAGGGCACACCAGGAACACAAGCTGCACTTGTTTTATGCATATGTCCAGTAAGTGAAATATCTAATCAAATTAGAGTTTAAAATATGCAGATACTGAACTAAGTCAAAGGAGAATTGAATTACATGAAAGCAAGGACAGACCTTGATAAGCAGAGGCCACATTTGTGTGACAATTTATATGTTGGTGTTTTATTTTGTTATTAGTGACAATCTGTTGTGTTTATATAACCCCATTAACCAGGTCTCTGTGTGAGGTATGCATAGTCAGAGCAAGAAGAAAAACTCCTGTACAGGTAAGCCTGAGCCAGGGCAATTGAGGTCCTGAAGCATGTTAAGAATGCAGTATCAATAAAAGCAATACTCGATTGGTGGCTGGGGATCTCAGCTTGGGCCACAGGGCTCCATAGCCAATTAGCACCGGGAGAAAGCTACCCTCCCAGGAGCTTGGAAAAGCCAGGAGTGGGCCGAAGACAAGCTCCACAGCTCACCAGGAACTGCCCCGAACCTGGGAGACACAGGGACTAAGGTAGGCGGGCATAGAAACCCTCTGGATCCCATCCGCGACAGGGAACCTCTGCCTGGGTCACCAGGGTTCCATAGCCAAGCAGCGCTGGGAGAAAGTTACTCTTCCAGGAGTGGGGAAAAGCCCCGAGTGGGGACAAAACGATCCCCATGGCCCACCTATTCTGCCCAGAAACCGCGGGCCACAGAGACTGAGGGACAGGAAAATTCCAGTCTCCATCGGTGGCTGGGGACCACAGCTTGGGCCACAGGGCTCAATAGCCAATTAGCGCCGGGAGAAAACTACACTCCCAGGAGCTTGGAAAAGCCGAAAGTGGGGCCAAGACAAGCTCCACAGCTCACCAGGAACCACCACGAACCTGCAAGACACAGGGAGTGAGGTAGGTGGGCATAGAAACACCCTGGATCCCATAGGCAGCAGGAGAACTCTGCCTGGGCCACCAGGGTTCCACAGCCAAGCAGCACCAGGAGAAAGTTAGTCTCCCAGGAGCTTGGAAAAAACACCTCTCAGAGAGAACTGGTCTTCAAGGAGTATTGATACAGAGGCCTGCAGGTGGGAAAAGCCATAGCCAGACAGAGTAAGATCAGCTAACATCAGATTTAACAAGATGGCAAAAGTCAAGGGCAAGAACCTAAGGAACAGAAACCAAGGCTACTTGGAATCATCAGAACCCAACTTTCCTACCACAGCAAGCCCTGGAATCCCCAATACAACAGAAAAGCAAGACTCAGATTTAAAATCATTTCTCATGATGGTGATAAAAGACTTTAAGAAAGAAATTAACACCCTTAAAGAAACACAAGAGAACAGAGGTAAAGAACTAGAAGCCCTTTAAGAGAATATACAGAAATCCATTAAAGAATTACAGGAAAACACAATCAAACAGACAGAGGAAATGAACAAAACCATCCAGGAGCTAAAAATAGAAATAGAAATAATAAAGAAATCAAAAAGGGAGACAACCCTGGAGTTAGAAAACCTAGGAAAGAGATCAGGAGTCATATATGCAAGCATAACCAAAAGAATACAAGAGATAGAAGAGAGAATCTCAGGAGCAGAAGATACCATTGACAACAACAACACAACAATAAAAGAACATACAAAATGCAAAAAGCTCCTAACCCAAAACATCCATGAAATCCAGGACACAATGAGAAGACAGAACCTAAGGATAATAGGTATAGAAGAGAGTGAAGATTCCCACCTTAAAGGACCAGTAAATATCTTCAGCAAAAACATAAAAGAACACTTCCCTAACTTAAAGAAAGAGATGAACATAAATATACAGGAAGCTTACAGAACCCCAATAGACTGGACCAGAAAAGAAATTCATCCCGTCACATTATAGTAAAAACACCAAATACACAAAACAAGGAAAGAATATTAAAAGCAGTAAGGGAAAAAGGTCAAGTAACATATAAATGCAGACCTATCAGAATTACACCAGACTTCTCACCAGAGACTATGAAAGCTAGAAGATTTTAGGCAGAATTCATACAGCCCCTAAGAGAACACAAGTGCCAGCCCAGGCTGCTATACCCAGGAAAACTCTTAAATAACAAAGAAGGTGAAACCAAAATATTCTATGACAAAACCAAATTTATACAATATGTTTCCACAAACCCTGCCCTACAAAGGATAATAAATGGTAAACATCAACTCAACGAGGGAAACCACTTTCTAGAAAACACAAGAAAGTAATCTTTCAACAAACTAAAAAGAAGATAGCCACACAAACCTAAAAGTTACATCTAAAATAACAGGAACCAACAAATATTCTTTAATATCTCTTAACATCAATGGAATTAATTCCCCAATAAAAAGACATAGACTAACAAACTGGATCCATAAAGGGGACCCAGCATTTTGCTGCATTCAGGAAACACACCTCCGTGATAAAGACAAACACTACCTAAAAGTAAAGGGCTGGAAAACAAGTTTCCAGGCAAATGGTCCCAAAAAACAGGCTGGAGTAGCCATTCTAATCTTGGATAAAATTGACTTTCACCCAAAAGTCATCAAAAAAGATAAGGAAGGACACTTCATACTCATCAAAGGAAAAATCTACCAAGAAGAATTCTCAATTCTAAACATCTATGCTCCAAATGCAAGAGCACCCACATTCATAAAGCTCAAAGCATACATCGCAACTCACACAATAGTAGTAGGAGACTTTAACACCCCACTATCATCAATGGACAGATCTTGGAATCACAAACTAAACAGAGACACAGTGAAACTAACAGAGGTAATGAACCAAATGGATTTAACAGATATCTATAGAATATTTCATCCTAAATCAAAAGAATATACCTTCTTCTCAGCACCTCATGGTACCTTTTCCAAAACTGACCATATAATCTGTCACAAAACAAACCTCCACAGATACAAGAAGATTGAAATAATCCCATGCCTCCTATCAGATCACTACGGTTTAAGGCTGGTCTTCAATGGCAACAATAACAACAGAAAGTCCACATACACATGGAAGCTGAACAATGCTCTACTCAGTGACAACTTGGTCAAGGAAGAAATAAAGAAATTAAAGACTTCCTAGAATTTAATGAAAATGAAAGTACAACATACCCAAACTTATGGGACACAATGAAAGCAGTGTTAAGAGGAAAATTCATAGCTTTGAGTGCCTCCAAAAAGAAACTGGAGAGAGCATACACTAGCAGCTTAACAACACACCTGAAAGCTCTAGAACAAAAAGAAGTTAATACACCCAAGAGCAGTAGAAGGCAGGAAATAATCAAACTCAGTACTGAAATCCACCAGGTAGAAACAAAAAGAACTATACAAATATTCAACAAAACCAGGATTTGGTTTTTTGAGAAAATCAACAAGATAGATAAACCCTTAGCCAGACTAACCAGAGGGAACAGTGACAGAATCCAAATTAAAAAAATTAGAAATGAAAAGGGAGACATAACAACAGATTCTGATGAAATTCAAGAAATCCTCAGATCCTACTACAAAGGCCTATACTCAACAAAACTGTAAAATTTGAATGAAATGGACAGATATCAAATACCAAAGCTAAGTCAGGATCAGATAAACCACCTTAACAGTCCCATAATGCCTAAAGAAATAGAGGCAGTCATTCAAAGTCTCCCAACCAAAAAAAGCCCAGGTCTAGATGGGTTCACTGCAGAATTCTATCAGACCTTCAAAGAAGACCTAATACCAATACTCTTCAATCTATTCCACAAAATAGAAACAAAAGGAATACTACCCAATTCCTTCTATGAGGCCACAATCAACCTGATACCAAAACCTCAAAAAGACCCAACAAAGAAAGAAAATGTCAGACCAATTTCCCTTATGAATATCGATGCAAAAATACTCAATAAAATTCTCGCGAACCGAATCCAAGAACACATCAAAACAATCATTCATCATGATCAAGTAGACTTCATCCCAGGGATGCAGGAGTGGTTCAATACCCGGAAATCCATCAGTGTAATTCACTA
>CM052713.1:9195167-9269530 GCA_028551405.1 Uromys caudimaculatus
AAATAACCCCATCAAAAAATGGGGAACAGAGCTAAACAGAGAATTCTCAACTGAGGAAATTCGCAGGGCTGAGAAGCACCTAAAGAAATGCTCAACATCCCTAGTCATCAGGGAAATGCAAATCAAAACAAATCTGAGATTCCACCTCACACCAGTCAGAATGGCTAAGATCAAAAACTCAGGTGACAGCAGATGCTGGCAAGGATGTGGAGAAAGAGGAACACTCCTCCACTGTTGGTGGGACTGCAAGCTGGTACAACCACTCTGGAAATCAGTTTGGCAGACCCTCAGTAAAATGGACATAATTCTACCTGAGGACCCAGCTATACCTCTCCTGGGCATATACCCAGAAGATACTCCAACTTGTAATAAAGACACATGGTCCGCTATGTTCATAGTAACCATATTTATAATAACCAGAAGCTGGAAACAACCCAGATGTCTCTCATCAGAGGAATGGATACAGAAAATGTGGTACATACACAATGGGTACTACTACTCAGCTATTAAAAACAATGACTTAATGAAATTTGCAGGCAAATGCATGGAACTTGAAAATATCATCCTGAGCGAAGTAACTCAGTCACAAAAGAACGAACATGGTATGTACTCACTGATAAGCAGATATTAGCCCAAAAGTTCAGACTGCCCAAGTTTCAGTTTACAGAAACCGCTGGACTGAGAGTGAGGTCCCAGATGGAGGAGTTGGAGAAAGGTCTGAAGGAGCTGAGGGAATTTGCAGCCACAAGGATGGAGCAACAGTGTCAATGGGCCTGACCCCCCCCCCCGGTCATCCTGGAGTTAGGACCACCAACCAAAGAAGCCCATGGTTCAGACCACATATGTTCTAGAAGATGGCCTCGCTGGCCATCAGGGAGAGAGGAGAGGCCCTTGGGCCTGAGGGTGTCAGAGGCCCCAGTAAAGGGGAATGTCAGGGTGGGAATATGGGAATGCGTGGGCAGGTGGGTGGGAGGTGGAATTCCCTCATAGAGGCGGGGAGGGGGAAGGCATAGGGGTTTCCAAAGAGGAGACATTGGAAATGTAAGTAAAGTATCAAAAAAATATATAAATTAAAAAAAAAAAAACAGTGGAGACTTTCTGAGTTTGAAGGGTCATATTGACTGCGTAGTTCCCCTACTGAATACTGGGACAGTTAATACAGAATACTTGGAAGATAGTTATTTAGCTTATGCTAGCCTCATAAAATTTGTGTATTAAAATTTCAGGCATCTCTATTAAATTAATTCATACTAAAATTATCTGAATGGTTGTTAGGCTTTGCTGTGAACCTATTGAATCTGATATTTCATTAAAAATGTAATAATTGTAAAAATAAATAAATAAATAAATAAATAAATAAATAAACAAAAGCAATAATCAAGGACATCATTTATTATCCAAATATGGTGCTTTCCCGTCAATTCAGTTTTTGAATATTAATTCTGTAGTAATACTCACCCCCTCTCTTTTATGTATATCTGTCTCATGAAATTTTAACTCTTCAAATTAGATGAAAGTAGGATTTTCATTCACAGAATGATTTGCAAGATGATAAGACTGAAAGACTCTGGGCTAAACACAGAGGAAATAAGAGAGTTTTCCCATTTCAGAGAGAGGTTGAGTGACTCATTGCAAGTTCAGGGAGGGTGGTATGTGAGAAGTTTAAAGGAAGAGCGGGTAGGGAGAGTGGACTGGAAGGAGTTACCAAGCTTTTGAAGAGATCAAGAGAAAGCAAATACAATCTTTTGATGTGAGATGCTCACAGAAATAACACACCCATCATTGTATTATTCTTCAACATAAATTGAAGTAGAAGTCAGTGGGACTGGACAGAATGCACAGGATCCATCTCCTGCATGAGAGAAGTGCATGCATAAACTGTAGTTTGCATTAACATCTTGATGAGAGGCAGGTACAGGCTCAGCCTGCATGGATCTCAGCTTCAGTAATTTGTACATGGTCTGGTGAATACCTGCCACAGACTGTCTGCAGAGAAGAGGAGAAGATCTCCAGATCTCTCAGTATGTCCTCAAGGACTCTTCAAATTCCTAGAGTCCCACACTCTTGGTTCCTGTTTTTTCTCCTTCTACTCCACACATTATGTACTCAAATTCAGCTTGAATATTTCAAAAATCAAAACAACAGCAAGTATGCAACTGTCATTTGAACAGATATTTTGGTAGAAGATTAGCTTAATATTTTGTCTTAAATATTTATTATGACACTACAGAATAAAATAGGCAAAGGAGGGATTTATTCTATACATAAAACATAATTATTCTTTCTCTCCTCAAAGATAGGCAGCTTGGAAAATGAGCTTGGAACGCATCAGTCTGAGAAATCTCTCAGGGCATCCATTGGTATTATTCCATCCAGTGAATAATGTATAGGAGAAATCTAAAGTATGTAATGTCTTGAAAGTCAGCAGCCTATTTCTGTTTTGATAACCATACTTATTCATATTTTATGGTATACTATTATAAATCCCTTCAGGATATAAGTGATGTATAAATTATAAATTAGGGCAGTGGTGCTGCTGGGCAGGGGCATCTTTATGCATCACAGCTTTGCTGTGGGTCATTAAGCTACGAGCCATATCTCTGAGCCAACATCCTAAATTCTAAGCTCAAAGATCAAATTTAGTAAGCTCTATTGTTCAAGTCACTAATATGCACTGACTAGATCCCAAAACCTGGGATGCCTCAATGAACCACACACGTTTTTCTCATGATAAAAGAAAGCCAGTTATAAAAGCAAAACCAAAATGATTTAAAATGTACTGTTAGCATCTCTTACACCTCTCACCAAACAAGATGAGTGTTAACTATATCAGCAAAAATAAATGGCCAAAAGAGAAAGAGAATTGTTTAAAGAGTCTTGGAATCTATTTTATAAAACACCAGATTGATAACCATATCATACAACTGTATATAGAGGAATAATCCCCTGCAAAGGTTAACAAAGCAATGTAGAACAACATCCTGTTGAGATATAGCTCTGGATAGACACTATCCTGGTTTCATTATGATTTCTGTAACTCACCCCTCTATGATACTATTGAACTGACCTCATTTTCTGTCATTTTGCCTCAAATACATAATGGACGATGTCATAGTGCCAATACTATAAGAATAAGATACAAATTAATCTGAAAATGAAGAATAGAGAAAATGACTCACCATTGACATTGCAATGTCTCATTTTTACATATCTTGTGTGTATGTTTGAGGTGGAAACCAAGCGTACTCTGTGTGACTTTATGCTTTGTGAGCATCCTTGCTTTATAATAATCAACTACTTAACAACTGCGAGAGATAGTTCAGAATCTTTGATGTGGTCATTACAGATACATCAAGGGAATTCTTTTCTAATCTTTTAATGTCAGATTTGTTTACTTACAAATTAAAACTGGACTCTACATTGAATATACAAGTGCTTATACACACATACACACATGTAAGTATATAAATGTAGCAATAATGAAGAAATCATGAGTTTAGCATGAGGGCATAGGAGAAATTTGAGAAAAAAGGGATGGATGTGACTGATGTAGATACAGTGCTCAGTTCTCAAAATATAAAATTAAAATGAAATAAAAGATTTTCCAGAGAACGTCAAAAAATTCCATTATCCAAGAATCATCTATGACAAACTCATACATAATTAACACCTTATTCCTTGTGTTCACCTTGCTAAGCATTGCTGTGGGTTATACGACCACTGATGATTTAACAAGTATAACAGTTGCTATTGAATTAGAAATGAACTAAAAATATTTTTTAAAAATGGGTATAACATTTGTCTCCCTTCATTGGGAAATGTCCACTTGATGATTTTCTTGCACCTTAGGGTAAAATGTAGAATTCTTCTGGAGGAGTCTGGTGATTTTGACACCAGAAAATTCTTTCCGATGTGAAAATAAGAATTGTTTTAAATTCTAAAATACATATATCAACACTTGGTGCTCTGAACAATGCTGGTGTAAGCTGGAGCCCAAATCTTTCTTCTTCAACTGTAACAGGATACATAGCTATACTGCTGAGGCATTTTTTCCCTGCAAAAAGGCCTAAACTCCTGACTCCTCACTCCAGAAAAACCTCAGCTCTTGTCACATACAAGCAGCACTTCTCCTCATGAATGAAAAATATCTCTCTTTTGACAGGAGAAATTCTGGGTTAATAGTTTTTAGGTGACCGGGGGCTGTGCCTATCCACTGGATATGTTCTCTACAGGTTCTATCTCCCTTTTGTTGGGTATTTTGGCTAATGTCCTCCCTGTTGAATCCTGGGAACCTCTTGGGTCCCTGGCATCTGGGACTTTCTAGTGCATACTCCCAGTTCCTCCTCCCCCACTGCTACATACCTTTCAAATTCCTAATCCTCTGTACTTCTCCCCCATTTCCTCCCATATCTGAACCAGCCTCCATTTTCTCTCCTCCTCCTCTCTCCCTTTCAGATCTCTTGCTCCCTCTACTTCCCAAGATTATTTTCTTCCCCCTTCCGAGTAGGACCGTAGCATCCATACTTTGCTGTGGTCTTCCTTCTTCTTGAGTTTCATATACAGGGACAATGTGGAGCAGAGACTGAAGGAAAGATCATCCGGACACTGCCCTACCTAGGGATCCATCCCATCTGCAGACACCAAATTCAGACACTATTGCTGATGCCAAGAAGTACTTGCTGACAGGAGCCTGGTATAGCTGTCCCATGAAAGGCTCTCCCAGGGCCTTACAAATACAGATACAGATGCATGCAGCCAAACATCAGACTGAGAGCAAGGACCCCAATGGAGAAGTTAGGGCAAAGACTGAAGGAAATGAAGGGGTTTGCAACTCCATGGGAAGAACAACAATGTCGACCAACCAGACCCCACAAAGCTTTCAGGAACTAAACTACCAAACAAAGGGTACACATGGGGGGATCCATGGCTCCAGGCAGATATGTAGCAGAGGATTGCCTTATATGGCATCAATGGGAAGGGAGCCTCATGGTCCTGTGGAGGCTTGATGCCCCAATAAAGGGTAATGCTAGGGCACAGAGATGGGTGGGGGACCACCCTCATAGAGGCAGGGAAGGGTGATAGGATAAGGGGTTTTTGGAAAGGAAACTGGGAAAAGGGATAACATTTGAAATGTAAATAAATAAAATAACCAATAAAAATTTAAAAAATAAACATCTCTTTAATAGAGAAGATTACCTCACAGGTGTCCCTATCATTACTTGAAGATGTTGGAGAGGAAGAAGCTGTTCCCCATCAATCCTTTGTCAGGACTCCCACAGAAGCTGGAGATATGAAGTGATCTGTCAGGATTCCATCAGAAGCCATAGGAATACCTGGTAGGGACTTGCTCAGAAGCTGGAGGCATGAATGTTATGTCTTAAATTCTTCAGAAGTCGATCATGTGAATAGTATGTCAGGACTTTCCAGAAACTGAAAGCTGGAGGTATGATCTGCCATGACTCAGAAGAAGAGGTATGACTAGTCCACCAGTTCCTCATAAGCATCCTTATCTAATACACCAATATGGAGAAAGGAGTGGTGGACCACAGAGGTTACAGCCATTTCCTCCTGGGAGCAGATCAGGTGTCTTTCATGCTGATAGCCAGAACATTGGGGACCTACAGCTGGCCAGCTCAGCTATGTCTTTGACATTTATAGAATGCCATGAAAACCCCAAACTAAGCCATGGTGCCCACAGCTCACTGCCTTGTTTCTTGACAACTACACCTTAATATCGCTGCTCAGGCAGAAGCCATTGTCCTGGTTGTGAGTGGCCTCTACCTCCTTATCTATGAAATACACTCAAATTTCCTGCATTAGTGTGAAGGTCATGACTCAGTAACTTTGAATTCACAAATGGAGAGGTTT
The DNA here is from genome assembly GCA_028551405.1 of Uromys caudimaculatus. Classification (NCBI taxonomy): domain Eukaryota; kingdom Metazoa; phylum Chordata; class Mammalia; order Rodentia; family Muridae; genus Uromys; species Uromys caudimaculatus. The sequence continues at coordinate 9,201,036 of CM052713.1, forward strand.
TTTTTTTTTTTCCTTTTTCAGTCTTTATTGTTTTGCTAATATGTTTGACTCACTCTGGTACAAATTGCACCATTATGTAGCACAGATATCCTTTGAACCTGGTATAGAATCATCCTTGGATTTTATTTTATTTTATTTTATTTTATTTGAAATAACTCATTGGTTCAGTGATGTGTCAAAGTTGTAACTTAGAACCATCTACTCTGGCCTGAGTGACTTTAACAAAAGAACTTGCCCTTCCATTAGATATTCAGTATAGTGATGGGTATGGGTAGAATCTTAGAAGAACAAGGTAAATGATAGAATCTTAGAAGAAAAAAGATTAGAAATCATATAAACTTAGAATTTCAAATATAATTTAGAATACTTTGTTGTAGATACTGTGAAAATTACAGTAGTTAGAATGTTCCTTCAAGATGAAATTAGTCAGCCATACAATAGTTCAATTTTAAACTATTTTCTATGTGCATGTGTATGTGTAAATATGTGTGTATATGCATGTACATGTGTGTTTTAATAACAGTTCTCTTTGTATCCTTTTATATGTTATTCTTCTGAGACAGACACAAAGATTTTTGTTATTAGAAAGAAACTGATTTGTCAGCCTGATGATGTTCTTTCTTACTAGTTATAGAAATGAAGTTTAAAAACCACTTTTTCACACAATTTGGGAAATTCAATTTTGTGACCTTGCTCTAGATAGCCATATGCAGAATGGTTGTCATTGATTGTTGATGAAAGGCTCTGGTTTTAAGCAGTGTTTGATATCAGTTCACCAGGAAGTAACATTTTACTTTAAATGTAGCCTTTTTAAGAAAAGACAAAATACACTTATTGGTCAAATATTTTGTACAGGTCATTAAGTAAACTTTGGTTTTTTTTTATTTTGTTATGACAGCAAAATAAATATGCTTATTCATGGTGTTTGTTCATTTTATTGTTTGATTGACTTAAGGACTGAGTGATAATTTTATGGCTTGATTGAGTTTTAAATTTCCTTTTTTATAACAATTCCCAATTATATCTTTGATGAATACTGTGCCACATCATAGTACTGAGTTATCTTAAATCATAGTTTTAAACTGAATTTAAATTAAAAGCAGGCTCAATGCCCCAGTGTAGGGGAATACCAGGGTGGGGAGACAGGAGTGGATGGGTGGGTGGAGGAGCACCCTCATAGAAGCAGGGAGGAGGCGGATAGGATAGAGCCTTTCCAGAGGGGAAACCAGGAAAGGGGATGACATTTGAAATGTAAATAAATAAAATATCTAATAAAAAAAGAATTTCACAAAAAATTATTTGTTATCGGCAATAAAGGTAATAAAATAAATTTTAAGATTTATTTTGTTTTTAATTATGTGAATGGTTGTGTGTTTGCATGTGTATTTGTACTTGAGTGCTGTGCCTTCAGGGTCCAGAAGAGACCACTACATCTCTTCCAGCTGGAGTTACAGGCAGTTGTACATGCCAGATGTGGACAGCTGGGGACTAAACGTAGTCCTCTGCTAGGGTAGTATATAATCACAACTCTCCAAACATCTTTGTGGCCTCAATGTTATAATAAACTCATATCTTTTTCATTTTTGAGTGCTTAGTTGATAGAGGAATTCTATAAAGAATTCAATAAAATTGTATGGATATATAAAAGAGTATATCAGGAATAAAGATGGGCAGTCCCCTCAGGGGTCTAGGACCTAGCCTCCTCTGACATGGGAATATAGAAGAGGTAGAAAACAGCCTGATTATAACAGCCAGTATCTTCATCAGAGCAGCTGTGACTACTTGACAGAAACTCCCAAGAGATGGGTCCTGTTGACTGCTGGTGGATATTTCCTTTCCAACAATGATTCTCAACTTTCCTAATGCTGCAACCCTTTAACACAGTTATTCATGTTGTGGTGACCACCAACATACAGTTATTTTTGTTGCTATTTCATACCTGCAATATTGTTACTTTTATAAACCATAATGTAAGTATCTGTGTTTTCAGATAGTCTTAGGCAATCTCTATGGAAATGACATTCAACCCCCAAAGTAGTTGTGAGCCATAGGATAAGAACCACTGCTCTAGATGAAATAAAGAGGGGTCTCATACAAACTATGTCTTGTACCTCATGACTGCTTGATCATAATTGTCTTCTGGTTGAATTTGGCCTTATGGTCCTAGAAGGCGCTACAGCATACATTTTAGAAATTTATTTTATTTTTTCGATCATATGTGTACATGTGAAGATCAGTAGACAAATTGAGAGAATCCATTCTTTTCTTCTACAACTTGGGTTCATAGCTTCAAAGAGCCATCAAACTGGGATCACCATGCTTGGTAAGCATGTTTACTTCTTCATGCATGTCTCTACACCTAGTAGAAGTGTATACCAAAAATGAAGGTTAACTGCAGATAAGACTTTACCTAATTAGCCCATAAGAAAGTCATCATCCATTCTGGTGGTACAGCTTCTTTGGGATCACCCCTTATTCCTGTAATTAACTCCTCACCCATCCACTCTGAGTAAGCCCAATAACTTCATTATTTACCAAGTTGAACAATGATGGAAACATATTTAGGCTTGTAAACGGTGTTGTATTAAAAGGGACTGAACATTGTTTGCATCTCCCTTGGGGAAATAGTCCTCGGAACACATGTGTACAAGTTATGAGTTTTATTATAGCAAGAGTAGTATATCAGAGCAATGAAGAAAGCAAAATAATGGCACTGTATTATCATATATTGTAATTACAATTACCATCTGTTTATTCTCTGTCTGATCTCTACCTGACATAAGGTTCAGAGATATATATGATAATGAGTCAGATGTGTTCTTTTCCTGGGAAGAATCCACTGACCTTTGCAGGAAGACAAATGAGTGCAGTGTTAGTCACATCTCAGAATGAGACATCTGTCGAAGAGGGCTTCAGACAGCACTAAGGTATATTGCTGATTCTCCATGACACGCTGGGTCTTAACATTACAGAGTGAATCCAAAATGGATCATGTGTGATATACTCAAGTTTACCAGGATGGAAATGAACAACTGTTGAAGTACAATTTCTGAAATGCTCTACTCTGCTTCTTTGTTTTCATTTTAGCAAATCTAGAATACAGAAAATATATAGGGTATAGCCAATGGCATGCAGAGCTTTTAAAATTAATGTGAGACTAGGATTCACCACTCTTGCTGTGAGTTTGATTCACAGACTCAGTTGCGTGTTGTATAGTTGTCCTTTTTTTAAATGCATGGTGATAATGACTAATTTAAGCAAATGTGGCCACTGAATTTTTTTGATATGTCAAACAGATGGTAAAGGGGGATGGAAATATTTCTTGCTAATTAGAGAGAAGCACCTGAAGATCCATTTTTCCCCTCTGAGTGTTGTTCATTCTGCCAAGCACACCAATGAACATCTATGACCAAAGAAATCAAGCCAGTACTCTAAGCATGGAGAAGAGAAACACAACTGTCCATGGGTCATGATTCATGTCCAATGACTGAAGCAACTTTGGAAATATTCTTGCTGGGGTCTTCCCAGATGAATGGTTTCTCTTCTCTATAGTTTAAACTGGATGAAACCAGATGCAGGTTTGCTTCAGATAACTCATTCTTAGATGCACATTTCTGCAAGCTATCTGTAATAGCATTGAGAAAATTTTTCATTAAAATGAAAATGGACTTTAAGTACCTAAGCAAACACATTTGTTATGTAATTGAAGAAGATAAATGCCAATTTTAATTTTTAAAATTGAGATAAATATAGAATTGTGCATCTTTAAGAGGCAATGCAGACAGATATCTTGTACACTTCTTTCAGTAGTTCCCATTTTGAAAACTACTAAACTGTCACAGAAGGATACCAACATGGACACAATCAAAGGACACAGAGGATTCCCATAGGCACAGTCCTCTGCTGTACATGCTGCACACCCAGGTCCATGTTATTACTCTTTTATTAATCTACTTGTCTTAGTCAGGGTTTCTATTCCTGCACAAACATCATGGCCAAGAAGCAAGCAAGCCAGTAAGGAACATTCATCCATGGCCTCTGCATCAGTTCCTGATCCTTGACCTGATTGAGTTCCAGTCCTGACTTCCTTTCGTGATGAACAGCAGCATGGAAGTGTAAGCTCAATAAACCTTTCCTCACCAACTTGCTTCTTCGTCATGATGTTTGTGCAGGAATAGAAACCCTGAATAAGGCACCACCTTTTCAATTTCTGTGTTTTTTCTCACTAAGAATGTCACAGAACTTTATAATATGATACACATGTTACTGAGATGCTTTTCTACTCAGCAGATGTTTGGAGCTTAATACAAGGTTTTGTGTACACTTAGTCCTTCATTGTATTCCAGGGAAACAGTGTATGTTGGCCTGTTTAATGACTCATCTGTTTAAGTGGTGTAGACATTCTTTTGGTCACTATGATTTTACTCCCCTAGATAATTTTCTAAGGTTGACTCTCACTAAAAAAAATTAAAAGTAAAATCACAAAACTTCTAAACTACCCTTTGCCCCCAAATCTGAATATTTCCCCCCTTATCAGCATGTGGTGTATTACAACCACTGTGCCTCTATTGGCCTGTGATGCTCAAACAGTGTCCAACTTTTTCATTGGGCATGTGAATCTATCTATCTGCCACATGCTGTAACACTCAGAATGATTTTATATCCAAACAACCCATTTTGGACCAATTTTCCTCTTCCCTACCCTTCACCTGATCTTGTCAGTAAATATTATTTTAACTGTTTCTGTAGCTTTTCCATTCTAGGATCTCATATTATTTAGTCATGTAGACTTTTCAGATTTTCAACATCTGATATTAATAATTTATTTAGTATCTTGGCTTAGGTAAAAGATTTTCACCTTTATAGGTAACTTCCATGAAACCTCATTTGTTCTTATTGTTGTTGTTGTGTGTTCCATTGCTTGGTTAATTGTATTGTTTTGGAGATAGGTTTTCTGTTTAGTCTTGGCTGTCCTGGAACTTACTCTCTAGAACAAGATGTCCTCAAACTTGGAGAGTCACCTGCCTCTGCTGAGATTAAAGGTGTGTTCCACCAACACATGACTCCTGCATTTGTATGTATGGTTGGTTGGTTGGTTGGTTGGTTGGTTGGTTGGTTGGTTGGTTGGTTATTGGTTGGTTGGTTTTTTGTTTGGTTTTGGTTTTGTTTTTTTTTGTTTTTTTGTTTTTGTTTACCAATTCTGTTGATTTCAGTTTCCGGTACAATTGATTTTCTACTCTAATTGTTTCTCCATTGCTTTGGATTTAAGATATTGTGCTGCCGTATAGTGGAAGCACAGATGATTAATTTGAGAAAACTTTTTAAAATATATTCATTCATCTTTATATTCTTCTCAAGGATTTCCACTGACATTCAAAGGCCCTCATTGTATTATATTGACTTCATGTATTTGTGAATATCCTCTTATTTTTCTCTTGGTTCAAAAATTTTAAAAAATATTGACAGGTCAACATAGCCCATAAACTATGTAGATGTTTAATGTTTAATATTTGTGTGTCTTCAGGTCACCCAGTTGATTTTAGTGTTGATGTCTAGTTTTCTTTTATCTATGTTCCAGAAGCACATGCTGTGTGTTTTTTGCCTGGTTTAAATTGCTTAAGATGTAAGCCATAACCTCTAATAGATTTTGATTTGCTGAATAATTCTTTACTTTGAGAAAAATTTGGACTCCTTTGTGGGTTGACATGTACTTTGTATGTTTTAAAAATTATATCATTATCAATAGTTATAGACTGTTTCATAGGCTGTAGCTTTTTAATTCACTCATAATTGAATGATAATGAGTATATGATAGTCTATAGATAATTAAGATCCAGTTGACTGGTGGTCTTCTTAATTTAACTAGGTCCCTCTTCTTGTTTCTCGTGCTAGCTATCTTTTGACATGGGTATTTATATTTGAAACTCCTATCACATATTTACCCACCTTTTCTCAAATTATTTTATTGACTTCTTGCCATCTGACATCTCATTCAGCAAGGTGAGGACTGTGACATTGTAATATTCTCCACAAAATGGACCACTTTAATATTTCATGTTTCCCTTCTTCATCCCTGATAGCTATTCTGTTGATATATGCTCTTTTAAAGATTGATTTAGATATTTATGCTTTCTTTAAATTGGGCTCGCAAGGCACAGTTTTCCACTGATACATTTTTTGATACTTTATTTACATTTCCAATGTTTCCCCTTTTCTAGGTCTCCTCTTTGAAAACGCCCTATCCCCTCCCCTCCCTGCCTCTATGGGGGAATTCCACCTCCCACCCACCCGCCCACCAATTCTCATATTCCCAGCTTGACATTCCCCTTTACTGGGGCCTCTAACACACTCATACCCAAGGCCCTCTTCTCTCCCTGATGGTCAACGAAGCCATCCTCTGCCACATATGTGGTCCGAACCATGGGTCCCTTGATGTGTATTCTTTGGTTGGTGGTCCAAACTCTAGGACAACCAGAGGGGGGGAGTGGGGGTCAGGCCCATTGACACTGTTGCTCCCTCCATGGGGCTGCAAACTCCCTCAACTCCTTCAGTCCTTTCTCCAACTCCTCCATCTGGGACCTCACTCTCAGTCCAGCGGTTACTGTAAAGGGAAACTTGGGCATTCTGAACTTTTGGGCTAATATCCACTTATCAGTGAGTACGTACCATGTTTGTTATTTTGTGACTGAGTTATCTCCCTCAGGATGATATTTTCAAGTTCCATCCATTTGCCTGCAAATTTCATTAAGTCGTTGTTTTTAATAGGTGAGTAGTACTCCATTGTGTAAATGTACCACATTTTCTGTATCCATTCCTCTGATGTGGGATATCTGGGTTGTTTCTAGCTTCTGGCTATTATAAATATGACTGTTATGAACATAGTGGAGCATGTGTCTTTATTACATGTTGGAGCATCTTCTGGGTATATGCCCAGGAGAGGTATAACTGTCAATAGGACAAAACGGCAACCAACAGATCGGGAAAAGATCTTAACCAATCCTATGTCCGATACAGGGCTAATATCCAATATATACAAAGAACTCAAGAAGTTAGACTCCAAAAAACCAAATAACCCCATCAAAAAATGGGGAACAGAGCTAAACAGAGAATTCTCAACTGAGGAAATTCACAAGGCTGAGAAGCACCTAAAGAAATGCTCAACATCCCTAGTCATCAGGGAAATGCAAATCAAAACAAGTCTGAGATTCCACCTCACACCAATCAGAATGGCTAAGATCAAAAACTCAGGTGACAGCAGATGCTGGCGAGGATGTGGAGAAAGAGGAACACTCCTCCACTGTTGGTGGGACTGCAAGCTGGTACAACCACTCTGGAAATCAGTTTGGCGGACCCTCAGAAAAATCCACTGATATTTTGATATCTCAATAGCTGTATTTAAATTGCCTTGCCTCTAAACAAGACTCAGCTGAGTCTTGTTTCATCAACTCTGTTAATCTCCTTTAACTTATATATTTAGCCCATAATGTTCAAAGTGGTCATTAAGATAATTGGATTCAGATCTATACTGGCTTCTTCCTGCTTTTGTTGTCCTAAATTTGCCCCCTTTTTATTTTATCTTTTCTGCATTGTCCTTTAATTTTCTTTATTCCTTTCTTAACATATCAATTATATTATTTGCCTCAATTTTTAGTATTGATGATACTACTGCTATCTAGGGAATATGGTATACTGTAAAAGCAAACCATATTCTTCCCTTCTGCCCACACTTTGTAATATTGCTGTCATTCATTTCACTCAGAAATAAGGATGTGTGCACATGCTCATACACACAGATATGGTACTGATAGACATATTCAGACCATACAAATATATATATGCATTCATAAATACCATATACTAAAAACAGAGAACATATTACACATGAGCAGGACACACTACATACATGCCTCTATCATGCATTACATACAGATATATATACCACACACAGCCTCTTGTGTACAAATATATAGATATAGCACACAAACATACATACATTCTATGCACCACATAGATAGACATATATCACATATACCTACTCAAAAATTAAATAAATACATACCACACATGCAAATCAATGGATTTATGGGAAAACAGAAAAATTCAGATAGCATCATATGGGCACGTCTATTTCTAAAAATATGATTCTATGAGGGGAAGCACATGAAACAGATGAAAATATTGGGGCAGAGCACTTATGAATGCATCAGTGTTATGAGGTAGATCACATGAGGCTGGATGGCCCTTTCTTCCATATTAAAAGCAATGCAAAGATGCCTTCTAATGAAATAACAGGAATATTTATCTGCTAAGTCCTGATTTGGTAACTTCCAACCTCTGGAACTATAAGGCACATATCTCTGTAGCCTGTAGTAGTTTGTTTGCAGCATCCTAAATGAAATGGAAAAGGACACACATAATTTGGTTTTTGTTGCTGTTGTTTTTGTTTTGTTTTGATTTTTGAGCATTGGTTCTGAACTTGTGGGTCACAATTCCCTTAGGGATTGAGTGACCCTTTCACAGTGGTCACATATCAGATACCCTGAATATCAGATATTTACATTACACTTCAGCAACAGTCGCAAAATTGCAGCTATCAGTAGTAAGAAATAATTTTATGGTAGGGTTTCATACAGTATAAAAAAGAATGGTATTAAAAGGCCACAGCATTAGGGAGGTTAAGAACTATTGATTTAGAGAATGTATCCATCCTGCTGGACACTTGCAACCATCCAGCTTCTGAGTATTTAGTTTCCAGTTCTACACTGGTATTAAGGGAATCCTTGGTTTTCAGGTGTCAGAGTCCCTATTGTTGTTTTCTCTAGTTATTCTACCTCAGCCTTTCTCTATGCAACTTGTGGTCTAGGTACCAATTGTGCAACTCTTCGATATTATACTGTGTTTAGCCTGTCCTCCTCTTTACTACTGAATTTTCAGAATGTCTCGATATCACAGATTTTCTGCTCTATATTTACTACATTCCCTCATCAGAAGCGGTCTTCATTTCTGGTGGGGTGTTTCAGCCTATGATATTGTCTCTGTCTGATCACAAAGCCACTCTTTTTTTTTTTTTTTTTTTTTTTTTTTTTTTGGTACTTTATTTATATCTCAAATGTTTTCCCTGTTTCAGGTTTCCCCTTTGGAAACCCCTTCTCTTATCCCCCTCCTCCTGCCTCTATGTGGGTATTCCCCCACCCTCTCATCCACCCACTCCTGTCTTCCCTACGTGGCATTCCTCTATACTGGGGCATCTAACATCCTCAGGCCCAAGGGTCTTTCCTCCCACTCATGGCCAACAAGCCCCTCCTCTGCCACATATGTGGCCAGCACCATGGTTCCCTCCATTTGTATTTTTGGTTGGTTGTCTAGTCTCCAGAGCAGTGGGAGGTCAGGCCAGTTGATGCTGTTGCTCCCTCCATGGGGCTGCAAACTCCCTCAGCTCCATTCCTCTGTGGGGGGACATCTGGGTTGTTTCCAGCTTCTGGCTATTATAAATAAGGATGCTATAAACATAGTGGAGCATGTGTCTTTATTACATTTTGGAGCATCTTCTGGGTATATGCCCAGGAGTGGAAGAGCTGGGTCCTCAGGGAATATTATGTTCATTTTTTGAGAGTCCGCCAAACTGATTTCTAGACAGGTTGTATCAGCTTGCAATCCCACCAGCAATGTAGGAAAGTTCCTCTTTCTCCACATCCTTGCCAGCATCTGCTGTCACCTGAGTTTTTGATCTTAGCCATTCTGACTGGTGTGAGATGGAATCTCAGGGTTGTTTTGATTTGCATTTCCCTGATGACTAAGGATGTTGAACATTGCTTTTGTTGCTTCTCTGCCCTATGAGTTTCCTCAGTTGAGAATTCTCTGTTTAGCTCTGTTCCCCATTTTTTGATAGGGTTATTTGGATTTCTGGAGTCTAGCTTCTTGAGTTCTTTGTATATATTGGGTATTATTCCTCTATCAGATGTAGTATTGGAAAAGATCTTTTCCCAATCTGTTGGTTGCCATTTTGTCCTATTGACAGTGTCCTTTGCCTTACAGAAGCATTGTAATTTCATGAGGTCCCATTTGTTGATTCTTGATCATAGAGTATAAGCCTTTGGTGTTCTATTCAGGAACTTTTCCCCTGTGCCCATGTGTTTGAGACTTTTCCCCACTTTTTCTTCTATTAGATTCAGTGTATATGGTTTTATGTGGAGGTCCTTGATTCACTTGGACTTGAGCTTTGTACAGGGAGATAGGAATGTATCAATTCGCATTCTTCTACATGTAGACCGCCAGTTGAATCAGCACCATTTGTTGAAAATGCTGTCTTTTTTCCACTGGATGGTTTTAGCTCCTTTGTCAAAGATCAAGTGACTGAAAGTGTGTGTATTCATTTCTGGGTCTTCAATTCTATTCCATTAATCTACCTGCCTATCGCTGTACCAAACCATGCAGTTTTTATCATTACTGCTCTGTAGTACAGCTTGAGGTCAGCGATGCTGATTCCCACAGAAGTCCTTTTACTGTTGAGAATAGTTTTTGCTATCCTGGGTTTTTTTTGTTATTTCATATGAATTTGAAAATTGCTCTTTCTAAGTCTATGAAGATTTGAGTTCAAATTTTGATGGGGATTGCATTGAATCTGTAGATTGCTTTCAGCAGGATGGCCATTTTAACTATATTAATCCATGAGCATGGGAGATCTTTTCATCTTCTGAGGTCTTCTTCGATTTCTTTCTTCAGAGACTTGAAGCTCTTGTCATACAGATCTTTCACTTGTTTGGTTAGAGTCACACCAAGATACGTTATATTGTTTGTGACTATTGTAAAGGGTGTCATTTCCCTAATTTCTTTCTCGGCCTGTTTATCCTTCGAGTATAGGAAGGCTACTGATTTGTTTGAGCTAATTTTATATCCTGCCACTTTGCTGAAGTTGTTTATCAGTTGCAGCAGTTCTCTGGTGAAGTTTTTCAGGTCACTTAAGTATATTATTGTATCATCTGCAAATAGTCATATTTTGATTTCTTCCTTTCCAATTTATATCCCTTGGTCCCCCTTTTGTTGTCTAATTGCTCTAGCTAGAACTTCAAGTAATATATTGAATAGATAGGGAGACAGAGGGCAGCCTTGTCTAGTCCCTGATTTTAGTGGGATTGCTTCAAGTTTCTCCCCATTTAATTTGATGTTGGCTACTAGCTTGCTGTATATTGCTTTTCCTATATTTAGGTATGGGCCTTGAATTCAAGATATTTTCAAGGCTTTTATCATGAAGGGATGCTGAATTTTTTCAAATGCTTTTTCAGCATCTAATGCCATGTGGTTTTTTTTCTTTGAGTTTGTTTATGTAGTGGATTACATTTATGGATTTCCAGGTATTGAACCATCCCTGCACCTCTGGAATGAAACCTACTTGATCATGGAGAATGATCATTTTGATGTGTTCTTGGATTTCGAGAATTTTATTGAGTATTTTGCATTATTTTCATCAGCGAAATTGGTATGAAGTTTTCTTTCTTTGTTGAGCCTTTGTGAGGTTTTGGTATAAGTGTAATTGTGGCCTCATAGAATGAATTGGGTAGTGTTCCTTCTGTTTCTATTTTGTGAAATAGTTTGAAGAGTATTGGTATTAGGTCTTCTTTGAAGGTCCGATAGAATTCTGCACTAAACTCATCTGGTCCTGGGCTTTCTTTGGTTGGGAGACTTTTAATGACTGCTTCTATTTCTTTAGGGGTTATGGGACTGTTTAGATGGTTTATCTGCTCCTGACTTAACTTTGGTATTTGATATCTGTCTAGAAAATTGTTCATTTCATCCAGATTTTCCAGTTTTGTTTAGTATAGGCTTTTGTAGTAGGATCTTATGTTTTTTAAATTTACTCGGGTTCTGTTGTTATATCTCCCTTTTCATTTCTAATTTTGTTAATTTGGATACTGCCTCTGTGACCTCTGGTTAGTCTGGCTAAGGGTTTATCTATCTTGTTGATTTTCTCAAAGAACCAGCTCCTGGTTTTGTTGATTATTTGTGTAGTTCTTTTTGTTTCTACTTGGTTGATTTCAGCCCTGAGTTTTATTATTTCCTGCCTTCTACTCCTCTTCGGTGTATTAGCTTGTTTTTGTTCTAGAGCTTTCACGTGTGCTATTAAGCTGCTAGTGTATGCTCTCTCCAGTTTCTTTTTGGAGGCACTGAGAGCTATGAGTTTTCCTCTTAACACAGCTTTCATTGTTTGAGTAAGTTGTACTTTATTTTTACCAAATTCCAGAAAGTCTTTAATTTCTTTCTTTATTTATTCCTTGACCAAGCTATCGCTTAGTAGGGTGTTGTTCAGCTTCCATGTGTATGTGGGTTTTCTGTTGCTATTGTTGCCATTGAAGACCAGCCTTAATCCATAGTTATCTGATAGAAGGCATGGGATTATTTCAATCTTCTTATATCTGTTGTGGTTTGTTTTATGACCGATTATATGGACAATTTTGGAGAAGGTACCATAAGGTGCTGGGAAGAAGGTATATTCATTTGATTTAGGATGAAATGTTCTATAGATATCTGTTAAATCCATTTGGTCCATAACATCTGTTAGTTCACTGTGTCTCTGTTTAGCTTGTGTTTCCAAGATCTGGCCACTGATGAGAGTATGGTGTTGAAGTCTCCCACTACTATTGTGTGATGTGCAATGTGTGCTTCGAGATTTAGTAAATTTTCTTTTATGAATATGGGTGCCCTTGCATTTGGAGCATAGATGTGCAGAACTGAGAGTACTTCTTGGTAGATTTTACCTTTTATGAATATGAAGTGTGCTTCCTTATCTTTTTTGATGACTATTGGTTGAAAGTTGCTTTTATCTGATATTAGAATGGCTATACCAACCTGTTTCTTGGGACCATTTGCCTGGAAAATTGTTTTCCAGCCATTTACTCTGAGGTATTGTTTGTGTTTAACCCTGAGGTACATTTCCTGTATGCAGCAAAATGCTCAGTCCTGTTTATGTATCCAGTCTGTTTGTCTATGTGTTTTTATAGGGGAATTGAGTCCATTGATGTTAAGAGATATTAAGGAATAGTGATTGTTGCTTCCTGTTATTTTCAATGTTATTTTTATGTTTGTGTGGCTATCTTCTTTTGGGTTTATTGAAAAACAATTACTTTCTTGCTTTTTCTAGGGTGTAGTTTCCTTCCTTGTGTTGATGTTTTCCATCTGCTATCCTTTGTAGGGCTGGATTTGTGGAAAGATATTGTGTAAATTTGGTTTTGTCATAGAATATCTTGGTTTCACCATCTATGGTCATTGAGAGTTTTGCTGGGTATAGTAGCCTGGGCTAGCAGTTGTGTTCTCTTAGGGTCTGTATGTGATCTGTCCAGGATCTTCTAACTTTCATAGTCTCTGGTGAGAATTCTAGTGCAATTCTGAAAGGTCTGCCTTTGTATGTTACTTGACCATTTTCCCTTACTGCTTTTATTATTCTTTCATTGTTTTGTTCATTTGGTGTTTTAACTATAATGTGATGGGAGGAAATTCTTTTCTGGTCCAATCCATTTGTAGTTCTGTAGGTTTCTTGAAAGTTTATGTTCATCTCTGTCTTTAGGTTAGGGAATTTTTTTCTATAATTTTGTTGAAGATATTTACTGGACCATTAAGTTGGGAATCTTCCCTCTCTTCTATACCTATTATCCTTAGGTTCTGTCTTTTCATTGTGTCCTGGATTTCATGGATGTTTTGGGTTAGGAGCTTTTTGCATTTTGCATGTTCTTTTCCTGTTGTGTCGATGTTGTCTATGGTATCTTCTGCTCCTGAAATTCTCTCTTCTATCTCTTGTATTCTGTCGGTGATGCGTGCATCTATGACTCTTGATCTGTTTCCTAAGTTTTCTATCTCCAGGGTTGTCTCCCTTTGTGACTTCTTTATTGTTTCTATTTCCATTTTTAGATCCTGGATGATTTTGTTCATTTCCTTTGCCTGTTTGATTGTGTTTTCCCGTAATTCTTTAAGGAATTTTTGTGTTTCATCTTTAAGTGCTTCTAGCTGTTCATCTGTGTTCCCTTGTATTTATTTAAGGGACTTATTTATGTCTTTCTTAAAATCTTCTATCATCATCATGAAATGTGATTTTAAATCTAAGTCTTACTTTTCTGGTGAGTTGGGTTATCCAAGGCTTGTTGTGGTGGGAGAACTGGGTTCTGATGATGCCAAGTTGCAATGGTTTCTGTTACTTATGTTCTTGCCCTTGCGTTTTGCCATCTGGTTATCTCTGGTGTTAGCTGGTCTTGCTCCCTCGGACTGTGGCTTGTCCTTCGTGCAAGCCTCTACATCAGTACTCCTTGGAGACCAGCTCTCTGTGAGAGGAATTTGGGTTTGGAGAGCTATGGTACAGGGTCATATCTGGCGCACAGACAGAAACAAGAAGGATCCTGTCCCCAGCTGTTCCTTGGGTCCTGTGTCCTGATGGCTCTGCAAAGGTCCCTCCTTATCCAGAAATTTGAACTCCCAAGAGTGCCAATGCTCAAAGGTGCGTTGGCACTGCTGGGAGACCAGCTCTCTTCTGGCACTCTTTGAGTATGGAGCCGTGTGTCACAGGATCAGCTCCCTGGCCACAGAACAAAACCGGAAGTCCACTCCTCAGTCCCTGTGTCCTGAGGGTTCTGGGAGGGTTCCACTGAGCAGTGGTGCTAGTCTTACCTCCATTCAATGGCTTGTCCACACTCCTGGGAGGCTATCTTTCTCCTGGCACTATTTGACTATCCAGCCCCTCATTATTTCATGGGCTTGATGTTAGTCTATCAGACCTCTTAGTCTGTTAATTATATTTAGATCAAATTACCAACTTGATGATTTCAAAATCTTTATTATGTCTGGTTCTAATATTAATTTCCTCAAATTGTGAATTTATGTCTTATTATGCATCATAATTTTATTGACTATGTACCATAGTACATGGATAAAAGCTACTGCATAGAGTATGCAGTGAAGTAGTGGCATGGTGTGGAGTATTTTAATTCTCTGTTAAGTCTCAATACTTACCTTTTGCCCTAGGCTGTAAACTTTTGTACTGTTATATAGCCATGCCCCATGAATGACAGCATGGTCGCAGTGGCCTGAAGTTGAGTGTATCTGTTCTTCCACATGGCTTTCTTGGTCTCAAAGACCTAGAGTTGAGTGTATTCCATCTTGTATTTGGCTGACTGGGGCTCCTAGACCTGGGTATTTCCTTTCCATCTGCTCCACTTGATACTTACACTGTCACAGAAGGTTGGCATCTGATTAACACTTTCTCCTGAGAATTCATCCAGTTAAGAAGTACACTCTGACCCCTACAATGGCAAAATCAGGAGTTGATTTTTCAATGATACTTAGTTTAGACATCTGGCAGTTTGTTTGTGGTCACATGTTTCAAAATATTGTGACCATTTACTTCCTCTTAAAGTCTGTCTGACTTTTCTTGAGGCTTCTTTCTCTCTCTCTCTCTCTCTCTCTCTCTCTCTCTCTCTCTCTCTCTCTCCCTCTCTCTCATCTGTGTGTGTGTGTGTGTCTCCCTCTCTTTTCTCTTTCTCTCTCTCTAAATTCTCTTTGGGGGAAGGAATAAGGTAGTTAATTATTTATATTATTTTAAAATATTTCAATTTGATAGTTTTCAAAGAATTTCATTCACGAGATGGAGATGAGTACTTTATTTACATAATTTTCAGTCTTTCCTCTCCCTCCCAATTCTTATCATGTGCCCTCATTTCAGCTGAGAATTTCATACATTTATATAATGACTTTTGATCATATATCACATACTATTGTTCCTTTTCCATTACTCCCATATCACCCCTCCCTGCTTATTCCCAAGTTTAATGGCTATCCTATTAATGTGTGGGAAAATTTTTAAGTTTTTGGTCACATGAAAAATGGTAGGGAAAATGTTAGAAGTAAGAGTGAGAAGTTGCAGAGCCTGACCTTAGCTAACAGGAAAGGCCAAGCAAAGGTAAGGGGGATATTCTGTATCTATATCATATTATATTTTCTCCTGTCTTTCTGTCCTGACTCAGACATTGCCAGAGTTTGGATCTTTATTTAACCTAGTCTCTGTAGATTTGTGGCCAAAGAGTAAAAGGGAATTTTCTCCAAAATTAAAATTTTGTTTTCCACAAGAAAGTTATTTACAAATGTGAGGCAGTAGTAATTTTGAGAACAGAAGAGAGTCCATTTCTATCACCAGTCACCTAAATGCCATACATTCCACTGTTGTGGGGTTTTTTTGGTTTTTAAAACGTAATTACCTTTTATTTCTTTGTATGAATATTTTACCTTTATAGATGTCTGTGCACTTCATGCTTACAGTGCCTATGGTTGGTTGAAGATGGCAACAGATAACTGTGACTGGAATTACAGACAGATATGAGCTGTCTTCTGGGTGTTAAAAATTGAATCCTGGTTCTCCATAAGGGCAGCAAATCCTCTGAATCACTGAGCTATCTCCACAGTCTTTCTTTGCCTTTTTCTTTTTTTTTTTTTTTGCCATTCACTTACTTATAGGTGTTAAATTATTTTATAAATTATTTTACTTTATTTTGTATGTATGCATCAGCATGAGTGTACCTAGAGACCACAGAGATGAGAAGAGCACATCAGGATACAGGGTTCAGATATATTAATGTCATCCTGAAGTAAGGAATATAGAGAAATGGAATGATCTGGTGAGATCCTCCCTAGAGCCACTGGGAGAGTAGGATGTCTGCTGAGAATCAGTTTTGAAGATAGAGACAGGAACTGAGTGGAAGCATGGTTAGAAAGAAGCATGGGTAGGGTATGAGGACACAGAGCATATGATGGATCAGGAGGCACAGTGTGGCTCCCAGTTGTGTAACTCATGTAGTCAGACTGTGGTAGCACAACAGCAGGTAGGCAGAGCACATGGAGAACGTGGCTTTCCATGCAGTATGTCCGTGGCCCTGAGGATTTTAGGTCTGTGCTTCACCCACACCGAATGGATAAGTCTTCTATGAGAGAAGTGTACAGAATTAAAAGTCCATGAATTAAAAATACTGAAAATCTGTTTGTATTCCAGCTGGTTCTGGCCTTAATGCTTCTTAATGAATTATCATAGATTTCTACCTTGCATCTTATGTGAATGTGCTTCCACATTGTTATTCACATAGTTGCAGAAGTCACTCTTCTCAGATGTGACAGTACACTCCTCCTTAAAGAAACACCCCAGAACCTTTCTCTTCCTTTCCAACAGATGGCAATGATACTAGTACAAAGCTACTGTCATTTCTATACCTACTGGAATTTCCTTAATGTTCCTTGAATCAGTCCTGTCTCTCTGTCTGGCTTAACTCCTTCAAACAGGACTGATCTTCCTGCTTCAGGGCCTTCCACGAAATGCTTAATCAGCCAAGGGTAACACTTTACAGCTATAATGTTACTGTTCCCCCATATCCAATGAGTCCATTAGGTCCTCAATTGAGGCATTCCAACTATCTACCTCAAGAGTAAATACTGTGTCTTCCTTCTCTGCTTCTGATGCTACTTGAGATGTTTAATAGTCATGCAAATTTATACAATGGGGCTGTTCCCAGACACCTGAATTAAAAGCAATTTCACCTTGACAAGGACATTAGAGTATATGTATTCAATCCAAGATGGCTTCAGTGCCACTGGGCTATGAGATCTATGACACCAGCATCATAGGAGTGCAGGATCATTAAAGTAAAACACATTACACAGCCCGTGACTGCATTTCATTTGCTTTTATTATTTAGTTCATGGAACACTAAAATTCAAACCCCATGGAACCAGGTTTATCATCTTTCGATGAGAAACAGAGATAGATACGGGAACTACTACAAACATTTTTGTACAAACGAAAGTCTATTCATTTTATACTGTAAACACTGACCATTAATTTTAAAATATGAATGAATCAGATTTTTAAGAAACTTTGTCACAGAACTTCTGTGAAGATATTGGACCCAGAAACAGCTATGTTTGAAAAATATGAAATAGTATTGCTTTTCATAGCATTTTAAGTAATACAGATGATATTTCCTCTCATTGATGCCTGTTCTTCTTTAATAATATGATAGTAAATAAATACAATAAATCAAAAAACCTTTCAGTCTGAAAGAAAATAACTAGCATTATGTATATAATATATTTTTATATATTATATATGTAACATATATATATTTAAAAACATCCTCAAACAGCCTTACACAGATCTGATCTGCTGTGCCTCTACAAGTGTTGAGTATGTTTAGTACTGAACATTGCTTATTTGAGAAACCTCTAGGCTCTGATGCACCATTGAAACCTCATGATAAGTGGATCAAGAAAGAACTTTGTGTAAATCATTTTATAGATTACAGAAGGAAAAGTCCTTTCATCTACTAATAATTAATCTCTCACTTCACTGTCAATGGAATTTTTTAAACATTTGAACAAATATCTGTATTTGTTGCTTTCATGAAATTTGAAAACAGAAAGAAGAGGGGTACAATGTTGCATTAGAGCCTTTGTTCTTATATGTATAATAATTATTGTTTAAAAATACTTTATTTTTAATTGTATGTATATGCATGCATTTTTTGTGTGTGGTTTGGTGCACATGGGTGTTATGCCCATAAATGTTAGAAGAGAACATCCTGTACTTGGAATTGTCTTGATGCTGGGAACTGAACCCATATCTTTTGCAAGTTCTGTAAGCCCTCTTACTGCTGAGGTTACATATAGAAGCACACTGTAGTTCACCCTAAAGATGTCTTGTGTAGATGATGTGTGCAATTCAGTGTCAGTTTCTCTGCCAGTATTTGCAGTCCTTTTCCTGAGAACCTCATTATCTTCCTATACATGACTCCCACAGAATGTTTTGCCTACCTGACTCATACAACCCAACTAGTCAGAATTGATATCCTCAGATCTCCAAGTCCAACACTAGCCAGCTCACAAACACTTGAGCTCCCTCACAATTAGTGAGGTGTGCATCGCTAACTTCTCAAGTTCCCATGGAGAACCAACCTTCTGTCACTCACAGTAGTAAGTGGCCTGAAAAGATAATCTTTTTTTCCCAGTTGCATCCTTTCCTAAAGGAGCTGCTTGCTTTTGAATCCTTGCCTCGAGCATAGCCACAGGGAACACAAGCACAGACATCTACTGTGGATGCTTGCTGTGCTTTCTGATGACCCAGATATCTCTCTAATTAGTGATCTATCACAGCTGCACTTTCCTCCACTCTGAGCTGTTTTCACTGTATCTTTGTCCTTTTCTTATACTGTAACATAATCAAGTTTGCTGATTCTACTTACTAGATTTGCATGTCTGGGTCCCTTGAATTCTGTCATAGTAAAGATTGCACTGGGTGGAAGTAAACAGAAATGGGGCCGTTTATTTTGGCCTGTAGCAATGGGAGGAAATCTGCGGTCACCTGTGTGATGTGCAGGGCAAGCTCGTGGGAAAGTGCTGAGTGCCAATGGAACCTGGAGAAGCGTATCCAAACACTCCGTGATGAAGAATTGTTTGTATTTGCTTTTTTCTTCTTTACATAAGTGGGCCCTCTTGGCTTATTTGTCCATCAATTAGGTTCCTCTTCTACCTCAAAGACCCACATCTCACAATATGTTTATAGTTTCAGGATATTCTACCCAGATAATTCCAAGGAATGTACTTGGCTTCAGAACTAAAAATATAATTAGAAAATGTGTATACATTTCAAAGATCCAGAGAAAGAATTCTTATTAGTATCCTTCCTAAAGCAAATTCTCTTTAAGGGAGAAACAACTCTAAATTTTAGTTGAAGTAAAAAGAATATTAAGGAAAACATTATGGCCGGTTATTTTTACTAAACTTTGAAAGAAATACTTCTCATTTTCTTTTTGTGATATAGAAAAAGGGAGAGGTGTCCTTTAACCTTTTGATCTTTGATACCTGTAAGTCAAGTAGTTCAGCAGGGTTGGTTTTTCAAACATGCTGTTCCTGATGTGCACATTCTCCTGGTAGTTTTTTTTTTTTTCTTTTCCTATGAAATATCCATTTCTAGTAGATTATCGACTGTCCTAAGACACTATGGAATTCTAAGTTTTCTTTTGAGGCCCATCTCCAAGTAGAATTACATGTGCTATTGGGACTTCAGCTTTTGAGTTTATTGGAAAGATGATTCAGTCCTCAGCACATACTTCTGATCCAAATAAGAACTAACAGTGTAAATACTACAAACCCTATAGGAGTGGAAGCTTTCAATAGAAATGAGTGAAATTGTGGAACAAGTAGCCTTTGGGGGCAGACAGTGTCATTCCTAATGTAGAGATACAACTCACTCACTTGTCTCCTTTTATTAAGGAATCACAGTTATAAAATATATCTGGCCCATGCCTTCATATGGTAAGTTTACTTTGACTCTGTAGGCTGCTATATGCTTTTATTATATAAACTTCTAGAGAGAAATACTTTCATAAAGAAAACTATAACATTTAGTTATTATCTGACATAACAAAATAAAAACCAGCCAGCTGAATAATGTTAAAATCTAGTCTGAAAAGGCAATATAGGCAGATCTACTCAACCTGATGATATCATAACAATAAGAGGAATAAATACATACAGAGAAGTAATTATCTTTAGGAGAACTGTTGAAGACAAGAGTGTAACCACAGAGGAAATTCAACTAAAAATGCTACTGATAATAAACATATTTAGAACTGGCTTGGGGGGAAAACATAAAATTGAAAACTTTCTGGTGCAAAAGTAACTTTTTTTGTTTTTCTTAGAATTTTGAAATATCTAATGTGTGATGAATTTACAAAATCTTTGAACCTAATGTGTGCCATATTTTTCTGTATCTTGTGTACTTCCACATTAGGACCACATATTCTGGGATGTCTGTGGATAGAATGAGAAGAAACTGCACACTAACTTCCCCAGAGCATCTGATGAATTTAATGGAAGCAGAAGCTGGACATGCCCACTTTGTAGAATGTAGAATGTAAATATTGCTGATCCCATGCACCCAGCCAACATGGCTGGACCTGTACTTACAGGAGCCTCTCAGCCTTTCTGCTTGCTTGACAATTTTGTATGGCTGATCACCAGGGTAATCACTGTCAGGTGATGGTATAAGGTTAGACTGAGGTGAGGACAGTGGGTAATAGCCAGGGTCAGAGGATGTAATAACCAGTGTTACAAAGCCTCTTTGAAATAAGGTCCCAGATATTTTTATGAGATAACCACTTTCTATTGTATGAAGGGAACTGATCTCTTTCAGTATCATTAGAAAGATAAATAATAAAACCATGAGCCATGGAAAAGACATGAGAGAAAAGACAAATCAGAAACAGAACAGAACAAAACAAAACAAAACAAACAACAAACCAATTCCCCCCAAAACAAAGTAACAATAACAAAAACCTGAGAAGCAAACAGCTTGTGGGGTGGTGCTCCGGATCAAACACAGGGAGTTCCTGTCAACTGGGTTCTTTATGTCTTCCACATTAGTTATCTCATTAACTAAATTTTATTAAACGTATCTTCCCTACTTGAAGTCTTCTCTACTGCAGCTCAGTCAATAAGCTTTTCAAAGTGTCCAGGTTCATCTATAAGGAGGCTTCAGACTTGATTATTTTCTTCATCTCCCATTCTCACATATAGGCGTACACACATGAGCACACCCACTAATTATTATAAATCTGTCTTCCAGCTGGTATTTTCATATGAATTCTTACTCTCAGATATAATGTTCAGCATTTCATGATGGCTTGTTTATGTATCATCTTTATGATAACTTTATTATTAATAGAATTCAATTTTGTGGATGAGAGGACTTAGGCAGTGTGCTTTTCACACTCCTAAATAAAAGAATGAAGGACCTACTGATTTTATTTCCATCTGATTCTGTAATCACTGCAGGGGGGGCAATCAGATGAATTACTGAAACTCTGTCAAGTGGCATAGTCTTGGATTTTGAGTATGCTTATTTCTAACTATGTAAACATTTACGTGTGAGTTTCCATCATTTCCAAGTTTCTCTAAAATCACATGGAAATCAAAAACATACATCTCAAAAACAAAACAGAACAGAACAGAACACTGTCAAAGTGTTGATGCACATGAGTTCTCTGGCTGGTCTGATATATTGCCTATGAACAGTGTTCAGCATGAGATAGTGATGAGATTCAGTGGTGCTGAAGCTGTCCTCTGTGGGTAATGCTTCTATCTATTCTCTCTGCCTAATGTCATTGCATCAACCACTCCAAATGTATTATCATGTCTTCTACTAAAGATAGAGATAAAGTTTTTTGTCTGTTTGTGTTTTGCTACTTTTCTAGGAAACATGTTTGTTGTCTCCTATTAGGGTTTTAGAATGAGCATGAAGAAAAGACTTGAACTTCTATAGCTCTAGAGAGTGGCTTTCAAACAAATAAGATTCCATCTTTCTCAGGCAAATGGATAGAACTTAAAAATATCCTGAGTGAGGTAACCCAGTCACAAGATAACAAACATATTATTATGTACTCACTGATAAGTGGATACTCGCCCAAAAGTTTGGAATACCCAAGATTCATTTCACAGACCATATGAAGCCTAAGAAGAAGGAAGATCAAAATGTGGATGCTGCAGTGCTTCTTAGAAGGGTGAACAAAATACTCACAAGGAGGAAATATGGAGACAATGTGTGGAGCAGAGACTGAAGGAAAGGCCATCCAAAGACTGCCCCACCTGGAAACCCATCCCATATACAGCCACCAAACCCAGACACTATTGTGGATGCCAGGAAGTTCTTGTTGATGAAAGCCTGATACATCTGTCTCCTGAGAGGCTTTGCCAGAGCCTGACAAATACAGAAGCAGATGCTTGCAGCTAATCTTTGGACTGAGTGTGGGGATCTCCAATGCGATAGAGGAGTTGGAGAAGAGACTGAAGGAGCTGAGGGGGAGCCCCATGGAGGGAGCAACAGTGTCAACTGGCCAGGACCCCCCAACCCCAGCTCCTGGAGACTGGACCACCAACCAAAGAATACACATGGAGCGACCCATGGCACTGGCCGCCTATGTGGCAGAGGATGGCCTTGTTTGAAATCAGTGGGAGGAGAGGCACTTCTGTCTTTCCACCCAAGGCCTCCATGCTGTCTTCTTATGCTTTCGGCTTCTATGATTAAACTCAGTATGGGCAGGAATCTTAAGGGATCCCTGGACCTACCCTATAGTGTATAAAAGCACTTGAAAACCTTCAAAGTAAATTTTAAAGAGGACCTAGCTACAAAACAATTATTGAGATATTTTGGAGGTATCTTTGTGTTCACATGGTAGACAGTCCCAAAAATATTATTGTTATTTCAAACAAACAATTGCAACCTTTGAGAGAGTCATCCTGTTTTCAGATTCTGTCTTCATATTTAGTCAACATCAAAATGTAGATTAGAATTATAATCCCAAATATTAATAATATTTAAAAACATTAAAATTAAAAATACTGGTAGATGTAATTTTTTTATTGTACATTTTCCCAAAGGACATTATTAATGATTACTAGTACATGAGTAAGGGATATTGTTCAGTAGAGTTCCTTTGCTATTTCTCTCCTATTGTATACTTTACAGAATGAATGAATTTTTGTTAGCAACATGAAAATAAATGTACTATATTTAAGATGTTATATAATAAAACTGAAGTAGTTAAGAATACATAGATGGTTTGGGTATATGGAAGTAGGTAAGGACTGTTTCCCTAGATGGGAAGAACATGACCTTATAATTAAAATTGATTAAAGATTGTAGGAAAAGTCTATTCCTATCAAAATTCCCGAGTAATACCATCTCTGCTTCTGGAAGAATATATTTTACTAAGGAAACAAATGACAGTAAATTCCTGTAATGATGTGAAGAAATAACATCTTATCTGCTGTTGGGTGGCATGTTAGCTGGCCAGTCAATTATGAAAACCTATGTGGTGGTCCTTTAAAATCAAAAAAATTGAATTGCCATGTGACCTAGCTATGCCACTTTTGGTAACCACTCAGAGGGGAAAAAAAAGCAACATTCCTCACATTTGTGTATATTTACTGCAGCACAATAATGAATTTTCAGAATGAAGGTTGATGTAACAAAAAAGAATATGTAGTCTACATACATGGTTGAATATTATCCTAAAAATAGCAATGGAATTCTTTCTTGCACAGAAAAATCAATGAGACTGCAGACCACCATTTTAGATGAAACAAGCCACACACATTAAGACAAATATCATGGATTTTTGCCTATATGTAGCATCTATGTTTTTAATATACAAAGTAGGAGGAAACTATGTTGGAAGAAAAGGAGGCCAGTGTAGGTGACACACAAAAAATAAACATTAATATAATCACAATAAACCATATGCTTGACAGCAGATGCCAATATTAAACACATTTTATACAATGAATATAAACTAGAGCAGTAGTTCTCAACCTGGGAGTTGTGGCTTCTTTGGAAAACATCTGCCTCAAAAAATGTTTACATTATGACTCGTAACAGTAGTAAAATTACACTTATGAAGTAACAACAAAAAATAATCTTGTGATTAGTGGTCAACAACAGTGGAGGAACTGTATTAAAGTGTCACAACATTAACAAGGCTGAGAAACACTGAGCTAGAGGTTAATAAAAGTAAAATGTACTATAAGAGTTGTTTTAGGTTCTAGAGAGATGGCTCAAGTTGATGCTCCTCCAGAGTACCCAAGTTTTCTTCCCAGCACCCATGTTATGGTCATTCATACACACCTGTAAGTCCAGCTCCAAGAGATCAGGCATACTATTCTAGTTCCTGTGCACAATGCAATGGCACGTCCTATGCTCACACAGACATATGCTCACACAAATAAATAAAAGAAACTCTTTGATAAAAATCTTGTTCTAGGAAAATAACTTGATAAGTTATCCACTCATCGAAGTCACTCTATGTCAGATTATTTCAGAATTTAATTTGCAAGTAGCTGTTGAATCCCCTGAAACTAGAATTATAGAGGATTGTGAGCTGCCCAGAATCCTGCAACCAATTTCCAGTCTTAACCAATAAGAGCATTCTAATATCTTATCTCTAATCTTTAATGTGTTTTTTATTTAAGTACAGTGTTCTCTCCCCCTCAATTATTTTAATTATTTTCATTTTGCTCTTTATTCTTTTAATTTTTAGTTTCCTCTACTGAGAAAAATGTTTGTGTAATCAGTGAAATAATATCAAGTTTTATAGCTACAGGTATTAACAGTTTTCTACAACTAGTTGAATAAAGTCCTGTGAATTGCAACAAATGGGATGTCAGGTTACAATTGTACAATCGATCTTTTACAAAAATTTTTATAAATTTTACTGGATCTTACTCTGATGACAGCTGTGTGAGGCAGGACCGACTGCTTCTGTCCTACTAATCAGGAAACTAGAACACAGACAGTCTATAATTTGACAGATCTCACATTTCCCGATGACTGTAGCTGGAAGACTCTGTAGAAGCTCACATCTGCGCATCAGCTGCTGCACTTTGAGCATGCTGACACCCTCACATTCACTCTCCTTGTACTATTACACTGTAATAATTGGCATGCTTGCATATAATCAGTAAAATACATAGAAGTGAAGAATGTTAAGGACATTGCCTTCATGTAACATGATCTTTTTGCCTCTTCTCCATGCAGTTCCCATATTAGATATCACAGGCATTATATCACACTAATCTTGTATGATGTGGTTTGGTGGACAGCTCTGACATAGTGACTATCACCTTTTCTATTATCCACAAATTGTTAATGATACAAATTCCAGTTATGATGATGTGATGGGCACCTGGAGAGCCACTTCTTCCATGAACCCTGACCTTGACTTCAGTTGCTGAATCGGACTATTCTGACATTTCTCTAACGTGCCCTGACTTTGTCACCAGAATATAAGTTTTAATATTTAAACAATGAACTTCATTCTGTGTTCAGTCTGCCAAAGAAAAGGATAAGCAAGAAGAGTCAAATGTTCTGGGAATAAAATACCTATGCTGCTAGTAAGATATCAAGCTAATATCAAATGTGAAGCAGTTTAGGTTACTTCAAAGTAATTCATGTTTATATTTAAATATCTTGAAATAACCATATTATTTAGGGACATAATGCTGTTCTCTGCATAATGTCACTGTATATCTATTCTTAAACTTTTGTAATTCATTTTCATCATTTGTTACACTCTGCTTATAGTATACCACATCAGGTATTATCAAATACTGGTTTAGGAGAGAGAGAGAGAGAAAGAGAGAGAGAGAGAGAGAGAGAGAGAGAGAGAGAGAGAGAGAGAGAGAGGGGAGAAAGAAAGAAAGAGGGAAAGAAAGAAAGAGACAGACACACACACACAGAGATATCTATAAAGATAGACACAAAGAGAGGGAGGAGTGGTTAAAGTAAGTAGAAAATTTGAAAAGTGAAAAAAGAAAGTAAATGTATACTGGTTCACTCTGGGCTGTCCTGATAGGCTTGATCTACTTCTAGCAAGACTCTGTCACAAAGTAAAATAAAATAAAATAAAATAAAATAAAATAAAATAAAATAAAATAAAATAAAATGAAATGAAATGAAATGAAATGAAATGAAATGAAATGAAATGAAATGAAATAAAATAAAATAAAATAAATAAAATAAAATAAATAAAATAAAATAAATTAAAATAAAATAAATAAAATAAAATAAAATAAAATAAATAAAATAAAATAAAATAAAATAAAATAAAATAAAATATAAAATAATAAAATAAACACAAGGGTGGACATACAGTTCCATGGCAGAGCACTTGCTTATCATGCCTGAGGCATGATTAATCAGTCCATGGTTGATTGATCCCTTTGCTTTTTAGAGTAAGGTCACACACTGTAGTGGAAGCATATTCAAAGAGAAACTGTTAACTTTATGCTCAGGATGCAAAACAAAATAGGAAGACGAAAAGTAAGGAAGAAGGTGGAAAAAAGAGGGAGAAGGAAGAAGAGACAATGACTAGGTCCCACAAGCATCTCTGGGAGGAAGTGGCTGGTAACTTATAGATCGACTAGTCATTTCCACTTTGAGAAGGTTCTATCATATTCCAAAAATACCACCATAACTAAATTTTTAACTCACAGACCTTTATGCTATATTCAGGATCTGAGCTATCATGGGTACAAGGTTGTGAAATTGAAATATATAACAGAAGTTGTCTTAGTCAAGTTTTCTATTCCTGCACAAACATTATGACCAAGAAGCAAGTTGGGAAAGAAAGGTTTAATTTAGCTTACACTTCCACACTGCTGTTCGTCACCAAAGGAATTCAGGACTGGAACTCAAGCAGGGCAGGAAGCAGGAGCTGATGCACAGCCTTGGATAGATGTTCCTTACTGGCTTGCTTCTGCTGGCTTGCTCAGCTGGCTTTCTTATAGAGCCCAAGACTACCAGCCCACAGATAGTACCACCCACAAGGGGCCCTCCCCCTTGATCACTAATTAAGGAAATGCCTTACAGCTAGATCTCACGGAGGCATTTTTCTCAACTGAAACTCCTTTCTTTGTGATAACTCCAGCTTGTGTCAAGTTGACACACAAAACTAGCCAGTACAGAAGTTGAATCTGGAAAACTAAGATGTTCATTGCATTGGTCAAAATACTTCCTAAGGCATGCACATGTTGGAAACACCCTGTTAAATGATAGCAGTATGCTGATATGTACTATGTCCCATCAGTGGACATTATATCTAGTTATCACAAAAACTGTATGATTTATATACAGATGATATAAACAGTTGAGTATACCTGTTGCACAAGTAAGATTGCTTCCAGTATACATATTTATACCAGGATCCATTTAGTGAATTTAAAATCTATTTTCTTTTCCATTCTTCTTTTTTTTTTTTTTTAATTTTTAAATTTATTTATTTATGTATTTTAAACTCCAGATTTCATTCCCCTCCTGGTCCAGTCCACCCTCCAACTGTTCCACATTCCATACCTTGTTCCTGTCATCTCATCCCCTATTTCCAGGAGGATTGTACCCACCCACCAGCCCCACCCCACAAGGCCTCTAAACTCCCTGGGACTTCCAGTCTCTTGAGAGTTAGATACATCCTCTCTGACTAAACCCAGGCCCAGCAGTCCTATGCTGTATATGTGTTGGGGACCTCATATCAGCTGGTGTATGCTGCTTGGTTGGTAATCCAGTGTCTGAGAGATCTCAGGGGTTCAGGTTAATTGAGACTGCTGGGCCCCCTACAGGGTTGCCCTCCTCCTCAGCTTCTTCCAGCTTTTCCCTAATTCAACCACAGGAGTCAGAAGCTTCTGTCCATTGCTTTGGTTCAAATATCTGCATCTGACTCTTTCACCTGTTTGTTGGGTCTTTCAGAGGGCAGTCATGAGAATTTTATATGTTGTATTTTGACTGTATTCACTCCCTACACTGTCAGATTAATCCTCAATTTTACACTTACCCAAAGTTATGCCTTTGTTATTTTATTTTGTTGTTTGTTTGTTTTTCTATATCAGAAAAATTGTAAGACCTATAAGTGGTGGATAGCTGCAAAGAAATAGCAAATTCCCTAGCACAGTAGGGTAGTTAAGAATATGAACCCCCATTGGTTGTGACAGCATTCATAACACCTGCACAAACTCATTTGTGCAAAATTCTAGAGGGGTTTGGAGAGTGGGTATGAAACTTCACCCTACCTGAAGAGCTATAGGAAATTGATAAACAGCTGGATGGGAGATGTAGTTTTGCTTTAAGGGTGTGGCCTCTGGTAGGAAGGCTATACAGCCATGAGAATACGGGGAGTACTTAGTGCTATTTTATTGCTCAAATTTTATGCTGTGGTTTTCATTCCTGTAAGTCACACATTGTATGTATTGGAAAAAGATGCATATTGAAAAAGCCTATTCACTGACAGCTCTGTCCTTTTATCTTGTCAGCATTCTTCAGTAATGACATTCTTGATTGACAATTAATTATAATCAAAAATGTAATCAATAATATTTTATTGTCAAGATTATAATCATTGAGGTGCTTATCAAGAACAGTAACAGAGTTTCTGTTGAAAACTGGAATGCATATATATTTAAGCCCTCAAATATTTCACATTAGGTTGAAAAAGATTTGTGTTTTATGAACTGTTAGTTTATAATTACAATGGATATTATATGGACTAAAAGGCAATACTACAGAGATTTGTGAAATCTTTCCCAGAAACAGGCATTTTTTAATTTAAATTTTCTTTTTTGTAATTTTTGGATATTTACTTTATATACAGTTCAAATGTTTTCTCCTTTGGAAACCCCCTATCTAATTCCCCCTCCCCCTGCCTCTAAGAGGGTGCTCATCCACTCACCCACTTCAGTCTTCCCACCCTAGCATTCCCCTACACTGGGGCATCTAACACCTTCAGGCCCAAGGGCCTCTCCTCCCACTCATAGCCAACAAGGTCCTCCTCTGCCTTGAATTAGCCCATGTATATTCTTTGGTTGGTGGTCCAGTCTCTAGGAGACCCAAGGTTCTGGCCAGTTGACACTGTTGCTCTCTCCATGTGCAATTAAAATAAAAGCATTCAGCTATAGCACATTCTCCATGTAAAACAAGGCTTAAGCACAACTCATTTTTTTTTTTTTTTCGAGACAGGGTTTCAGGAACTCACTCTGTAGACCAGGCTGGCTTCTAACTCAGATATCCGCCTTCCTCGTGTGCCACCACTGCCCGGCTTAAGCCCAACTCTTACCTCAGTTAATTGTGTCCTTCCCCCAGCCTTGAGTAAGATAAATAACTTGGCTGGAGCCAGTCTGGCCTCTCTGCATTTGCAACTTCCTACAGAAACCTTGAGGAGTTGGCTGCCCTGCCTGCTGAGGTTGCTAAAACAAAGGATGAGGTCTTTGGGCTTTCCCTTTAAAAGGAGTATGGAATAATAAAGTTCGAGCCTTGATCAGAAACTTTGTCTTGGCTTCTTTCTTCTCTCGCACCCCGTCCCTTTTTCATTTCCAGCTCTACTTTCAGGTAGACCCAGTTCATCCATGGCTGCTGGACTGCTAAAGGTGGCACCCGAATGAAGGGCCTGAAAACGAGGGAGAGGGGCACTGAGAAATGCTGTCTAGGGTGGAGTTCCACAGAAAATGGAAGAAAAGTAACAGTATCCTGCATGGTGGTAAGCAACAAAAAGCATTAATGCTAGAGCTAGGTATAAATTTTATTTTTCGGAGGCTGTCATTGTCAGGCTAAAGAGGTGTTGACTGGATGCTGAATTCACCTAGAGGTGACAGCGCAATTGGGGCTGGGGAATTCTAAACAGACCTTTGTCCACAGCTAAGAGTTGCATCAGGTGAGCGAAGCAGGGTTCAAAAAACAGATGTTAGAAAAATTATCCATGGTTCCAGTAGTAGGAATGATAAATATACAAATGCCAAGAGAAAAACAGAGAAAGAGAAAGAGAGAGAATAGCTTTCAGAAAAGCAGTGGTCCCCTGTCTGGAACACATTAGCAAAAGAGAACGAAAATGGATATAAACTATTTCAGAGCTCTCCTAGGAACAGGAGGAAACTGGGAGACGTCCTGCTCATACTAGAGATATCCTTAATTACATCAAGTTCTCTTCCTTCTATCTTATAATCTGTCTTGGTCCACCAATCTGTCCATGTGTCAAAACTGACTGTTGTATGTTAATTCTGTGTTTTTGCTTTATTGTATGAATGATTGTTGTTCTGTTTCATGTTCAAAAGAAAAAATTGATTGAAATTTTATCTGCTGGCTATTGTAAGACTCTGGCGAGCCTTAACTTATCGGAGACCCCCCCTTCCCCCCCCAGTGAACACATGAAGTGGGGAATTGATGCAAAATGCAAGAGGAATTTATTGATTCAGCATGCTGAGGTCGCTCTGTATACCAAGACAGGAGAACGACCCCGAGTAGCCTGTTCAGGGACCCTATATATGGATTTTAGAACAGCAGCCATTAGGCACTGTAGGACCCATGCGAGGGGGAACCCTTACTCAGTCTCGGGTTGCGGCGGCCAAGGAACACACGAAAGCCTTCTCGGTGTAAAGCGGGAGGTTTATTAGGGACTGGTGCACCAGGGTCGATCCGCTGCCTACGCAGAGGCGAAGGGAAGCGACCCCGATGGAGGGGTAGGCAGGGTTTTTAAAGGCAGAAACCACAGAGCAGAAATCATACAGGTGTGCTTATCTGGGTGGCAGAAACCATAAAGCATGTCAGCATAACCAAGGACAGACAGATGTACAGGTGTGCTTATCTGGGCGGCAGAAACCATAAAGCATAACACTCTCAGAAGGGAGGGTACAAGATAAGTTCCCGGAATTTATGGGTGTATGGATATAGTTTCTTGAGGGTTGGGGTTAGTCAGAGGGCAAGTGGAAATTTTTCTTTTGTCTCCAGCCAGGTTCCCCAGGTTCCTCATTCCCCCCTTTTCTTTTTGGAAAGTTCTAATCTTAGAACTATAATGTATCTTCTTTATTATGTACCATTTGGGAGTATTGTTGTTGTACCATCAGGACTTGTACAGCGCTAATTCGTTGTCTAATGAAGGAAGTCAAGTGATTCAATATATAGGGGCCAACTATTAACAATATTAATAGGATGACAAAAGGTCCTGCTAGAGCTGACAATAAGGTGGTTAACCAAGGTGACGAGTTAAACCAGCTCTCAAATATCCCCTGCTGACTTTCTCTTTCCTTTTTCCGTTCTTCTAAACTCTCTTTTACCCTCTGCAAACTGTTTTTAACTAGCCCTAACTTATCTGAATAGAAACAGCATTCCTCCTTTAACGCCGCACAAAGTCCTCCTTGTTGTAGGAATAAAAGATCTAATCCTCGCCTGTTCTGTAGGACTACTTCTGCCAGGGATGCCATGGAATCTTTTAAATTTTTTAATCCTGATTGTAACTCCTGAATATCCTGATCTATAGCTGCACTTAGTTGAGCATAATGGAGGTTGCTAGTGACTAAAGAGGCTATCCCTGTTCCAGTTCCAATGGCCCCAATCCTATAATGGTAGCCAAGGTCAGGGCGGAAATGGGTTCCCGACGGTTTTTAACCAAGCTGGTGGGTACCCGTTCCCAATAAGGAAAAAAATCATCATTAGGGTGTATGGTAAGATGAGGAAAAACTATAACTTGTACATAATAATCATGTCCCGTCAGAAAAACAGAGGTGATTATATACGTGGTTAGGCCAGTAGAACAAGCAAAATAAGTATTGTTGGCTGCAGTTACATAGACAAAGGATGAATTAACGATCCGGGTCTCATTACAAATAGGGTTTAGGGACTTTGGTAACTTTATGTGGGAGCCCAAGAGACATAAGCCCTCTCCAGTAATTCTATTCAGGGTTAAACCTTGTCTTTCAGCAGGTGTCTATCTGAGACCCGAGGTATGATTAGTATAACCAGGTACTTCGAGGGAGGCTACCCCTTCATAAAATGGTGGGGTAGTTGTCATGCATACCCAACAATCTGAGCTCCAAGAAGAATTATTTCCCCTCAGGGTCATAACAGACGCATTAACTATTGTCAGAAATAATTCAGAAGATGTGGGAGGCCCTACCGGTAAGGTAGGCTGGTACATTGTAGTAACACCTGAATTTTTAGTAATGTCAGGTTTTTTCTGGGACCTGGGTTTTGGCCCCTGGTGTAGTTTAGGATTGGGTCCTATCCCAGTAGGGGGGTTTAGTCCTGGCAGCTGCTTAAGTAATTTTATTCTAAAAGTAAGACCAGGATCTCTGCCATTAGTATATAGGCGTAGGCCCCATTTAAACCCCCTTGTTACCCAGTCCTGTTTTTTCCCTGCTTTAGTGAAGTTAATCTGTAAGGGGTTGCACCACCCGTTTTGGGCTTTATATCTTTCTTTGAATTCACCCTCCCTTCTTGAATAGAGTCTTTTTACTGATATATAATTCCAAGATGAGGAGGGCTTCTAATAAGTGTCACCTGTAGTTTCACATCTCCAAGAAGCACAAAAGTAGTCAGGGGCAAAACCACATCGATGGTTTAACTCGCGTTTGCGGTGGGACCCTGGGCAAACATAAACCGGGGACTCTGTAATGACATCCCTTTTATTGGCGTTTTTCACAGGCACCTGTTTTGTGGAATTTTTTAGGAGCCCTCTCCTGTGGCCAAAACAGATCAGGTGTTCCCCAGTAGGGGTCTGCTGCCCCAAGTGTTAAAATACAGATATTAGTCTCTAGGAGGGGCCAGTGGGGCTCAGGACCTAGCTGGGAAGAGGAATTGACAAGATCCCCCGCCTGGTTGTAAATAACCCAAGTATAATTCCATATCAGATATGGGGCCCCTGAATTAAGTGAAACCAAAGAAAGCAAAAGTCCTGAAAGGAGAACTAGCAGGTTCATCTTAATTACTCACGGTCCCTATTTAGTTTCAGTTTTAAAGGGTTTTCAGTCCTTGTCACAGTCCATCTTTGGGGCTCGGGGGTTGGGTAGTTCGCCTTCTTCACGTGTGCAGAGTGGACCCAAGCAGCTACACCGTCAACCTTCACCGCTGTAGGGGTAGTCAGGAGCACGATGTATGGTCCTTTCCACCGAGGTTCTAACGTCCCGGCACGATGTCTGCAGATGAGGACACTATCGCCGACCTGGAAGCGGTGAGGACAGCGCAGTTCCCCAGGAGTGTAGACTTCTCTGAGGTTAGACCAGATGGAGTTCTGCAGCAGCTCGAGGGCCTTGAGGTGGGCCAGGAAAGACCTGGGTGAATCAGAAGCTGGTAAGTCTGGGTCTAAGAAGGAGCTGGGGGAGGCTCTCCATAGAGAATTTCATATGGAGTGAGCTTAAACCTGCCAGGAGTGTTCTTCGCTCTGAACAGGGCGAAGGGAAGGAGGGCTGTCCAGTCTTTTAAGCCGGTCTCTATGGTCAATTTAGTCAAGGTCTCTTTTAGAGTTTTAATTATTCTTTTTATCTGTCCTGAGCTCTGTGGTCTATAGGCACAATGTAATTTCCAATTTATCCCCAGTTGAGTGGCCAAACCCTGACTTACCTGGGAGACGAAGGCCGGGCCATTATTAGACCCTATTACCTTGGGGATGCCGAATCTTGGAAAAATCTCATGGAGGATCTTCTTAGCCACACAATTGGCTGTCTCCGTCTTGGTGGGGTAGGCTTTTATCCATCCAGAAAAGGTATCTACAAACACTAACAAGTACTTATTACCATAAGTGGTAGGCTTGATTTCTGTGAAGTCTACCTCCCAGTATTCTCCAGGGCGGTTCCCTCTGGTCCGTTCGCCTGGGGAAACAGAATTTCTTCCAGCATTTGTCAGTGAGCAGGCTTGGCACCTTTGAATAATTTCTTTAATTAGGTTAGATGAATCTGGGATTTCTAAACCTGATTTGAGCGCTAATTCTCTGAGTTTCTTTTCGCCTAAATGTGTCAGCTGGTGTAAAGTCTGTAGATATCTTTGAGCTTGGCTTTTAGTGAGAGTCCGTGGGTGTTCCTTTTCTGGGCCACCCTCTTCCTGTAAGGTAGGGGGCTCCACGTATATGTGTTGCAGCAAATGTATATCTGCTGTCTGTGTAGATATTTATTGGTTTCCCCTCCGCCAGTCTGAGGGCCTGAATGAGCGCTACTAGTTCTGTTTTTTTTGCGCTGATGTGCCTTTAGGTAGTCCACTTTTCCAGATCACAGTCTTTCCATCCACCATGGCCGCCCCTGCTTTCCGCTTACCTTCAGTGACGTAGCTACTGCCATCTGTAAACCAGGTGGGACACCCTGGCCAAGGGCTGTCCTGAAGGTCTCGACGGGTTCTGGTCTCTTCAGCCAATATCTCTGCGCACCTGTAAACAGGGGGTTCGCTACTCACGTCAGGCAGCAGTGTTGCAGGATTGAGAACAGCTGGCGGGCGAAGGTCGCTTGTTCGCTCAGGAGCAGGCTCTGATAGTGTGTCATCTTGGCGTTGGTCATCCATCAATCTGGTGGCTGTCGGATGATGTTCTCAAGGGCATGTGGATCAACTATGGTGGTCCGCTGCCCCAGGGTCAGTTTGAGAGAGTCCCGACTCCCCTAATCATCTGGGTCTCCCCTGGAGAGGATCTTTGGTTTCTTTTCTTTTTTCTTTTGAGGCATTCCCGTGCCCAATGTCCTTTTTCTTTGCAATAAGCGCATTGATCGAAATCAAGGGGTTGTTTTGGTCTTCTGGCCCTGTCGCCCAGGTACCCTCCTCTGTCTCTAGCCTGAGCCCTTTTTCTATTATTATCTATCACTGCGGCCGTTAAACTCTTTTCTTGTTTCTCATCTCTCTTTTTATCTCTTTTCTCTTTTTTTATCTCCCTCTTATTATATATTTTTTTTGCTTCTTTTACTAAATCTTGTAAGGTTAGGGTCTGGAGCCCCTCCGTCTTTTGTAGTTTACGGCGGATGTCTGCTGTAGACTGCCCTATAAAAGCCATGGCCACCGCGGCTTGTTGACCCTCCGAGGCGGGGTCAAAGGGAGTATACCTCCTATATGCTTCCATTAGCCGCTCAAGAAAAACTGAGGGGGGCTCCGTAGGTCTTTGAAGAACTTCTCTTACCTTGGCCAAATTAGCGGGACGTCTTGTAGCCCCTTTGAGACCTGCCATCAGAGCCCGGCAATAGACTGTCAGTCTCTCCTTACCTTTAGCCGTATTGAAATCCTGATCTGGGCAGTCCAAAGGGAATCTCAATCTATGAGGTTGGGTAGATTCGTGGGCGCCCTCTCTTGCTCCTCTGTGGTAAACAGGACCTGTAAAAGCTGTTGACAATCATCCCAAGTGGGCTGATGGGAAAACATCAAGGACTCTACCAAGCCAGTGAGGCTGGAGGGGTTCTCAGAAAAAGAAGGATGGTACTCTGAGTGGTAATGTCATTGTAGGCAGCCCCTCCGGGCTAGGGGCTCGTCTACTTTTGGTCCCCGCGGCAGGCCCAGATGGTAGTGCCTCCGGAGCGGACGGAGCGGGGTTTGGAGCCGCTGCTGGAGCCGGGGCCGGGGCTACTGGCACCACCAGGGCCGGGGCCGGGGCCGGTGCTGATGTTGCGGCCGCCGGGGCCACTGCCGCCGCTGTCATCGGAGCCGCCTGCTGGGGAAGCTGGGCGTGTATGGGCGAGCCGCTCGGCTCCGCCATGAGGCTGTGGCAGACGGGGAGGGCGTGCGCCGGCTGAGAGGTGTGGGCGACGAGGTTAGGGAAGTTAAGCTGGGGATTGTGGGTTTGGAGTAGGGCCCGGGAGTGGCCGATTGTTAGGGTGATAAGGGGGCGGTATCGGCCACTCGGGAGGGCCCTCGATGTCAGGATAAATTTTAGAAGCCGTCGGAGACTTCTCTTTGTCCTCTCTTATAGTTGCTATTAGGGCCGGTTTTCGGGGTCCCGGTCCGAGAGTGGACTGTTGCCCAACCCATGGCTTCAGCCAGGGTGGGGGATTATACGACAAACTTTCCCAAGTAAGGATGTAGGGACCCTGATCTGAGCGGGACCCTCCTCCTCTTTCTTGAAAGACAATAGCCTTCACTGCTTTGATAGTTTCTCTTTGAAAGGTGCCCTCAGGGGGCCATCCTACATCAAAAGCTGGCCATTCTGAAGAACAAAAAGCTTGCCAAGGTCCCTTTTTAACTTCTACTGATAAATTGTAGGCTCGAGCCCTCACATCGGACCAATGGTCCAAGGTCAGGCCGAGAGGGGTAGACTGAGATTGTCCCATAATTATAACTAGACACACAACACAGACAGCGACACAGAACAGCGAAACAACAACCAGACGTGAGCGTGGCCACAAGCAAACCAGAGAATCAGACAGCCGTGTGGGTTGGAACTCCCTAGCCTGTAACAGGGTAACAGAGTCCGACCCGGCCTCCAGACGGGCAGCCCACTGATCACTCAGTGAGTCCACCCTCCAGACGGGCACCCGGTCACCCAGGGTACCCACTGAGACGTCTCTCAGTATCCAGACTGTGAAACAGAAACCAAATGGGCAGACTTGCCCCCCCCGACGGACACCTGGTCACCCAAGGTGTCCATTGAGACGTCTCTCAGTTCAAATCGCGCGCTTTCCAGAGTCAGAAGTACACAAAGCAGAAGTACACAAAGCAGAAACAAACGCAGCGCTCACCTCCACGAGGGGCTTGGTGGGCTCCTGGGCGGCCGCAATTCCCGGCCAACGCACCAAAATGTAGGACCCCTGCGAGGGGGAACCCTTACTCAGTCTCGGGTTGCGGCGGCCAAGGAACACACGAAAGCCTTCTCGGTGTAAAGCGGGAGGTTTATTAGGGACTGGTGCACCAGGGTCGATCCGCTGCCTACGCAGAGGCGAAGGGAAGCGACCCCGATGGAGGGGCAGGCAGGGTTTTTAAAGGCAGAAACCACAGAGCAGAAATCATACAGGTGTGCTTATCTGGGCGGCAGAAACCATAAAGCATGTCAGCATAACCAAGGACAGACAGATGTACAGGTGTGCTTATCTGGGCGGCAGAAACCATAAAGCATAACACTCTCAGAAGGGAGGGTACAAGATAAGTTCCCGGAATTTATGGGTATATGGATATAGTTTCTTGAGGGTTGGGGTTAGTCAGAGGGCAAGTGGAAAATTTTCTTTTGTCTCCAGCCAGGTTCCCCAGGTTCCTCAGCACATTGTGATTGGCAGAACAGTGTGACTTTTAAATTGATTGGTCTTTAGGGAATGAGGTAGCAAGGGCTTAATCAGCACCTCTCTTCCAGCCTATGTGAACCTGTTTCTTCCAGGAAGGGAGGGGTCCCTATGTACTCAGAGGGGAGAGGGGACCCTGGTGGAATATCTCAAAGTTCCCAAGCTGACTTCTCACTATCTACCCCTTGATTTAATTTAACTTGTTTAAAAAGGCAGTCTCAATTGGCCTTTGGAGCCCTGTACCTGTAGTTAGGAGTCTAGCACAGTTGGAGAAACCCTGCCAGGAGCGGATTGTCTGCAAATGCTGCTTTTAAAGGGGCCATCAGCTTTTCAAGTTCTATGGCAGGTAAGCTGTTGGTTGTTTTTTCCTAGAAAATTTTCTGCCATTGTGCTTATTGGGTTCAGCAAGTGACAGGGTGCTCTTCTCTTGAATTTATAGCTAGAAAAAGCAAGAAAATTTTGTATGGCCTAAATATAGATGTGTGTAGCCACTTCGATTTTGTTTCTGACTGGTTTTAAAGGTATATATATGTTCTGCATGTCTTGGTTATAGAGTATTGCCTTATAAATTATTGAGTATGATTAAAAATTTGTAACACTGGTAACAGAAAGATAGCTTAAAAGTGGTAACTCAGAGTTGGAGTAATTCTAAACAACAACATGTGTCACGAGTCAACCCAGGAAAGCAGGTCTCTTAAGATACTTCTAAATTGGAATAATGTTTCATGTAATTCTTTTTCTAGAAACTAGACTTATGAAGGATAGGATTTAAAACAATGTAATCTTTGAGGTATTGAACGCTGCACTGTTGTGCATTCATATATAAGAACTGGTAGCCAAACGTTGTAACGTGAAAGTAATTAATGCTCTTGGTATTGATTTGAAAAAGAATGGAGCTTAAAACTGGGTTTTGTTTTCCAAAGTTATGGTTGTGTTCTAGTGTTGCAAAAGAAACTTAAAAATTATAGCTAAACTGCCAGTGTTCCATTGGCTGCAGTTTGCAGTTCGAGCAAAGCCTCAGGATTTTTAACTCACCCATATTTGTAATTAAGAAAATTCAAGCAAGTGGAGATGATTGCAAGAGTGAAGGGGGAGTTGAAAACAGCTGTAGCACAGTACAGGCCTGCTGCCCCCTTTTACACAAGCATTATTGGATACAGTGGTAGAAGCAAATTTAACCCCCCAATATTGGAAAGGGGTTCTCAGTGGGCGTTTATGTGAGATCAAACAAGGTGATGAAGACAGAAATTGAACCCTCATTTAATCAGGTTCTGGCTATGGCTGTTGCCTTTCAGGGGACTCATTTACATTTACATTTACATTTACATTTACATTTACATTTGGGTTAATGCAAAGCTCAGAGGCTTGTGTGGCATTCCTTTTGTCTTGACTAGTCCCTAGAAAGGTGTTTTTTGCCTTGCTTGTTTCTCCAGGAGGAGGGGTCAGCCTCAGACCCCAATGTATTCATAGAAGGCAGCTTATCCAGGTGTTATAGAAAATGATTATGAGGGAGAAATTAAAATTAGGGCTGTTTCCCCTACAGCATTATAACTGTACCTGCTAACAAAAGAATTGCTCAACTTATTTTAGTTCCCTTAAGAGTAAAAGAGGACAAGATGGCTTTCGTTCCTCTGGTGTGTATTGAGTTCAATCTATTACTAATAATAGACCTCACCTTAAATTAATAATTGAAGAAAAATGCTTTGAAGGGTTAATAGACATTGGAGCTGATGTACTCACTCACCTCCAAGTGATTGGTCATTCCATTAATCCAAAACAAAGTTCAAACTTAAGATTTATGAAAGGTTAAGAAGGCTATGGAACTTATGAAGGCATTAGAACCTGGCTTGCCTACTTTTGCTGCCATTCCAGGAAATGCATATAGAATTATTATGGATTTAGAAGATTGTGTTTATTCTGGCGACTGTGAGAGGTTTGCATTTAGTGAGTTTAAAGAGGCCATGAAGCAACATCTTTGGAAAGTTTTGCATCAAGGAATGGCTAATAGCCTTACATTATGTTAAAAAAAAAAATTGTCACTGCTTCAATACAGGAAGCTAGGATTTTAAATGTTTCAGTGTATATTATTCATTATAGAGGGTATTTTATTAGCTGATCCCTCTGAAGGAGCTTTACTACAAGCCTTTGCTCTTATACAATGAGCTTTAAAATTTTGGAGTAGTTGTTGCTCCAGAAAAGATTCAAAGGCAATTGAAAGACCTGACCCCCTTATGAGGAAAGTTAGACCCCTAGCACACTTGGAGCCAGAAACAGAAATAGGCCTGAAATTGCCTGCTTGATCAAACCCCACCCAGCTGCATTCTTTCCCCTAAGAAACCAGTGACCTTGGTCTGGCCCCAGGACCAGAGGCACAATGTTTCAGGAACTAACTAACCATAAAAATGTTTGTGACTTCCCCATAACACAAATTCTTTCCTTTCCCCACCCCTTGCTTTGTGTTTTTTCCCTTGCTTTATGGCTTTTTCCTTTAAATACCCTTGACTTCAGCTGCTCGGGGTCGGACTCCTCTGCCCCTGCGTGGGTTATGAGCCCCACCCCAGTGCACTGGTCCCCTGATTAAACCTCATGTGATTGCAGCAAGGATGGTCTTTCGTGAGTTCTTGGGGTGTCGCGCCATCCCGAGACTTGAGCTCGGAGGTCTTTCACAATATCTTTAAACAAATTATGACACAGAAAATTAAATTAAGAAAAGATAATTTACTTACTTCAAATTATTTTCAAAGGTTGTTAGGAGATATTATTTGGCTAAGACCTTAAGCTTACCACATGAAAAATTGAACCTCTGATATTCTGAAGGGTTATGCAAATTGTAAATCTGGACAATTAATTGATGAAGGACAAATAGCTTTGCAGAAAGTAGAGGAAGCTATTAGTCAACAACAGATACATTATGTAGACTACAGATCAATTGTTGGCTGTTTGTGTTATTGCTACTCATGTGCTCACAGCAGTTTTTTTTTTGGCAAAAGGTACCATTAATCTGGATTCATCGTTTTTCATCTCCAAGTAAAGTTTGAATACTATTATGAAGCTGTTGCTGTGTTAATACAGAATTGTAGGATAGAATCATGAAAGTATTTTGCGAAAGAAACTGATAAAATGTTTATTCCAAACAACAATTAAATTGGTTATTGCAGAATACTGATATTTGGCCTATTGCATGGCAAACATTTCAGCAAAATTGATAATCATTTTCCAAAAGACAATTTGTTACAGTTTTTCTCTATGCGTGCTTTTGTATTTTCTGTAAATTTATGTATGCAGCCCATAGAGAATGTCCTTACCATATTTATAGATGGCTCATCTAATGGGAAAGCAGCATATGTAATTGGATCACATGCTCATTCTCTTTGAGTTTTTCCCTACTTCAGCACAGATAATTAAATTATGTGTTGTAGCCACTGTTTTTGAAATGTTAAAAAATCAAGCTTTTAATTTGTATACTGATAGTCAATATATAGCACATGACTTACAATTGCTTGAATTTGTTCCTTTTTAGATACTGCTAATTCTCAAATTTTACAATTACTTGTGCAAGTACAGCTTCATTTAAAAGCATGTACTGTTCCTTACTTTCTAGGACAATTAAGAGCTCCTACTGGATTGCCTAGATTCCCTTAGTGAGGGCAATGCCACAGCATATTTGTATGCCAGGCAGATAATAGGCTTTACACAGAAACAATTGGTCATACGATCTCGTTCTTTACATCATCCAAATAGTAATAGTCTGAGACAACAATTTGGTATTTTTAGAAAATATGCATGTCAAATTATAAAGATTTGTTCTCAATGTCCTCAATTTCTACCTATACCACATAATGGTGTTAATCCTCAAGGACTCATATCTAATGAATTATTACAAATGGATGATACTCCTTTTTCTGATTTTGAAAAATTAAAATATGTACATGTGACTTGACATTTTTTCAGGTTTTCTAGTTGCAACTGCTTTAACAAGAGAAGCAACTAAAAACATAATTAGTCATTGCCTACATTGTTTTTCTATGCCTGGTGTTCCAAATCAGATTAAAACAGATAATGGAACTGGCTATTACAGTCAAGAATTTGAGATGTTTTGTAGACAATTTAATATTACCCTTATTATCTTAAAGAACAAGGTATTGTGGAACAGGCCCACAGAACTTTAAAACAATATCTTCATAAAAAACAAAACAGGAGGAATTATATCCCCATACACATTATTTAAATCATGTGTTTTGTTTTTAAAATTTTAAAATTTGGATGTCAAGGAACTCTCTGCTGAGTGTCTATGGCAGCCTACAACTAGGCATGCTTATGCCTAGGTGAAATGGAAGGATCCAGTTACTGGCATATGGCATGATTGAGATCAGGTATTTTATATGGGGAAGAGGGTATGTTTGTGGTTTTTCCACAGGATGCTGCAGGAGCATGCTAGCTGCCAGGGTGATTGATGTGACATGCT
Source organism: Uromys caudimaculatus (assembly GCA_028551405.1). Classification (NCBI taxonomy): domain Eukaryota; kingdom Metazoa; phylum Chordata; class Mammalia; order Rodentia; family Muridae; genus Uromys; species Uromys caudimaculatus. The sequence continues at coordinate 9,243,061 of CM052713.1, forward strand.
GATTCTGGGACAAAGAATGATGCTCGCCTGTGAGCTCGCTGAGTGTCCTGACAATGGTGACAGGAAAACTGTTTTGATGTATTTTCCTGACCCAATTTTGCTTGCCTATATCCCAGATTGGACAAGCTGCTTTGTTTCAAGTTTTAAACCTTGTGGGACAGAGAACATGGAGACCTTGGAAAAATTAATCAAAAGGAGAAGTTATAATGACACTTCTCTTTCCTTTAATGTGACCAGTTATTCTAACTCAATTATGGACTGGTATAGAAGAAATCAATCCAATATTGGAAATGACAGTCTTCATTTGGAAGGCTGGTTCTGGACATTTTCAGAAACATATTTAGAAGTTAGCTGCAGTTCTTTATGAACTTCATTTGCAGTGGACAAAATTGGACAGGATCTGGATTTGGAACAAGTGTTAGTGCATGTGTTTAAGCTCCTAATCTTTTATTCCTTCAACAGGGAGGACTATGTACAGCCCTCCATGAAGAATGTTACTTTTACATTGATCATTCAGGAATAGGAAAGGAATCTATGGCTAAAGTTTGAGAAGGACTAGCCAAAAGGAAAAGAGAAAAAGAACAGAATCAGGGATGGTTTGAATCCTGGTTCTCCACTTCCCATGGCTTACAACTTTAATTTCTATACTGCTTGGACCATTAATTATAATTTTGTTACTTTTAACTTCTGGACTTTGTATTTTAAACAGATTTGTTGCCTTCACACAAGATGGCTTTTAGCAAGCTCAGTTATATACCATGACAGTTATTCATCGCTATGAAGAAATGCATTGAGTGCATATGTTCTTCGTGGCTTTTGTCTGATTGGGAAAGGGTGTGCTTTTGAAGGCCAGTAGCCAAGGATGCATAAGAAGTGATCTTGAGCTCCTATAGATCTAAGACACGAGGCATACATCAAAAGCTATGTTTGTCCTCTATGACGAGTAAAAAGGAGCAACACAGAAACCTACTTAAGACAGGCACGGCCGCCTAACTACTCTTTATCCTAGACAGGATTATGGAAAACAAGTAAATCTTGTGCCTCTGTCCAACTCATCTTTAATAAAAAAACAAAAAGGATGAATTGTGCCCTTCACCCAGCCTTGAGTAGGATAAATAACCTGGCTGGAGCCAGTCTGGCCTCTCTGCATTTGCAACTTCCTACAAGAACCTTGAGAAGTTGACCACCCACTGAGCTTGCTAAAACAAAGGATGGGATCTTTGGGCTTTCCCTTTAAAAGCAGTACAGAATAATAAAGTTCAAGCCTTGATCAGAAACTTTGTCTTGGCTTCATTCTTCTCTCACACCCTGTTCCCTTTTCATTTCCAGCTCCCCTTTCAGGTAGACCCAGTTCATCCATGGCTGCTGGACAGCTACAGTTAATTAAACCACAATTTTGACAAAGGAGTCTCTAACAATGAGCAACAAGGCTGAAATGCCTACATCAGCATGTTGAACAGATCTGACTATACGTTTGAGAACTGACTTTGCCTTGGCAATATGTTGGGAGATTCTATTAATAAATTTTTTTTAAGTATTTGCCACTTGGCTATTTGTAAAAGGAAAAAGAGAGCTCATGAGAATTTTGAAGATTGTTCTCAATAAAAATCACTGAACAAATTTGAGGTTACCAGTTTTTCTCTCCTCTTTTAATTGGTCTGATAGCTTTCCCTGTGCACATAATGAACAGAGCACTTCTACTTTGTAGCAGGGAAAGACTCACTCTATTTAAATACAGACAAAGTAAACATGCACTACTTAATAATTAATCCCACATTAATTATGAAAAGGCAGCTATTAAAATACTTAAGCATGAGGTAGTCAGTAAAATATTTAATTCGTTTTCTGTTTTGCTTTTGAGATAGATTCTCATATTTCCCAAGCTGGCTTCAAACTCTGACATAGCCCCAAAACATCTTGAATTTGACATCCTTCTGCCTACTGCCTCTACCTCCTAAGTGCCTAAACAAAACACACTACTATGACCAGCTCAGTAGAACTTATGTCAACCTCAAATGCACTAACAAATGGGAAATGGAACTACCTGAATGCCAGGGAGTCATAATATCACAGCCCAATCCCCTAGTAGTGATTGTTGCTATTGCTATCAATGGTCACTTGGGAATCATTTGTTCAAAGCAAGTCCCTTCTATCCATTGCTGTTCATTATTCATGTACCAATACTCTTGTTGCTTCCTACTCTATCATAATGTAAAGAGACCAAAAGAGGAAAACTTTGCAGAGGGAAACAGAAGAAGGAGACAAAGACAGAAACAGAGAATAATATTGTGGAGAGAGAGGAGAGAGAAAGAGAGAGAGAGAGAGAGAGAGAGAGAGAGAGAGAGAGAGAGAGAGAGAGAGAGAAAACAAAAGGAACAAAAGCCATCTAGGAAAGGCTGTGGAAAACAACTGAGTTTCCTGGAGATGGCTGACCATTTTACATGGCTGCAATGGGTGTACTCTAGAGAGACAGAGCACCAGAGATTTAATTCCAGGACTGCTTCTTGCTGCTGATATGCCTTTCCTGCTACTATTACATAGCCTAATGATTTTTGGGCATCAGCTCACCCGACTGGCCAAATTTCCTGCAGATCAAGATGATGATGAACTTTCATGAATTAATGCTGTTTCTATGAATTAATGAGTTTATAGAATTCCTGATTTGATTCAAATAACTTTAGGAAAAAATGTTTAAAGACATGGTTTTAGTTGTTTTGCCAGACAGACATAATAAAGTTAGAATCAAGAAGAGAATGTGTCACCTCCTCATAGAATAGTAAGTAAAGGTTACATTATAAAGAGTACAGTGAGCTTTCATAAATTGCACTAAGAGAAATTGGGTTGAATTAGATTCGTGATCAGGAAAAAACATCCATTCTAGGTCAGGTCCAATGAAGAAGCCACAGGTATACACCATGATAAAGCAAAGCCATGTGAAACAGTTGCTTTGAACTTATAATGAGCTTATATAATGAAATATTGCTTTTAATCTACTATCAACATTCTTTTGTAACTCACGTTTGAAAAGATTTTATCTGTGAAGTAATTTTATAAAGAACGTTTGTCTACAAAGATTTAAAATGACTGAGAGACAAAAATAAGTGTGAATTTTGGAGCTCTGACCCATCCATCAAATGTATACATGTGTATATATGTGTGACTAAAATTATGTATGTATAATATATGTCTGTCTATGTATATGCATGTATATACATATTGTAGGTATATGTGTATGTATATAAAGTATGCATCTGCACTTATTGATGAAACTGATGGTTGAGCATGGACAAATGTGTATGTGTGTGTGTGTGTGTGTGTGTGTGTGTGTGTGTGTGTGTGTGTGTGTGTATGACTTTCTCTCTATCCCTTTCTTTCCCATGAGACTCTTAATAGTTGAAAGACTTCAGAGTTTCTCAGCAGCCATTCTTGTCAGCTAAAAATAATTAAGTTTTGTTCTGTCAGCAAGGCTGACTACTAAAATTGCCCTCGGCTATCAGCGAGGTTCCCTGTTGGCTGCTGTTAGCACCTACCGCAATCACAAATGTCATATCCCCTTGCTGCCTTCCTTGGGTACCTTGAATGCTGAGTAGGCCTCAGCTGAGAAAGTGCGTGAGAGATAGACATATGAACAAAACTGAGTGGAAAAGTAAAGTTAATTTTATTTACTCTAAACAAGGTCTCAGGTCCAACTTCCCATAACCTAAATATGGTAGTTCAAGCCTGTAGTTTAAGTAATTGGGAGAATAAGAATACATTGGGGTTTCCAGAACTCAAGGTCATCATTTGCTACATGGAGAGCTCAAGGGTGGTCTGTGTTACTTGAGCCTCTGTCACAAGAATAAATACTACCCTCCAAAAAATCTCCAGCAGCAATTACAATATTGCTTTGTATAATATTTATACTATATAAAATGTAAGAACCGAAGCAGATCTAATTATCAGGTTTTCAGCCTTGTGAAATGATTTCAAAATAAAATAGACTAGAGAAATAACATTAAATAGCTATTTCTGCTAACAAAAGGGAACATTTACAGAGAAATGTAAGGAAAGATCTCAGGATCACATATTTGCTCCAATTACTGGCAAAACAGGCATGTGGCAAGAGTACAATTAAAACTAAAAGAATTTCTCTAGTTGTACAATAGAGAAAGTTGTGTTTATATGAGTGATAGCCACATTTCAGGAGGCAGAGACCAGTAAACTCTTATCTGATGAACTGTGTCTAAATAAACAATAATATTTAAATTTGAATTCAAAATGTACATTGTATAGGAATTTTTCTTTTCTTGAAGTAAACACTAATAATTTTCTTAAGTCCTATATACACACAGTGCCATTGTGTTTATGAGTGTTGTTCATAATAGGCTGATAATGACCACTGGCCTTTGGCAAGCATAATGCAACAATCATCAAAATGATTGCCCATCAATTTTGTGATAAAAGTACTTACTCATAGCTCAGTTTCTTCTCTCATCTCATTAGTCATTTTAAATTATATATCATTCTCTTTTTGCTCCAATGTAGACCATTAATATCTGTAATAAGCTCACAAACTAATAATTTAATACTTCATGGAAAAATAAGAAATTATTCAGGACATATGAATTACTTTTTAGAGACTGACTTGTAGCAGTGGTAGCTGGAAACAGTCATTGGGATACTTATGCCAGAGTTAAAACCTGGACTCCACTTTCTAGTTCTCATTCATTCTGAGCAACAATGGCAATAAAAGGAAACTGAAAATCACTCAAAGCAGAGTATTGTGTATTTTGAACTTTCTTTGTGATATTAAACTGTGTTCTAATATTTAAACTTAACCTTTGATCAAGTTAGTAACCATCCAATGCCTAGTTTAATGCCATGGGTCTCTACCTCTCTATTTCCCTGTTTTTCTTTCTGTCTCTGTCTCTGTCTCTGTCTCTGCCTCTCTCTCTCACACACACACACACACACACACACACACACACACACACACACACACACACACAAACCATATAGAAAAGAAAAATGTAATTTCTTCTACTCAGGTAGATATATCTAGAAGTTTGTGGTTCAGAATCTTTGGCAGACATCTCACTTTCAGTGGAATGGGAGCTTTCTGTTACTAACACACATAGCAGAGTAAATTTAGATATGCTGACTCAAACTGGTAGATATTTATTGGGCCACCTGGATCCAGCTCTGCTTCAAGATGTTCATGCCTAAAATCTATACATGAGCTCACTGAGTCACGCTAATGTCCACTCTTTTATTGTTTTGTACTTTAGATGGTTTTACTTGTACTCATTTGCTGCTGTAGCTTAGAAATTACTACTAATTAATGGCTGACACAAGAATTCAAAGAGACAATGATTCCAAGCCCAATTCCAAAGTGTCATTTCCAATTCTGCAGTAGAACATCTGCTGCCACCTCTCCTTCTCCTCCAGTGTCATTTCAAGTGGATCATTCCCTCTTAACTCTACTCATTCATTGCTTTATCCCAGTCCCCAATTCCATCAGGCATCCCCTGGGAATCCTCAGACAACTCTACTCAGGGAAACAGGTAGACTAATGGTACAGATCTTCTCCTTTCCCTCCATCCCTCCAAGTCCATTTGCACAGTCTCATTCTAAGATCTGTAGTAGACAAGCTGTTATGGACACTCCTCCTTTTCTGATCTTATTCACAGGGAACTAAACTGATTCTGATGCCCAGCAATCCTCCCTCCTCTAGACACCCCAGGCACTCCACCTCCTAGTTCATCCCCACTTTTAAGTGTCAGTACTCAATACCTGGAAACACATTTTTACCTTTAGTCCCCAGTGGCTATACCTGTCAGGATCCCAGAAGAAGTTCCTATCAAGTAGCATACACTCTCCTAAGAACAAAATAGAATACAGAAACAAAGGAACAAAATACCTACCCAACAAAGAGAAGATCAGATAATAACACATAGAACTTCAATCTTCTCCAACTCAGATGCCTAGACCCCTGTGTGAAAAATTATCAATAGAAGCCAAGACAATATATATCTACAAGGACCCAGCAACTCTATCATAGTAGTTCTTACGTTATATGGTATAGCTGAAGTATAAGTAAAAGGCTATAAAATAGCCTACCTGAATATCAGAGAGATCCTTAAAGATGAAATGAATAAATCTCTTAAACAAATCTATGAAAAAACACACACAAACACGCACACACACAAATAAATAAATACAAAACAAACAAACAAGCAAACAAATAAACAAACAAAAGAGAGAAAGGAAATGACATCAAAGTAGAAGTAGGATCAATAAAGCAAACACAAGCTGAGAGAGAAATCTGGAAATGAAAAGACAGAAATTTGCATGGGCACCACAAAGGCAAGCTTCATCAGCAGTATACAAAAGACAGAAAAGAGAGTCTCAGGTACTGAAGCCATAATAGAAGAAATTAATAACTTAGTCAAAAAAATGTTAAATCTAAAAAGCATTCTAGCACAAAATATCCAAGAAATCTGGGACACTATGAAAAGAACAAACTTAAGAATAATTGGAAAGTGGAAGGAGAGCAATCTCAGCTCAAAGGCACAGAAAATATTTCTAACCAAATCCTAGAAGAAAAACTTTCAAACATAAAGAAGGAAATGACTATAGTAGTCCAAGATGCCTACAGAACACCAAATAGACCAGATCAGACAAGAAAGTCTCCTTCGCACATAATAACAAAAAAATACTAAATTTAAAGAACAACGAAAGAAGATTAAAAATTGCAAAGGGAAGGACCAAGTAACCTATAAAGGCTTAACTATTAGAATTACACTCTACTATGGATGCCAAGAAATGCTTGCTGACAGGAGCCTGATATAGTTGTCTCCTGAGAGGCTCTGCTAGAGCCGGACAAATACAGAGGCCAATGCTTGCAGCCAACTATTGGACTGAGCACCTGGTCCCGAATGGAGGAGTTAGAAAAAGGGCTAAAGGAACTGGAGGGGTTTGCAACCCCATAGGAAGAACAACAATATCAACCAACAAGAATCAATCCTGAGAGCTCCCAGAGACTAAATCACCAACCAAAGAGTACACATGGAGCAACCCATGGCTCCAGCCTCTTATGTAGCAAAGGATGGCTTTGTTGGGTATCAATGGGAGAAGCCCTTGGTCCTGTGAAGGCTCGATGCCCCAGTGTAGGGAAATGCCAGGACAGGGAGGCAGGAGTGGGTGGGTGGTTGCTGGAGCACCCTCATAGAAGCGGGGGAGGGGGAGATGGCATAGGAGGTTTCCAGAGGGGAAACCAGGAAAGGGAATAACATTTGAAATGTAAATAAGTAAAATATCCAATAAAAAAAAACAGAGAAATTACATCCAAATTCTCATTGGAGACTCTTAAAGCCAGCAGGGCTTGAACAGTTGTTATAAAGACTCCACGAGACCACAGATACTAGCCCAGAGAACTATATCCAGCAAAAATTTTAATCCTGGTAGATGAAAAAAATTAAAACATTGCATGATAAAACCAAATTTAATCAATATCTATCTACAAATCCTGCCCTACAAAAAGTGGAGAAGCAAAACTCTAGATGTTAACCATACCCAAGGAAACAAAAGGAATAAATAATCATATCCCAGAAAATCAAAATAATGGAAACACACACACACACACACACACACACACACACACACACACACACACACACACCACAGTACTAAAATAACAGGAATCAATAAACACTGCTTGTTGGTATTGTACAACAGTAACAATCTCAGTTCCCTAATAAAAAGAAAAAGACTAAAAGAATGGATATGAAAACATGACACTTCTTCCTGCTGCATACAAAGAAACATACCTCAACATAAGGGACAGTCATCACCTCAGGTTAAAACAAAGGCAAAATCTATTCTAAGAAAACACACTTAAGAACCAAACTGGTATAATTATATCAAACCAAAAATAATAGAAGAGATAGGGAAGGACAATTCATCTCCTGAGAGAACATTTTAATTCTTTTTTTTTTTTTCACTGCATCTTAGTTAAATTTATTAGTTTCACATGAGTATTTCTTGGCTTTTTTTCATCTCTGAAAGACTTCAGGAACACAATTATCTTTGCTCAGGCATAATGTTCAGTTCCTTTGTCCTGGGATCTTCATACCATCTGCATCACTATTTTCACTCAAGTTGCTGTTGCTCACTTTAAGACTTGTTCAAGTTTGTGTGAGGGATGAGGTTAACTACTCTTACAGAAAATTTTGAGTAACAGTATACTTTCAGATAGCTCTTACACAATAATGTGGCTCAAATTTAACATAGTAAAACTGTATGTTAACTTTATGTCATTCTTATAGGTGATATTTCATGTATTTGATTTTTATGTGTTAGTCATTATTGTTTTTTTATTTTTATTTTTTTTACTTATTCACTTTAGATTCAGCTCATTTCCCCCTTCCCAGTTGTCCATCCCACAATTTTCCCCCATCCCCTCTTTTCCCTCCCCTTCTCCACTGAGCAGGAGGGACACATTTGATACCCTCCTACACTGACACTTCAAGTTTCTGTGAGACTAAGTGCTTCGTTTTCCCACTGAGGCCAGACATAGCAGTCTGGTTAGAAGAATATATTCCACGTACAGGAAACATCTTCCAGTTGTTTGGGACCCACATGAAGACCAAGTTGCACATATGTGCAGGGAGGCCTAGCTCTAACCCGTGTATGTTCGTTGGTTGGTGGTTCAGATGCTGAGAGCACCACAAGTCCAAGTTAGTTGATTCTGCTGGTTTTCCTGAGGCGTTCATATCCCATATAAGTCCTACAATGCCTCTTCCTATTCTTCCATAAAAGTCTCAAGCTCCATTTACTCTTTGGCTGTAGTTATCTCTATCTGTCTGAGTAAACTATTGGGTGGAGCCTCTCAGAGGACAACATGTTCCTGTCTGCAAGTATAACAAATTATCAATGTTAATGATAGGGATTAATGCTTGCCTGTGGGAATGGTCTCAAATTTGGCTGGATATTGGTTGACCATTCCCTCTGTCGCTGTTCCATCTTCCCATGCCTGGATTTCTTGTAGACAGGTTAAATTTTGAGTTGACAATTTTGTGGGTAGGTTGATATCTCTATTGGTCCACTGGGGTTCCTACCTGGCTATAGTAGGTGTCTTCTACAGCTTCGAGATCCCAAGTGTAGTAAGTCACAGCTAAGATCACCCCATTTATTCATGAGTATCTCCCTCATCCCAGATCTCTCTCTCTTCCTGGACATGCCCCCCACCTCTTCATCCCCATCAGTTGCAAATTTCCATTCATTTTCATGTTCACCTAGCAATTTCTCTTGTCCACCCCCACATCTGATCATGAAACCTTCCCATTCTCATCCGCATCCCCTCTCCCTTCAGGTGGCTTCCTCTCTCTGCCTCTTATGACTATTTAATTCCCCAATCTGGGCCTGACTTCTTATATACCTTATTTGAGTCTGTGGAGTATAGCATAGCACCTGTATTTTATGGCTAATATCGACTTATAAGTGAGTACATACCATGTCTGGTTTTGGGACAGGATGATTTTCTCAAGTTCCATCCAGTTGCCTGGAAAATCCATGTCTTTGCTTTTAATAGCTGAGTAATATTCCATTGTGAAGATGTACCCCATTTTCTATACTCATTCTTCAGTTGAGGGACATGTAGTTTGTTTCCAGTTTCTGGCTACTACAAATGAAACTTCTATGAACATAGTTGAGCAAGTGTCCTTGTGGAATATTGGGGTATATTTTTGGTATATGACCAGGTATATTTTAGGTCTTGAGTTAGAACTATACTCTGTTTTCTGAGAAACCGTCAAATTGATTTCCAAAGTGGTTATACAAAATTGTGTTCCCACCAGCAATAGAGTTTTCCCCATGCTCCACATCCTCATAAATGTATGTTATATCTTAAGTTTTTTATCTTAGCCATTCTGATGGGTGTAAGATGGAACCTCATAGTTGTTTTGATATGCATTTCTCTGATAACTAAGGACTTTGAATATTTCTTTAAGTGCTTCTATCCCATTCAAGATTCTTCTGTTGAGAATTCTCTCTTAAGTACTGTACCTAAGTTTTTAATTAGGTTACTTGGGTTGATGGTGTCTAACCTCTTGAGTTGTTTGTCAGTTTTGGATATTAACCCACAGTTAGATTTAGGGTTGGTGAATATCCTTTCAAAATCTGTAGTTTGGCAATTTGTCCTATTGACAGAATCCTTTGCCTTAACAGAAGTTTTGCAGTTTCATGAGGTCCCATTTATCAATTGTTGATCTTATAATTGGAGACTTCGGTGTTTCATTGAGGAAATTGTCTCCTGTACCAATGTGTTCAAGGGTATTCTCCACCTTCTCTTCTATGAGATTTAGTGTGTCTGGTTTTATGTTGAGGTCCTTGACGCACTTGGGCTTGAGCTTTGTGCAAGGTGACAAATGTGTATCTATTTTCATTTTTCTATATACTCACTGCCAGTTAGACCAGCACCATTTATTATGCCTTCTTTTTCCATTGTATATTTTTGGCATTTTGCCAAAGATCAAGTGTCTATAAGTGTGTGGTTCTATTTCTGGGTCTTGAATTCTACTCCACTGATAAACCTGTCTGTCTCTGTACCAATACCATACAATTTTTATCACTGTTGCTCTGTAGTGTAACTTGAGGTCAGGGATGTTGATTCCCCCGGAAGTTCTTTTATTGTTAAGAATTATTTTCACTATTCTGTTTTTCTTTTTCTTTTTCATATAAAACTGAGAGTTGCTCTTTCCATGTCTTTGTGTTGGAATGTTGATAAGGATTGTTTAGAATCTTTAAATTGCTTTTGGAAGGATGGCCATTTTTACTATGTTAATCCTGCCAATCCATGAGCATGGGAGATATCTCCATTTTCTGAAGTTGTTTTTGTCTTTCTTGAGAGACTTGACATTCTTGTCATATAGAACTTTTTCTTGTTTTGTTAGTGTTACCTCAAGATATTTTATATTATTTGTGACTATTGTGAATGATGTTGTTTACCCATTTTCTTTTTCAACCCATTTATCATTTGTATAAAGGGAAGATACTGATTTAAGTTAATTTTATATTTGGCCACTTTATTGAAGTTATTTATCAACTATAGAAGTTCTCTGGTAGAATTTTTGGGTTTGATTATGTATACTATCATATCATCTGCAAATAGTGATACCTTTATTTCTTCTTTGCCAAATTGTATTCTCTTGATCTCCCTTTGTTGTCTTATTTTTCTAGCTAGAACTTCAAGTACTATAATGAATAGATAAGGGACATCCTTGTCCTGTCCTTGATTTTAGTTGGATTGTTTCAAGTACCTCTCCAGTTAATTTGATATTGGCTGTTGGTTTGCTATATATTGCTTTTATTATGTTTTTGGGTATGGGCCTTGAATTCCTGATCTCTCTAATACTTTTAACACGAAGGGCTTTTGTAGTTTTCAAATGCCTTTTCAACATCTAATGAAATGATCATGTGACTTTTTTCTTTGAATTTGCTTATATAGTGGATTACATTAATGGGTTTTCATATATTAAACCAACCTTGCATCCCTGAAATGAATCCTACTTGATCACAGTGACTTATTGTTTTGTGTGTTCCTGGATTCGGTTTGCTAGAATTTTATTGAGTATTTTTGCATTGATATTGTTATGCCCACTTCATGAGACCCACAAGAGACCACCAGGGACCACAATTCCAATGCAAGCACATGAGAATCTTTTTCTTAAGTTCAAACTCAGGAAGCAGCCCTCCCTGAACAACAGGTTAGGAATGTGACACTCAGGTCTGGGGGAAAATGCACAAGGTGGGGCTTTCAAGCCTTGGCTTTACATGAATGGGTAAAGGGGTAAAAGAATGTTAACCTTCAAACTGATAATGTTTGTTCAGACAGCAAGGAAAGACTATATGCCTGGAAAGAAACATCTTTGACGTGGGAAGGAACAACTTCTTATTGAGACCAGTCTTTCCTGTTGTTGCAAGCTGGCCACAGGTGTTATGTCTCTTTTTGACCGATGAGAACACTTGGTGGTCTCTTTCACAGTGCTCAAGGAGGGGGGGAGCCTTATCACTCCAAGGACATTTATTTTCTGCTTTCTCTGAGGACAGGAGACAGTTGTGCTGGGGGGAGCAGTCCTGTGCTAAGCTAGGTGTCAGGGTCTGTACCTAGGGGAGTGCTAACGGTGCAGAGGCAAAGTGCTGCTGCTTTCTTGTCTTTGCAATGTTCATGAGTGAAACTGATCTGAAGTTCTCTTTCTTTGTTGGGTCTTTGTGTGGTTTATGTATCAAAGTAACTATTGCTACATAGAATGAAGTAGGTAGTCTTCCTTCTGCTTCTATTTTATAGAATAGGTTCGAAGTGTTGGTCTTAGCTCTTCTTTGAATGTCTGGTAGAATTCTGCACTAAAACCGTCTGGTCCAGGGCTTTTTTTGGTTGGGAGTTTTTTAATGACTTCTGCCGTTTCCTTAGGGGATATAAGTCTGTTTAGATAGTTTACCTGCTCTTGATTTAACTTTGGTACGTGGCATCTGTCTAAAAAAACCTCATCCATTTCATCTAGATTTTCCAGTTTTGTTGACTATAGGCTTTTGTAGTAGGATTTGATCATTTGTTGAATGTCCTCAGTTTCTGTTGCTGTCTCCCTTTTCATTTCTGATTCTGTTAATTTGTGCATTTGGATACAGTCTCTGGGCCCTTTAGTTAGTTTGGCTAGGGGTATATCTATTTTGTTGATTTTCTCAAAGAACCAGCTTTTGGTTTTGTTGATCCTTTGTATCATTTTCTTCATTTCTATTTGTTTGATTTGGGCCGTGAGTTTGACTATTTCCTGCCTTCTACTCCTCTTGGGTATGTTTGCTTCTTTTTGTTCTAGGGCTTTCAGGAGTGCTGTTAAATTGTTATTGTAGGATCTCCCCAATTTCTTTACAAGGGCACTTAGTGCTATGAGTTTTCCTCTTAGCACTGCTTTAATTGTGTCACATATGTTTGGCTATGTTGTGCCTTCATTTTCGTTGAATTCTAAAATTCCTTTAATTTCTTTCTTTATTTTTTCCATGACCAAGTTACCATTGAATAGAGAGTTGTTCAGTTTCCATGGGTATGTGGATTTTCTGTTGCTTTTGTTATTATTGAAATCTAGCCTTAGTCTGTGGTAATCTGATAGGATACATGGGATTATTTCAATCTTCTTGTATTGGTTGAGGCTTGTTTTGTGACTGATTAAATGGTCAATTTTGGAGAAGGTACCATGAGATGCTGAGAAGAAGGCATGTCCTTTTGTTTTAGGGTGAAATGTTCTGTATATAACTGTTAAATCCATTTGATTCATAACCTCTATTAGTTTACTGTGTCTCTGTTTAGTTTTTGTTCCAATGATCTGTCCATTGGTGAGTGTGAAATGTTGAAGTCTCCCACTGTCATTGTGTTTTGAGCTTTAGTAGTTTCTTTTATGAATGTAGTTGTCCTTTCATTTGGGGCATAGACGTTCAGAATTGCGACTTTCTCTTGGTGAATTTTTGCTTTGATGAGTATAAAGTTTCCTTTCCCATCTCATTTGATAACTTTTGGCTAAAAGGTCTATTTTATTGGATATTAGGAATGCAAGTCCTGTTTGTTTCTTGAGACCATTTGCTTGGAAGATTTTTCCAGCCTTCAGCTCTAAGATAGTGACAGTCTATGTCATTGAGGTGTGTTTCTTGTATGCAGCAAAATGCTTGATCCTGCTTATGTATCCATTCTGTAAGCTTATCTTTTTATTGGAGAATTGAGTCCCTTGATATTGAAAGATACTGAAGACCGAAGATTGTTAGTTCCTATTATGTTTGTTGTTGTAGGAGTCATCTTTAAGAAAGTGCCAGAAAGCTGTGATGAGGGAGAATCCTGGGAATCTAAGGAGGTGACGCTAGCTGAGACTTCTAGCAGTGCAGGATATGATACCTGAATCAGCCACTTCCTGTAGCCAGAACCCAGTGGAGAGGTACGGACAAAAACTGACCCACAAAACCTTCAATCTAAAATATGTCCTGCCTACAAGATGTGTAGTGATAAAGATGATGACAGGCCCAAACTGAGAGTCATCCCATGAGCAAGGACCAATCCCTGATTCTATTAATGTTATTCTGTTATGCTTGCAGATTGTACCCTAGCATAACTGTCCTGTGAGAGGCTCCGCCCAGCATCTGACTGAAACATTTGATTGGGCTCAGGAAGTCTTGTGGCTAAATTGGGGGAAAAACTGAGGCTCCTAGAAAGAATAAGAACTCTACAGGACAACCAACAGAGTCAACAAGCCTGGACCTTTGAGGACTCCAAGAAACTGAACCACCAACCTAGGCCCTTCACACATATGTAGCAGATGTGAAGCTCAGTCTTCATGTGAGTCCCCCCAAAACTGGCCAGTGGATTGTCCCTAAATTTGTTGCATGCCTGTGGATCTCATTCCTCTAGCTGGGTCTTCTTATCTTAACTCACTGGGATAGAATGTGCTTATTTATGCAATGACTTGATGTGCCCAGGTAGGGTGATACCAAGAGGGTCCTCCCACTTCTCAGAGGAGAAGGGGAAGGGATGTAGGTTAGGTGCTTGTGAGGGGATAGAGGGAAACAAGGGCTGCCATCAGGATGTAAGGAATTATTTTAATTTTTAGTGGTCTATTCTCTTGCTGTTATTACACAAAAATAGTTATTTAACACTGCTGTATGCTGTATCTGGAAACTACAAGAGCTGTGCCCAGCTACCGTTGAAGAACAAGCTGTGTAAAACCTGTAAGGAAGTGTAATTTGCTTTGTGTTTAGTTTCTGTTTTAAGGAATCAGGGATTGGGACTGTTGATCCAGGACTCATAGAATTTATGTAAATTTGGAGATTTAAAAAAATTATTAACAATGATCAAAGTGTGGGTGATGTAATTTTAATAAATAAAAGACTGGGTTAAAGCACTCTTGTTACAAAGGAGAAGAAGGAAGAGTGAAGAGAATCCCCAGGAACAGATAGAGTACCTAAACTCATACCATGCAACCACTACTTACTTCAAGTCATTAGTGAATTAGCTCTGCTCTCATTCCCACCTTTATCAGGATCCTCCTAATGCTGAGGCTGGACCTTGGCAGAGATAGACAACCCTAAAAAGGTATTTATGATTAAATTTCTGTAATTTGTTCTTTTGCTATCATGTAGACTGAACTAATTAACTTTTATGATAAGAGACTAGAGCTCCTCATAAGAAAATAACAGGCAGGAAAATTCTTATGTTAACTATGTAAGGCATCAACTAAAATAATTTTAAATACATAGTTTACATCAAGATCATGTCTAATATATATACTATGTGTCACATTAACAACCTTAAAATATATTTCTGTTCAACAATAGATGAACAAATATCTAAACCTTTATAAAAATGTTCTTTTACTTTTAAAGAATTTCTTTTTTTAATTTTTTTAATACTTTACATTTACAATGTTTCTCCCTTTCTAGGTTTCCTCTTTGGAAACCCCCTATCCCCTCTGCCTCCCCGGCCTCTATGAGGGTATTCCAACTCCCACCCAGCCGTCCACGCACTCCCATATTCCCACCTTGACATTCCCCTTTACTGGGGCCTCTAACACCCTCTGGCGCAAGGGCCTCTCCACTCCCTGATGGGCAACAAGGCCCTCCTCTGCCACATATGTGGCCCGAACCATGGGTCTCTTGATGTGTATTCTTTGGTTGGTGGTCCAGGCTCCAGGAGGACGGGGGGGGGGGGGATCAGGCCAGTTGACACTGTTGCTCCTTCCATGAGGCTGTAGACTCCCTCAGCTCTTTCAGGCCCTTCTCCAACTCCTCCATATGGGACCTCACTCTCAGTCCAGCAGTTACTGTAAAGTGAAACTTGGGTATTCTGAACTTTTGGGCTAATATCCACTTATCAGTGAGTACATACCATGTTCATTCTTTTGTGACTGAGTTACCTCGCTCAGGATGATATTTCAAGTTCCATTCATTTGCCTGCAAATTTCATGAAGTCGTTGTTTTTAATAGCTGAGTATTCCATTGTGCAAATGTACCACATTTTTTGTATCCATTCCTCTGATGAGCGACATCTGGGTTGTTTCCAGCTTCTGACTATTATAAATATGGCTGCTATGAACATGGTGGAGCATGTGTCTTTATTACATGTTGGAGCATCTTCTGGGTATATGCCCAGGAGTGGTAAACCTAGATCCTCAGGTAGTATTATGTCCATTTTTCTGAGGGTCTGCCAAACTGATTTCCAGAGTTGTTGTACCAGCTTGCAGTCCCACCAACAGTGGAGGAGTGTTCCTCGTTCTCCACATCCTCGCCAGCATCTGCTGTCACCTGAGTTTTTGATCTTAGCCATTCTGACTGGTGTGAGGTGGAATCTCAGATTTTTTTTGATTTGCATTTCCCTGATGACTAAGGATATTGAACATTTCTTTAGGTGCTTCTCAGCCCTAGAAATTTCCTCAGTTGAGAATTCTCTGTTTAGCTCTGTTCCCCATTTTTTGATAGGGTTCTTTGGTTTTCTGGAGTCTAACTTCTTAAGTTCTTTGTATATATTGGATGTTAGCCCTATCTATCGTACAGAGAATTAGTTAAGATCTTTTCCCAATCTGTTGGTTGCCGTTTGTCCTATTGACAGTGTCCTTTGCCTTACTGAAGGTTTGCAATTTCATGAGGTCCCATTTGTCTATTCTTATCTTAGAGAATAAGCCCCTGGTGTTTTGTTCAGGAACTTTTCCCCCGTACCAGGTGATCGAGAGTTTTTCCCACTTTCTCTTCTATTCAATTCAGTGTATCTGGTTTAATGTGGAGGTTCTTGATCCACTTGGACTTGAGCTTTGTACAGGGAGATAGGAATGGATCAATTTGCATTCTTCTACACATAGACCACCAGTTGAACCTGTTCCATTGTTGAAAATGCTGTCTTTTTTCCACTGGGTGGTTTTACTTTGGTGAAAATCAAGTGACCATAAGTGTGTGGGTTCATTTCTGGGTCTTCAATTCTATTCCATTGATCTACCTGCCTGTCACTGTACCAATACCATGCAGTTTTTATCACTATTGCTCTGTAGTACAGCTTGAGGTCAGGAATGCTGATTCCCCCAGAATTTCTTTAATTGTTTAGAATAACTTTTGCTATCCTGAGTTTTTTGCTGTTCCAAATGAATCTGAGAATTGCTCTTTCTAAGTCTATGAACAATTAAGTTGGAGTTTTGATGGGGATTGCATTGAATCTATAGATTGCTTTTGGCAGGATGGCCATTTTTACTATATTAATCCTCCCAACCCATGAGCATGGAAGATCATTCCACCTTTTGAGGTCTACTTCGATTTCTTTCTTGTCCTACAGATCTTTCACTTGCTTGGTTAGAGTCACACCAACCTACTTTATATTGTTTGTGACTATTGTGAAGGGTATCATTTCCATAATTTCTTTCTCAGCCTGTTTCTACTTCGAGTATAGGAAAGCTACTGATTTGTTTGAATTAATTTTATATCTGGCCACTTTGCTGAAGTTGTTTATCAGCTGTAGCTGTTCTCTGGTGGAGGTTTTCGGGTCACTTAAGTATATGATCATATCATTTGCAAATAGTGATATTTTGATTTCTTCCTTTCCAATTTGTATCCCTTTGACCTCCTTTTGTTGTCTAATTGCTCTAGCTAGAACTTCAAGTACTATTTTAAATAGACACGGAGAGAGTGGACAGCCTTGTCTTGTCCCTGATTTTAGTGGGAATGCTTCAAGTTTCTCTCAATTTATTTTGATGTTGGCTACTGGTTTGCTGTATATTGCTTTTACTATATTTAGGTACGGGCCTTGAATTGCTGATCTTTCCAAGACTTTTATCAGGGATGTTGAATTTTGTCAAATGCTTTTTCAACATCAAATGAAATGACCATGTGGTTTTTTTCTTTGAGTTTGTTTATGTAGTGAATTACATTGATGGATTTCTGGGTATTGAACCATCCCTGCATCCCTGGGATGAAGCCTACTTGATCATGATGAATGATCATTTTGATGTGTTCTTGGATTTGGTTTGTGAGAATTTTATTGAGTATTTTTGCATTGATATTCATAAGGGAAATTGGTCTGAAGTTTTCTTTCTTTCTTGGGTCTTTGTGAGGTTTTGGTATCAGTGTAACTGTGGCCTCATAGAAGGAAGTGGGTAGTGTTCCTTCTGTTTCTATTTTGTGGAATAGTTTGAAGAGTATTGGTATTAGGTCGTCTTTGAAGTTCTATTAGAATTCTGCAGTGAACCCATCTTGTCCTGGGCTTTTTTTGGTTGGGAGACTTTTAATGACTGCTTCTATTTCTTTAGGCATTATAGTTTCTATGGTTTATCTGATCCTGACTTAACTTTTGATATTTGTCTAGAAAATTGTCCATTTCACCCAGTTTTGTTGAGTATAGGCTTTTGTAGTAGGATCTGATGATTTTTTGAATTTCCTCAGAATCTGTTGTTATGTCTCCCTTTTAATTTCTAATTTTGATAATTTGGATACTGTCTCTGTGTCCTCTGGTTAGTCTGGATAAGGGTTTATCTATCTTGTTGATTTTCTCAAAGAACCAATTCCTGGTTTTGTTGATTCTTTGTATAGTTCTTTTTGTTTCTACTTGGTTGATTGGAGCCCTCAGTTTGATTATTTCCTGCTTTCTTGAGTGCATTAGCTTCTTTTTGTTCTAGAGCTTTCAGGTGTGCTGTTAAGCTGCTAGTGTATGCTCTCTTCAGTTTCTTTTTGGAGGCTTTCAAAGCAATGAGTTTTCCTCTTAACACTGCTTTCATTGTGTCCCATAAGTTTGGGTATGTTGTATTTTCATTTTCATTAAATTCTAGAAAGTCTTTAATTTCTTTCTTTATTTCTTCCTTGACCCAGTTATCATTGAATAGAGCCTTGTTCAGCTTTCATGTGTATGTGGACTTTCTGTTGTTATTGTTGCCATTGAAGACCAGCCTTAATCCGTAGTGATCTGATAGGGGGCATGGGATTATTTCAGTCTTCTTGTATCTGTGGAGGTTTGTTTTGTGACTGATTATATGGTCAGTTTTGGAGAAGGTACCATGAGGTGCTGAGAAGAAGGTATATTCTTTTGATTTAGGATGAAATGTTCTATAGGTATTTGTTAAATCCATTTGGTTCATAACATCTGTTAGTTTCACTGTGTCTCTGTTTAGTTTGTGATTCCAAGATCTGTCCATTGATGATAATGGGGTGTTGAAGTCTCCCACTATTATTGTGTGAGGTGCTATGTGTATTTTAAGCTTTAGTAAAGTTTCCTTTATGAATGTGGGTGCCCTTGCATTTGGAGTATAGAGGTTCAGAATTGAGAGTTCTGCTTTGTAGATTTTTCCTTTGATGAGTATGAAGTGTCCTTCTTTATCTTTTTTGATGACTTTTGGGTGAAAGTCGATTTTATCCGATACTATAATGGCTACTCCAGCCTGTTTCTTGGGACCATTTGCCTGGAAAATTGTTTTCCAGCCCTTTACTCTGAGGTAGTGTTCGTCTTTATCACGGAAGTGTGTTTCCTGCATGCAGCAAAATGCTGGGTCCTCTTTATGGATCCAGTTTGTCAGTCTATGTCTTTTTATTGGGGAATTGAGTCCATTGATGTT
This sequence comes from Uromys caudimaculatus, assembly GCA_028551405.1. Classification (NCBI taxonomy): domain Eukaryota; kingdom Metazoa; phylum Chordata; class Mammalia; order Rodentia; family Muridae; genus Uromys; species Uromys caudimaculatus. Next base: position 9,262,656 of record CM052713.1, read on the forward strand.
AAGAGACATCAAGGAATAGTAATTGTTGGTTCCCATTATTTTCGATCTTACTTTTAGGTTTATGTGGCTATCTTCTTTTCTGTTTGTTGAAAGATTACTTTCTTGCCTTTTCTAGGGTGTGGTTTCCCTCCTTGAGTTGACATTTACCATGTATTATCCTTTGTAGGCCTGGGTTTGTGGAAACATATTGTGTAAATTTGGTTTTGTCATGGAATATCTTGTTTTCTCCATCTATAGTAATTGAGAGTTTTGCTGGGTATAGCAGCCTGGGCTGGCATTTGTGTTCTCTTAGGATCCTTATTAGTTCTGCCCAGGATCTTCTAGCTTTCATAGTCTCTGGTGAGAAGTCTGGTGTAATTCTGATAGGTCTGCCTTTACATGTGACTTGACCTTTTTCCCTTACTGCTTTTAATATTTTTTCCTTGTTTTGTGTATTTGGTGTTTTCACTATAATACTTTTAAAAGAATTTCATACACACAGAGAGAGAGAGAGAGAGAGAGAGAGAGAGAGAGAGAGAGACAGGGAGAGACAGAGAGAGACAGAGAGAGGTTATTAGAGGAAGGAGGTGTGACTTTTGTCAAATTTCAAACATTTTACATGTATATGCTTTGTCACTAATCGTCATTTATCAGTTTCTCCTCTTTTCACTTCAATTTATAAAAAATCTTATTCATCTGTGGAGGTCCAACTGTAAAAATACCTTTTAATGTTTTCGTTATTAAAATTACTCATCACTTTCTAAAATTTTTACTATTTATTACAGATAATTTTCTATTTAAATTGTAACATAAACATTTTTCAATTTATCAATAGAATCACTTAAAGACAACCTTGTAACAAATTTTATTAAGAAAGGGATTTGATTTTAAGTGTTCTGGGTTCAAATCTCTTGGAAAAATGACTTGCTTGAACAAAATTAGCACACATGATTCATTTAATACTTTTTATTTTTAAAAACATGCATATTCCTTTTTATTTAATCTTCGTTTTTACACTCCAGATTTTATTCCCCTCCCAGTCCACCCTCTGACTGTTTCACATCCCATTCCTCCTCCCTGACCCCTGTCTCCACAAGGAGGTCCCCACCCACTACCTCCCACCTCACCAGACCTTTAGAGGCCCTGAGCCCTCCAGTCTCTTGAGGATTAGGTTCATCTTCTCTGACTGAAACCAGACCTAGCAGTCCTCTGCTGTATATGTTTTGGGGGCCTCATAGCAGCTGCTGTATGCTGACTGGATGGTGGTCCAGTGTCTGAGAGCTCTCAGGGTCCAGCTAATTGAGACTGCTGGTCTTCCTACAGGGTCACCTTCCTGCTCAGCTTTTTCCAGCTTTTTCTTAATTCAACCAAAGGGGTCAGCAGCTTCTGTCCACTGGTTGGGTGCAAATATCTCCATCTTACTCTTTCAGCTGCTTGTTTGGTCGTCTGGATTGTGGTCATAATAGGTCCCTTTTTGGGAGCACTCCATAGCCACAGTAATAGTGTCAGGCCTTGGAGCCTCCCCTTCAGCTGGATCCTATTTTGGGTCTGTCCCTTGACTTTCTTTTCCTCAGGTTCCTCTCCATTTCCATCCCTGCAGTTCTTTTAGACAGGAACAATTGTGGATCAGAGTTTTGACTATGGAATGGCAGCCCCATCCTTCACTTGATGTCTTGTCTTTCTGCTGGAGGTGGGCTCTACACGTTCCCTCTCCTCACTTTAGGGAATTTCATCTAAGTCTTGAGAGTCTCTAACCTCCCAAGCCTCTGATACATTCTGGAGGGTTTCCCCCAACCTCCTACCTCTCAAGGTTGCCTCTTTACATTCTTTATTCTAGACCTCTATTAAATTCAATGTTGATGTCCTTGATCCACTTGGACTTGAGCTTTGTTCACCATGACAAATATAGATCTATCTTCGCTTTTCTACATACAGACAGCCAGTTAGACCAGTACCATTTATTGAAGATGCTTTCTTTTTTCCATTGTATATTTTTGGCTTCTTTGTCAAAGATCAAGTGGGTGTAACTAGCAGTTACATGTACCTTTGCATATTACTATCGATGGGCAGTGGTAAGTGTAGCTGTTACAGCTGGTATATATTAAGGTGTTTCTATACAAATGGAAAGATTGATTTCTATTTCCCATGATTCCCTCCATTCATTATTATTTACCTGATGCTAATAGCTGTAGGAATTGGAGATATTGTGGTAAACACATTGTTGCTTCTGCAAAGATTGTTTTGTTCTGTGCTCAGAAACCCAAAACATGAAACTTAACCTCATGAGCCATGTACACTGTTATTCTTCTGTGCTTGTGTACCATGTATGTGCCTGGTACCATGGAAGCAAGAAGAGAGCATTGAATTTCCTGCAACCAGAGGGACAGATGATTATAAGCTACAATGCTTGAGCTAAGAATTAAATTTGAGTCATCTGAAAGTGCTCTTAGCTGCTTAACCATCTCTCTAACTCCCCCTAAATAGTTTTTAAGATAACTAACACTATTATAAAATGTTTTAAATGACTCACTTCTATATGTGATTTGCTTAAACCACCCCCCTCAACAGAGTTAACATCAATCAAAATCAAATAGTTAGAAGTATAGACATGAAACTAATAACAATAAACTTCCTGTTTGTGGTGGCCTTGCCTGTGATCAAGCAGTTTGGAAGCTATTGAATTGCATCAGGGATTTCAGGGAAACATGGGATATACAGCGTGTTCCAGGACAGTCCATGCTTGTGTGAAAATGTATCTAAAAAGTTAAAAATACCTAACAGATCATGACATGACATGCCCTTTCAAATATATTTATAGATCAACCTAGTATTGGTAATTTAGATTTAAATTAAATATAATATATGGACACTTGGTTCTACATTTTTCATTTCAATTGCCATATCTGAAATAATACAAAATATGCAATATTTTCTAAGACAAGCAATGTCTTATAAGAATGTTCACTGTAAATAAAAATTAGAAGTTCATCAAAATAAATAAGCATAATTTAAGACACAGCCACTATTATATGTAGTGAAAATCACAGCCTTTCATTCAAGGATGTAAAACATATGAGGCTCATAATCAGACTTAGTGCGCATTCTTTTATTACTAAGATGATGACCACTAGATGAGTGGACGAAGCTCCTTTGGCCACATAAAACCATTTAATGGGTATATACACAACTTTACTATGAATTTCAACACTGTTTCCAGAGGAGGCTGATTAAGACTTTGAAAGTCAGGAAAACTTACAAAGCTCACAAAATAAATCACAAATCTGAGATTTTCTTGAAACTTATAAGACTCATGCATGCCTTTCCTGTAGTAAGAGTTCCTGGGAAGAAACAACTCTGACTTGTTAGCCTCCATGAATGTTGTATGGGGAGCTCTAGGGAGGCAGGTTTCAGGTGTTGCCACCCATGCTGTGGTGGGTTTTGGGTGGTACTGCAGCACTTATGCCTCCCATGCTCCTCTAAGTAAATTCTTGCCCATCCTGTAAGCAACCTAGATGGCTCACTGATTTGGTAACCTAGACATGCACTGAACTGCTTCTTTGATTTCTGTCTTTTTCTCCTATTTAGAATCAGTAGATATTTGTTCATATCTCCCCAGAAGAACTCCCATGAAATGCTGGGTAGCAAATGAGCTTGGATGTCCTCTCTTGCAAGGGCTGCTTTTATATTTTGCCTAACTTTAAGGTCTCCTGCTACAGGGGTGAGAAAAGTCATCTTCCTAAAACACTTTTCCTCTTTTCTCTTGGTATTTTGTACACAATGCAATTGAGTGGAATATAGTTATCAAAAGATGAAAAGAATGATAAATATTAATCATCTGCATGTAACTATTATGACAGTGTTTTCCAATTCATTATATTCAAATTAAAAACAAAATTTTGTATTGTAATTATGTGGTTCCCCAGAAGTTGTAGTGTATGTAGATCAAACATAATAACCAGAACATACTTGCTTTAATGTAAAGCCACTGGCTTTGTGTTTTCAAAATAATTATAAAAAGCATTGAATTTGACAATAACATGTTGTTATTGTCCAGTCTGGATTAAACTGTGAAATCACAATAAAGGAAAAAGAGTCTGCATAAAGTGGTGAAGACAATCACACCCTGGCTACCCAGAGTTCACAAGAATATAAGATGATATATAAATGATAATATTATACATTTTCCATGATTTACATTGGTCAGTAATTTGGCTCACAAGGATTTCAAAACTATGCACTCATTAGTTAGGTCAGTGAGCATCCCATGAGCACATAAAAAAGCCAACCAATACTCAATATATTAAATAAGCAAGAGGGTCTAAGAGAGACTTGCATTCTATAGGCTATAAATATGGAAACAAGGCCACAAGGGACACTTGAAGTTCACTGGAAAGAAATGAGAAGACAGAGTCACTATGTTAGTTATTCTTTCATTGCTGGGATAAAATACTACTATCAAAGTAATTTGTGGAATAAAGGACTTATCTGAGGATGAGGCTGTGGGTTTTAGAATAGAGATTCCAAAGAGGCAGGCAGCTGAAGCAGCATCTGAGAGCTCACATCTTGTACCACAAACAGGAACTAAAGAGCACTAACTCAACATGGAATAAATATTTTGTCAATCCCCAGTAGCATACTTCCTCCAAAAGGCCACATCTAATTCCTCCCAAACAGCCACCATGCGGGGACTAAGTATTTAAATGCAAAATATTAGGACAAACTTAATTATTTACCCACCACAGTAACAATTTAAGTGAGAATGTTACTTTATATAGTAGAATGCAAGAGAAATCTTCCTTAAAATGAAAAATAAATAATTGAGCTAAATTAAAGTGTTTGTATATATCTCATAATTGATAAATTGATTTAAATAATGATGTTATGTGAAATTTATTCAGCTTCTTTGGATACATATATGTTCTCCAGGATACATATTATATGCATATATTTTATATACCACATATATAAATATGTAAAATATAATACTTCCTGAGCTTTTTATTCAGTTAGCTGAAGGACTGTGCACTAGTTACTTGAGCTGTTGCTATATCTGTATCTGTTATCTTTATCCTTTTGCTATAAAATCTGTTCTTTGTATCTTTATAGTCTTGAACACACAGGCAGCAAGAATATATGTTGCTGGCAGTTTCTTCCATCAGCAGGACACTAAAACCCTGCCATAATGGTGAATGAAGACTTCTCACTCAAGAACAGAGTTTGACAGCTGCAGAGGTTGTGTCCAAATGTTTTCACAGCTACCAGTTTCCAAAACAAACAAAAATACACTCTGTTCAATAAATTTAATTAGCAGGTTGTTCTTTAATTTGGTCCCTTAACAATCTGTCACTGTTTTCTTTAAAATAGTATTTTAAAGCGTATAACTTGTATGACTTAGCCATTTTCCATTCCAGTGATTCCACAGAAACTATTTTAACAACAATAATGGTACATTTTCCCAAACAATCTATCCATCAGTACTGACTACTCTTTCAAAGGATAGTGATAAAAATATATACATAATGAACTTGAATGTATATAATCACCATATACTCATATAAATATATGTGGCGTATTTTATACATATATGTAAACAAATCATACTATATACTATATAACATAATGTTGTATATAAACATATTTATGCATTCTATATATAATGTATATATGCATAATGAAATATATATATGTATATATTTCATTGGTCAGTAATTTGGTTCACAAATAATTCAGAACTATGCACTCATTAATTAGGTCAGTGAACATCCCATGAGCATGTAAAAGGCCAATCTACACTCAACCTATTGAATATGGAACAGAGTCTAAGAGAGACTTACATCTTAGAGGCTAAAAAATATGGAAATAAGCCCATATAAGTAATTTTAGATACACTGGAGAGAAATTAGAAGATAAATAAAAAGTGTATATATATGTGTGTGTGTGTGTGTGTATACATACATATATATATATATATATATATATATACATACATATATATAGTTATATTAATGTTATATTAACCTACTTTTTTCAATGACTGAGAAGGATCAATTGAATAGATAATTAGTTCTAAGATACAGGCCAAGGAGTGATTACAGACAGAGTTTCTATAGCCCAAGTAAAATGATCCCCTGCTTATTATGACTCAATTGTCCTTGGATTCCTATTTCCAATTTCCTATAACCTCAGAAATAACTGTTATACAATGAGAATTGAGAACCATATTTGCTGCAACACATTGCTAACATGATTCACGGGGTTTTTCCTGGCCCCCTAAGAGTCCCCTTTCTCTGCCTATTGCCTATTCATTGAACTCAGAGCAACTGTACTAGGAATAAGAATGGTATGCATCAAAATGCCATTTAGAAGAAGTAAACAAGGCCATATTAGACACTTAATTTAACAAACACAATTTGTTGCAGCAATTAAGGTTATATTTATGAGTATCAGAAAGCCCTGGTATACTTGAAGCTGCAGAACCACTTTTCTCTCCTGCTTTAATTGGGGTGATTTGCAGATTCTAGCTTGTGTTTAGATGCACAGAGGTGATGTCAAAGAAGATGGCCTGAATGCTAGCATTTTCAAGACAGCCTGAGCTCAGTTGCATATCACAAAAGCATTCCAGGGTGGGACGGAGCTAGGATGGGGCAGTACTTCATCTTCTTCCCCTTCCATCATGAATTACATATTTCCCTGACTTTCTTTTGGAGTATTGCTCATGTATTACTAATATTATCTGTGTCACGAGGTTATTCCTGGCTTGAAGATGTTCTAAAATATCAAACTGGGACCTTACTCTCTCCAGCAAGTTCAAGACTATATTAAAAGGATAGATAAACAAGGTAATATTTTGACAGGGCTCCACAGCTGATCAGCGCCGGGATCGCAAGAGCCAGGAG
>CM052713.1:9278883-9311787 GCA_028551405.1 Uromys caudimaculatus
ACTGAAGAGGAGACTATAGAAGAAACTGATCCATCTGTAGCTCAGTTCCTGTAAGGATTATATGAGGTTGTGTCCAACTCTCTTCTCAATCTGAGAAGAGTTATATGTTGTTAAGAATCATTGTGTGTACAAAAACATTTAACAGTTCAGAGCAGTGTCTGTGATTATGATGTAACACAGCATTGGGGAAAAGTGCGTGGAATGGAAGGAGTCAGATCCAGATGGATGTATAACTCAGTGACTAAAATGTTATTTCAACAAGTGGAAAAATATTGTCATTATTTGCATTGACTTTAGCCTTGAACTTACTTTGTGTGCAAACAACCCCTTTCCCCACATATGTTTGTGCTCACCCACAGGTGTTTGAAGAGCTCAGTTCACCTTTTTTTTATCACCTGGGTCACACGTTCAAGCAAAAGCCCTCCAGGCTAACTGATGAAGTTGTTCTTGATCCAGAAGCCAGTAATGGCTGCCATAAATTTAAAATGAGGAAATACACTGTGCAATAGACATTCCAACTTCAAAGCAATTTCCTCTGTTCAGTTTTCAGAATGACATAGTGTAGTTTGTAAAAAGGGAGCCTGAAGATTTAAAAACACACAGCAAGTTGGCTTCCACTAGCTGTAGTATCACAGAAGCCAAGTAGAGGAATTTTATAAAGATCTAAACTCTAAAAATGGAGCAAGTGAGAAGGAAAGAGTAAAGAAATGCTGATAAGTATCCCACAGTATCTTTGCCTGTCATAATACATTCACATAGTATATATTTTGAACATAGAGGAGGGGAACACATTCTAAGTAGAGATGGCATGATTGGTAAATGCAATGTACTGAGATGCTTCCTCAGGTCACATTGCCACTTAGTGAGAACCTCAGGGGACTTATAGGCAAGTTGGCTGTATTAGAGATCTAGAATCACAGAAGTCAAAATTAAGCACTGTGTGAGGGTTTCAGTAGATTTATCGGATGATGAGAGAAAATGTTCCTAATAACCAAAATGGCCTGAAAATGAGAATGGCTCCCACAGAGAAGGGAGCAAAACTGTAAAGACGGGTGAGATAACCTGTTGATTGAAGTACAGAAGGAATTTATTGGTATGCTGTGAACTGAAGTGATCATCCTTCATGCTTCACTGTACCATTGAATTTTTGTCGACTTTCTCTTAGCCTTTAGGAGTCCAAGTGGTCTCTGCAATGGACGAGAGTTGATTGAGTATCCTCCTTGTTAAGGGACAGAGATTCTAAATCATTCCCACTGTCTGACAGCAAAAAGCTGAGAAGGGAGTCCTAACTCTTCAGTGATAATAGTGCACTGCCAAAGCTAGCTGATGCTGAATTATGACCACTTCAGCTTCAGCACTCAACTTGTGGAGGAAAACTTCAACTTTGGGACTTTCTGTCTTCCCTTCTATTCCTAGGCTGCACCTCAACTTGATTATTTTAGGAAAAAAATAAGAAATGTATAAATAAACTAAAGAGTAAATTAACCTATTAGACAAGAAGTGTTTTAATGAGTAAAAACTTTCTTGATATGTATGCAAGACTCTTTCAGTATACATTGACTACAACATACACCAGCTTCAGGAAAATACATAGTATAAAGTAACAGCAAATTGGTAACAAACTGTTCACAAATGTGAACTGAATAAACACTAGGGAAGTGAAGAAATGATGTGTGAAGGTGAACAATGAATGATAGTGAAAATTAATTATTTCATAAAGTCAAAAGCGGATTAGACACAAAAAGAAAGAAAAGAAAATCAATACAAGTACAGTACATCATAAGCCTGAAGAGATGACTTGGTGTTTAAGAGCATTGGTGTTCTTCCACAGGATATTTAGCCCCCATGTGATGACTCGCAACTTTTTGTAAATCCATTTCTAGGGGTCCCTGATCTTCTTATGATTTTTGTGAATAAGAAACATCCTTGGTGTACAGACATACATGCAGGAAAAGAAGTAATACTCATAAGGCAAACTCAATCTTAATAAAACAAATAAAATATACAATTAAAGAAGTGGGACACTAAAGAATGTACAGGAAAAGGGTGGCTAATTGTTATATTTCTATCAGAAATAGGGGACAAGGCTTCAGACTTGTAGGGGATGGAGTCAGGAGGGTTTCAAGGAAGCAGCTCTACTTTAGAAACTTTACCCATACAGCTCACTAAAGATTGGATAGAATTGGAAGATGAGCCTCAGGACAAACAGTGGCTGGGAGAGAACACCACTTTCACCTCAAAACCAGCAGACACCAGGAAAGTGTCACAGTACCCAAAGACTTGTCAGAAATATGAATAAACCATCACTTGTAAGGAGACTTTTACGTTTTGATTCTTATTTCATGATATCCTTCTATCAATTTTCTCCATGCAAGACAGAAAACTCTAAAAACAACGGTTCATGTTGGAAATCAGAATCAACTCACAGAACAAATGCAAGGGCCTTATGGGGTCATTAAACATTGGAAGTTGGCAGAGCTGGACTGAGAGGTAGTGGTTGTGATAACCTTCTAAGGGAAGGCATCACTCTCCTGAAAGGCTGACCACCCCTGTACTGCTATGTCTTTTTTTCTACCTCTGCTATTATGCAGTTTTCACTTTCCAGAAGACTGGTTTATTAGCTTTGCTCATAATGGCAAACCTGTCAGACCAGCATGGTTAAAGCATTTAGAAGCTCATTCCTGTCATGATTGCCTTCAGTGAAGAGAGAGACATGAACACAAAAGTCCTCTCACAGCATGCTGCCATTGCTTTGGTAGATTGCTCAGGCTCTGAGAGAAAAGTGTCCTTTGGAACAGGTTTGTATTCAGAAGAACCCATCAGTGGCTCTAAGGGAAGCAAGGAAAGAAAATGCTGGAATATTTAGATACAGTTACACTGAACAAAGGCAACTGAGATATTTTCAGAAGTCAAGACACATAATAAAGCCCATTGCTGTTCTTAATCCACAGTCTTTGTGCTTCTATTCAACCATTTAAAGTAAGCTATTTCATTTAGAAGCATTCTATTCTTGACAGGGCTCTTCTGGGCTATGCTGCAAAATGAAAGTCTTAAACCAAGTGTGAGATATTGCATAGTTTCTAATCACCAACCCCAGGAAAAGGAGCACAGAAGTTAAAGCCAAGAGACTTGCACATGCTATATTAGGAATAACCACTGTCAGGTAGGGTAACACAGAAGTGTACAGGCATTACATTCCCTATTTAAAAAGATTTATGTCTGTCTAGAACAAACTCAATAAAACTCAGGAAGAAGCTGCTGCGTATCAGATCAGATTTGGCTTGGTGGATGTGGTCTTGGATTGCTTGTATCTTTTCCTTTTCTCCTTATCTCTGTTACTGTTACCATACAATGAGTTTTGGCAGGATCTTTGTTAAATCTCCCCAGAATACAGTAGTAATGTTGTAGGAAATCTTCTTTTGCTGATTGTGGAATCCACGATAGCTGATCTGCTTTGCTGGTTGTACAGTCATGGATAATCCATGCCAACTAAGGCAGATGCTGAGCCACTAATGTGCTTTGGTCATAGTAGTAGACAATATAGTTTTGGGGATCTTAGTAAGTGTAGTACTGTGGCAAGTGATGATGGTAACAGAGAAAGCACGCTTGGGGACAGGGAAATTTCCATCTTTTCCACTGTAGATATTGAGGACCTTAACTGAGTTATAAAAACAAAACCTATTAAATAAAAATTCCCCTAAAATGACTCACCCAACTGTAGTTTACTTACAATTAAATGATTTTTAGTTTAATAATATAAATAGATTAACTACCTATATCTATGTATACTAAGCTATATTAATTTCAGATAGACACAGTAGATTTTGTAGCAAAGCTACTAAAATAGGACATACAAAATCATAGAAGCACAAACATACCAGGAAGATTCACCCCTAGTATTCATTCAACTTTAATGTAGAATCAAAAAATGATAGAGATGAAGAGCACGGAGTCGATAATTACATTGCTCATTTAAGCAACTGTAGTATGTGGGGGAACTGTGGGCATGTGAGTGTGTTTCTTTTCTGAAGGCTCCATGAATTATTTATACATAACTTTATACTTTAATTTGTCTGGCTTAATTTATGCTTGAGTTTAACAGTTACTTGAATATATCAGACACATGGCACTTATCCAACTCATTTTCAATATCTTTCATGGAGATGACAGTTAATCTTCATAAAGTCATTTATTTGAGGATCTTGTTACTAGTGTTTTATAGCTTTCCAGGTTTAGCTCTGAACATATCTCTGAATGATCGTTTTCCTCTCTGCCTTTCTTTTCAGGTTACTGAGTTGGTAAATTATTAAAGATTCCCTAGAGGAAGTAAGCTAAGAGAATTGATATATTTATTATGAAGGGCATTCACTGTATTGTTACAGATGATGTACAATGGACAGTACAAAGATCTCTCAGTATGGGGAGACCAAGAACACAATAGTTTATCACTCCACCAGGCTGGATGCAGTTCTACTTCAGTCTAGAAGATGGGGGATTCTTGGTGAGCCACCATTCCTTAGCCCATCTTAGAAGCCCAGTGAAGTTGGGTTCTCATTCCAAAAAAGGAAAGCAGACACAGAAGAAGTAACAGAATATGTTTACTTAGCAACAAACAGAAAAGGTGGGCAGGAAAAAATGAAAACTTTCCCCTCAGAGTTCCTTAGCCCTGGGCTTCTGTATAAAGAGCAGTCTGATTGTGATGCCAGTCTTCCTTCTCCATTCATTCTTCCTGGAAATGTCTTTGTAGACCTATCTAGAGATCTCTCTTAATTGATCCAAGATCCCATCAAGTTGACAGGAATACGTAAACCATTATAGTTGGAATGTCTCTGGTAGGACCCTCCAAACAATATTGAGGCTGAGAAGCCCAGCAGTAATGCCATGAGTTTACAGTGCAGAAAAGCTCAGTAGTTCCTCAAAATACCAATGCTCTTGATTATTTGATTATTATAAAGATCAAATGAGATAGCTACAGAGAAAATGTGACAACATCTTTATGGTAACCTTGCCACAAACCAATTCCCATTCTCACTGCTGAGATTAATGACATTTGGGAATCCCATTTGATTCAAATGAGATATACATTCAAAACATATATTTATATATTTTAGCATGGAGTTCATACACATATATGGGAATTTTATATGCAATGTTTGTCTTGCTTCTGTGGCTCTTTTTGCATCTGTTTACATAAACTCTTGTGAAGTAGAAACTCAGTTTGTCTTGGCATGTCTGGCTTCCTCTCTCCTCTTTGAAAAGGGAATTTAGTTCATTTTGAAGCTTCCTCTTCAGATCATACCAATCATTTCATGGATGACTAGTGTAGATAAGAATTTATAAGTAGAACTCTAAATAAGCTTTGGGGCTGGATCATATTCCAAGTATTTCCAACATGGGATATAAATTAAAACCAGAATTGGTTGTTATTTTAACGTTTGGATGAATTTCAAAAAGTAATTTTAGAGTTCAAATTATCAACAGTTTCCTTGTCTCTTCTATAACAGAAAAGGGACATTAATAGATTTTCTAAACTGCTAATTTAGTTTGAAAGTTGACAATGTTTTTCTTTCTGTTTATAGTTTCTTATATTTTGAGGAGGAGAAGCACCAGGACATGTGTCATTAGTAGACATATAAATTAAGTATGGTAAGAAGGTTGCTTCTGATAAAGACCCTTAAACACAGGGACAGAAACTAATAAGTAAATTGAAAAAGTGCAGTGATTCACACCACCTTGTCCACGATATGACATAGCATGAATAGATTAAATTGCTCATCCTGTAACACAAAGTATCCACATGGAAGATGCTCCATAAATTAGAACATTGTCTAACTGCTCTTAAAGTCAACATTTTCTAAAATTGAAAGTTCAAATTCTGAGAGGGTGGAGAAACAATGAATATCTAAAATTGTCCTTAGATCTAGTAAGAAGTCATTTTCTTTTTGGTTGTTTTAACTCTGAACATGGCAGTCAAAAATATATTCTGTGTTTCTTCTAGGATCCCTAGCTTCTCAGACATTTCTGTGTCAGACACAAAAGAATAGTGACTTTAGATGGCCAAGAGTTAGCTCCTGAAGATCCCAGGAAAGTGGAATTAGTTTTCTTCTTTATGCTGTTGACTTTCTTTCCCCTCTGCGTCACACCTGAAGGCTGTCTACTAGAACTTGGTTCTCACAGATAAGGCTTCTTCACTACCACAGCCTATGGAGCACCTTGGTATGATACAGCTCAACCTAGCCTTCATTTCTTACATCTAGTTTACTTATATCTAAGAAGATCTGCTCTCATGGGATGAGGAGAATATAAGAATCATTTGTATTCTATTTAAGGGCAGAAATAATATTTGTTAAAGCTCACCATTTTTAAAAAGAAAAAAATTAGGTCAGAACATAATTTGGGATGAAATCAAATGAGAATAGCTAGCCCACTTTAGTTTCTTGATCTTCAACCACTACAAACATTAAGTACCTCATTGGTAGTTTACCACATTTAACTTCACATGTTCCTATTGCAATTTTGTTTGGTTTTGTTTTAATTTTGCCACAGAATTATATATATTTTAATGAGATTCTGTAGCTACTTAATGGCAAAATTGTTAATGTGGAGCTTTGATTACCTAATTGGTGTAAGGAACCTTAGCTCTTACTATGTCTTGTGTGCACAGTAAAGACTCTCAGCACAGCATTTGGAAGAAATAAGTAGAAAGTATCTATGCACTATTCATTTTCAGGCTGCTTGTTTGATGGAAGAGTCACTGAAGAATAAATCTCACAGTAACAGGAAGCAGATTCTCCTTCGGATTGTCTGATTTAGATATCAGGAGCAATGCCACCCTAAATGTAAACAGAATGAATGAAAGAATGAATGAATGTCCAAAAAGAATTAGCTGAAGAAATGCATTATATGCATGAATTTTGAACTCTTTTCGTCAGTGAAGTTAGGCTTGCTTTATGGAGACATTTTTCTTTTTTAGGATGTATTTATTCATTTTATTTATGGGAGTTCACTGTTGCTTTCTTGAGTCACAACAGAAGAGGGCATCAGATCCCATTATATATGGTTGTGACCCCCCATGTGGTCATTGGGAATTGAACTAAAGACCTCTGGAAGAGCAGTCAGTACTCTTAACTGCTGAGCCACCACTCACTTCTATTTTTTTTTAATTATTTTATTTATTTACATTTAACATGTTTCCCTCTTCCCTGTCTCCCCTCCATGAACCCCCAACCCCATCCTTATCTCTATCCCTTTTTCCTCTGAGAGGGTGTTTCCCCCATCGACCCACCCACTCCAGCCTCACCCCTCTCGCATCCCCCTTCTTTGGGGCACCAAGCCTCCACAAGACCAAGAGCCTCCCCTCCCACTGATGACAGATAAGGCTCTGCTACATATGTAGTGGAAGCCAAGGACCAGTCCATGTATTTGGTTGGTGGCTTAGTCCCTGGGAATTCTGAGGGGTCTGGTTAGTTGATAATGTTGTTCTTCCTGTGGGTCTGTGATCTCCTTTAGCTCCCTCAGTCCTTCCCCTAACTCTTCCATTGGAGTCCCTGGGCTCAGTCCAATGGATAGCTGTGAATATTTACATTTGTCTGAGTTAGGTGCTGGCAGAGCCTCAGAGGAGAGCCATGGCAGAGGCCTGTCTGCATGAATATCTTCGCATCAGCACTAATGCCAGCCTTTGGTGTCTGAGGATGGAATGGAACCAAAAGCTGGGTGGTCTTTGGATGGCTTTTCCTTCAGAAGTCTCTGCTCCATTTTTTTTTTGTCCCTGAATTCCTTTTACGAAGAATGTGACCAAAGCAGCTGGGATATTTTCAGTCTTGTAACCCTGTCTCTCTTGCTCCAGACTAGCTAGATGATCGAGCTAGACTACCTGTCTTCCCACCAAGACTCAAAGAGAAAATGTAAATATAAGAAGCCATGTGACCATACAGTGCAGAATTTCAAAGGTATGACCTTGCACTGCATTCTTTGTGAGAAAATATAACCCGTGCTTCCTTCAATTCATTATTTCCATTGTAGGAAGAGAACAGCAGCTACCAGCAGCTGTGCTAATTGTGCCATTATTGATAGTAGCTATATTCAGAGTGAACCATCCTGTCTGAATTTTTCCTTCATTCATGAATAAAACAGGTACGATTACAGTAGTTACCTGAATAAATGCTTGATGGAGGGATTAAGTAAGAAAATATATGGAATATTCAAATAAAGGCATGACAGAGGACTGCAACTCTTTAGAATACAATCATGGGGCTTTCTGGGGCTCAAAATTAGACAAAGAACTACAGGCAGCTGGGGAAATCAGAGAGCTGGAAAAATTGTAATCCCCCAAAGAGTGACTCCAAGTTAATCATCCACCCAGAGCTCATGTATGTGTACTATATGGGCTGGAAAATTTGTCTTTATTTACTTAGAAATATATAAGAACAATAAAATAAAGGGAGTTCATAAACTTGAGAATGAAAATGGAGAAGGGGCTCATGGGAGGCTTGGAGTGAAGAAGATGAAGGTGGGAATAATGTATTCATAACTGAAATATATAAAAATATATAAAATTGGTATTTCTGAGAATTGAAGCTGTCTGTTCTCATTTTGAATTCTATACTTAAAGGAATATAAAGAAACAAGCATTTGACTTTATTTTGTGGAACAGATACACCTTACTCTTCACGTGTCCTTGTGAATGAGACCATCTAAACTCACTAAACTGTAACTACTTTTATTTTTCTGAATGCAGTGGCCATGGAAATGAGGAACAGATGTGTCAGAACTAGGTGTGTCCAAACTTATTCAAAACAGAATGAAGAAACAACGTAAGGAGATTCCATGACCTGAAAGGAGTGAAGAGATATTGGGTAGTTACCATGAGACTTTAAAAAGACAGAAGAGACTCTGCATGAAACAGAATTATTTGACATAAGCAATGATCTAAAAGCTATAAAAAAAAATCTGAAAGAATTTAAAACTAGCTCTTTGACATGATACCCAGCCATGCTGGGAAACAGCTCAAACATTATTAAATTTTAGTTTCTTTTTGAAATTAGGTTTCATTTATTCATGGTATTAGGAGACTTTTTTTTGAACAAAATATTAATTTATCTTGATTTAATATGTAATTAAACATAATTTTCATAATTATATCCAATTCATTTCCATTTCTAAGAAATATTAGGACCTCAAAACAGAAATCTTATGGCGTTGCTATTATTTGATACAGTAACAGAATCCTTCTGGAAATAACCAAATTAACTGCTTGATTAATTCTTTTTAAAGCATTCTTCCTATTTTTTCACCAGGCCATTCATTTTTATTCATAGATTCACTCAGTAAGTTAATTCTCCATGATTCATTGGAGAAGTAAATATTCTTCCAGTTTGTCCAGTTGACCTGTTGCCTTGCATTAATTTAGATTTTCTTTCTTTCTTTTTTTTTTTTTCCGAGACAGGGTTTCTCTGCATAGCCCTGGCTGTCTTGGAACTCACTCTGTAGACCAGGCTGACCTTGTAATCAGAAATCCACCTGCCTCCGCCTCCCGAGTGCTGGGATTAAAGGCATGTGCCACCACCACCTGGCCCTTGCATTAATTTAGTAGCTTCTAATTTCTCTGCTGTCAATTATTTTATAAAAGGATTTTTCAAAAATTGTTCATCAGACAGAACTGTTTCAATATATATGTAAAATCCTCCAATTTTTCACTCATTATTTAAAGTCTTACTTGGAACTACAAAATGCAGATGTCAGACTAACTAGTCCACACATAAATTGATTTCTGAGTGTTCCAAAATACACTTGTGTTTTGATAAACATTGTAGTTGCTTATTATTGTTATAAAAATCAGGTGGAGAAATCAATCATCTTTATGTTAAGCAGAAGTCTATAAATTTCACTTAGGTTTTAATTAAAATATTTACCAAACGCCAGATATTCACATAGCAGTGTGATTAGTGAAGGAGGAGCCTGTGAATAATTTAAGATCCAAGTCTCAGCTGAATTTCCTTTTCTCCCTTGTTTTGAGCAGAGAAAGAAAAGAAAAGAGAAAAAAACAGAGTGTGAGCATACGCAGACAAAGCATAAGTGCAAGGAGGGAAGGAAGAGAGAGTACAAGGTGCTTCTGAGCACGGCTCAAGGCAGAACACAGGCTTCTCTCCAAGCCAGCCTCTCTAGTCAAGAAAAGTATGTCCATGAACCTCACTTTCCTCCCTGATAGAACTGGATTAATACTGCTCCATGCTCCTTATGGGAACTGCTCTACACAGGGTCTGGCATGGGAAAAACACTCAAGGCTTTGTGTTTGCTGAATTCATCAGAATAAATCATATGACACTCAGTTTTGAAGGATGCCACTTCCAGCATTCTTATTGACAGTTTGAATAAAGCAGCCAGAGTCAACCGGGCCCTAGATGACAGCATGGTAAATGCAATGAGCTCATAGTTTAAAGACCAAAATGAATCCTCCATGTAACTAATGAACCCCAAAAAACCAGGAAACAAAGCCATGTAAAGATTAAGGAAGGCTGAACAAACAACAAATGTTACACATGACTGTGAGAGAAGAGGAGGGGAGAGAAGGGAGAAGAGGAAAGAGGACAGGATCAAAGGAGAAAGAGGGAGGGGAGGTTAAAGGAGGAAAGGGGGCATTAACTAGTTCATCCAATGTAGAAAAAGCTATGTGTAATTAAAAATAAGCACAAGGTGGAGCTGGAGAGACAGATCCACAGTTATGAGCACTGGCTGCTCTTCCACAGGACTCACGTTCAGTTCCTCCCAGCACCCACATGCCAGCTCACAACTGACAGTAACTCCAGCTCTGGGGCTTCTGACACCCTCTTCGGGCCTCTGCAGGTACCAGGTACAAATGTGGTGTGCAGTCATTTATACAAATAAAGACACTTATACATATTAAATAATAAAATTATTAAAAAGTAATAACCACAAAGTTTGTATGTACAGCAACTTGGAAGTCAGTTTTCCTTCTTATTTTGGAGTGGACAGTTCCTTATTCAAATACTAGGTTTATCTCTGTGGCCTCATTTTCAAAGGAGAAACTAAAGCTAGAAAATATTAATAAAAAGGATGTAGAATAAAAGGAACACTCCTCCATTACTGGTGGGATTGCAAGCTGGTACAACCACTCTGGAAATGAGTCTGGCGGAC
The DNA here is from genome assembly GCA_028551405.1 of Uromys caudimaculatus. NCBI lineage: Eukaryota > Metazoa > Chordata > Mammalia > Rodentia > Muridae > Uromys > Uromys caudimaculatus. Next base: position 9,290,038 of record CM052713.1, read on the forward strand.
CCTCAGAAAATTGAAAATGATTCTACCTGAGGACACAGCTATACCACTTCTGGGCATGTTACTCAAAAGATGCTCCAACATATAACAGGGACACATGCTCCACTATGTTTATAGAATACTTATTTATAATAGCCAGAAGCTGGAAAAAACCCACATGTCCCTCAATGGAATGGATACAGAAAATGTGGTACATTTACACAGTGGAGAACTACTCAGCTATTAAAAACAATGACTTAATGAAATTCTCAGGCAAATGGATGGAACTTGAAAATATCATCCTGAGTGAGGCAACCCAGTCACAAAATAGCACACATGGTATGTACTCACTGATAAGTGGATATTAGTCCCAAAGCTCAGAATACCCATTATACAACTCACAGACCATATGAAGCTCAAAATGAAGGAAGAGCAAAGTGTGGATGCTTCAGTCCTACTTAGAACGAGGAACAAAATAATTACGGGATGTAGAGGGATAGAGGGATCCTGTAGAGTGACAGGAGGGAGAGCATAAAAGGGGGGCAGGATCAGATGTGGAAGGAGACAGAGGGGGATGGTCAGAAGGTCAGGAAATTGAATGGAGGTGTGTAGTGGTGGGGGATGGGGAACTGAGGACAGCCACTAGAAAGTCCCAGATACCAGGGAAGCAAAAGGTTCCCAGGACCCAACAGGGATGACATTAGCCACAAGCTCAACACAGGGGAGATAGGACCTGTAGACACTATATCCAGTGGATAGGCACAGCCCCCAGTTGAGGGATGGGGCTAACCACCCATCTCAAAAATTTTAACCCAGAATTGTTTCTGTCTAAAGAAAATACAGGGATTGAGTGAAGCAGACTGAAGGAAAGGCCATCTAGAAAATGCCCCACCTAGAGATCCATCCCATCTGCAGACACCAAACCCAGACACTATGGCTGATTCTAAGAGGTGCTTGCTGACAGGAGCCTGGTATAGCTGTCCCTACGAGGTTCTGCCAGAGCTTGACCAATACTGATGAGAATGCTCTAAGGCCAACCACCAGAATAAGCATGGGGACCCCAAAAGAAGGGTTAGGGGAAGGACTGAAGGAGCTGAAGGGGATTGCAACCCAATAGTATGAACAACAGTATCAACTAACCAGACTCTCCTCCCCCCCCCCCCAGAGTTCCCAGGGACTAAGTCACCAACCAAAGAATACAAATGGAGGGACCCCATGGCTCCAGCTGCAGATGTAACAGAGGGAAGCCTTATCTGCCCCAGCATAGGCGTATGCTAGGGAAGTGAGGTAGAAGTGGGTGAGTAACCCTCATAGAAGGGGTTAAGAGGGATGTTGAAATGTAAATAAATAAAATAACACACACACACACACACACACACACACACACACACACACATATTTAAAAGTATACTAATGGACCAAAATATCACAAAAAAGTTAAATATTTTCTTTTAAGCAGTTAGATTTGTCAAAAATACGATGGAGTTCTCTTGATGGTAATACTATATTTTTATGATTTTTATAAGCAGTGAATTTGAAGTGTGAAGGAAATATCATTTTAAGTAATATCCTTAGGTTTTTCTATATATCTTTTGTGTCAATCAAAAAGAATGTAACTCTTGTCAAGGAATACCTCAAATAATAGGACATTTGGAAGAAATAATTAAATATTTTCAAGAACGTATTAGCAAATAAGGTGCAATGAGCAATCATGTTACTAAAACTTGTGTTAATAAAACAGATCAATGAAAACACAGAGAGGAGCTGAAAACCTGTCTTAGTGTTAAGAGAGTTTACCAGCAGGCATGAAGACCCAGGTTCAATCTCGTAATAGGAAATGCTATACCCACATAAATATACCATGCACACAATATGAACATAAATATACCACACATATCACACAACACATACACACACACACACACACACACACAAACATCACCCCATACACACACACACATCACAACCCCACACATGCATGTGTACACACACCCATATGTACCCAGACAAACACATAATTCAAGTTGGAAAGAGAAATTGTGTTCTCTAAGGAAAGAACATAGTTTTTACATCTATGTACATGAAGACTCAAAAGAATGAAAGACAAAGAATGGCCTGAAAAATCTATTTTAATGTAATACTTGCCAAAATTCATAAAGTACATCAGTTCACAGATCTTGGATCTCAAGTCACCAAGCATGAAACAAAGAAAGCACACCCAGCTACATTGTCACAGGAGGAGGAAGAAGAATGATAAAGATAGGAAGTGAAGGGAAAGGAGGTAGAGGAAGAGAAGGGAGAGGCAACGACATTGCAATAATGGATTACAATGGAATTAAACATGGGAAAGAAATGGTAGAGGGGGTAAGCATGGGGGAGACCATGAACCAATAGAAGTTAGAAGTCTTTGTTGCAACTGCTGTTCTTTAACCCTGCTGTTACCTACATTAACCTTATCTTATCAATGTGTTCTACTGAAAATGCAAGCATCCTCTCAATACCAAGAGTAGCCTTCCTTATCCTATCCAAAGTGAGACAAAACCTCCAGTGCCTGGAACTGCTGGGAGTATCAATTCTTATATCTATAGTGCTCTGTACTCTCTAAAGAGAATATACATGTCATGGTAATTCTACTGTTTTCTCTCTTATACATAGAAAACTCATCTGCTTTGTATTCATCACAGAAGATGTGATGAGTGCACGCGCGCGCACACACACACAGAGAAAGAGAGAGAGAGAGAGAGAGAGAGAGAGAGAGAGAGAGAGAGATTTCATTCTCATTCTCCTTGTAAGAGGAGTCACAGAGTCAGACCTAGGCACAATATAATATTAAGTTTCATAACAGCATAAATCCTTAATAAGTTCAAACAATTTCACAAGAATCTTTCTTGATTTCTTTTGGCATCTGAAATTTAGCATTACTTGAAGTTCAATCACTGAACACATTTATTAAAGTTTGTTGTTGTATTCATTTTCGGGGAGAGCAAGAAGGAAACTTCTCAGTAATCAGAAAATATGCAGTAGAATTTCCCCCATTTGGAAAAATCTGAAGGGTCAATACATCTGAAGTGCAATGGACCCACCTTTGTGAAAACCACCTGTGTGACCATGCTATCTTCCTTAAGACTTGCTTGTGTACTTGTAAGATTTTCTTCCTAGAAGTTGATCATTTTCTGTAGTTTCTGGTATTTAAACACCCTGTTTGTAAACTTGACAGTGAGCTTTCCTTCTCACTTCATGTCACTTCATGTTACAAGCATCTGCACCTGCCCTTCAGTTGTTTCCATCAGGTAGAACTTCCGTGGCCCACCTCTATCAAGCATACTGAGGATGAACTTCAAAGCCAAAGACAAGCTCACAGTTTGCCATTTAATGAAAAGTTGAATGCTCTCACCATTGTAAGAAACAGCATCAAAAAGGATGCCTAAGTTGCTATACTCATATCAAGGACAAATTTATTTAACAGCTATGAAGGGAAAATAAGTATGTTCAACTGTCATACTTAAAACTGTAAAGACATATTGCATGGTGAGAACTTGATTAAGATAAAATGGAGATTAGGTTTATGGAGCCAGTAAGTAACTCTGGGTTAGTGGGAGAAAGAGTGAGGAAGGGAGAGGGAAACAGTGAGGGAGATAGATGGGCAAAGGGGAGAAAGAAGGAGAGACGGAGAGTTGGGGAGAGGGAGACATGGCAAGGTTGACAGAGGAGAGGTGGAGAGGTAGAGAGGTAGGGACATATCTCTAATGTATGTCCTGAGATTTCCCTCTAAACCCACTGAAATCCTGTCTCTCTTTTCTCTGTGTTTCAAGTTTCTGCCAATGACAAATTTGAGTCTTATTCTTAGTCTGTATAAGTAATTTACGACACAGTTTTGAGTAATCTGAGTAAACATTGAGAGACTGAAATTATCTCCTGACAGTTCTTAATTAGATTAATGTTAGTAAAACCCAGAGAATGCCAAGTGTCATCACTGTGTCTGCTATAAACAGCTGAGTTACACAATTAGCACATTTTATAACCTTAGCTTCCTAGAACAATGTTTGCTTTGAACAAAATGCTGAAAATGTTTTACCAGCATCCTAGCATTTATCCACCTATTTTCCTATGTTTTCTATTGTATGCTCTGGGTTTTTATTGAGAGGTAGTTTCCAGTGAGAAAGTATACACTGCTGTATTTACAGTAAAATGACCTGTGACAACTAATTGATTATTTTTGTGTGGGGGTGGTTTGTTTTTTTTGTTTTTTTGGTTTTTTTTTTTTTTTTTTTTTTGGTTTTTCAAGACAAGGTTTCTCTGTGTAGCCCTGGCTGTCCTGGACCTCACCTGTAGACCAGTCTGGCCTCGAACTCAGAAATCCGCCTGTCTCTGCCTCCCAAGTGCTGGGATTAAAGGCATGTGCCACCACTGCCTGGCTAGTTGATTTTTTTTTAACTGACAGAAGAATTTGTGCAGTTATCTCCGTAATGCTGTGTGTCTTCTCTCAAACTCACAAGTGAAAACATATCAAATTTGTTCTATAGTAACACCTCAGATCAATTAAAACATAAGCAAGATACATCTACAGCTTCATGCTCCTTCAAGTCAGATTTCCCACCAGTGCATTGATCCTATTGATAGGGGTCTCAGGGTAAAACTTGAAATCACCCACCAAATATTTGTTCATTGAGAGGAGTTGTTCCCAGTGCAGAGTCTTATATTCATAAGTAACATAAAACATAAGCAAATTACTTCTTACGTATGAATAAGAGCATCATTAAGATAAATATAATCTCTTCCTAGGTAACTAAAAATACTTAAAGCACATATGTAAATATACATACATGCATGGGCATTTTAAAACAGATTATTTTAGGTACATATATTCATATAAATATATGTATATAGGGAAGTCAGGGCAGTGTGGGTAATCTCTTGAATCTCTTGATGGTTCTCCATCCTCTTTAGTTTTTTACTGGCTCCTGTTATTCTCCTTCTCTCTGTTATCTGCTATGGAAAATTTCTGGATGTGGCATTATTGGTCTTTGATAGTTTCTTCAGCTTAATCAACAGTGGTGGTTTGATGTGCCTGGCAATGGTGTCAGAGAACATGTGGGAAACTAGTTACTCTAGTGGCCCAGGCAGAATGGTGCACACCCAGTGAATGCTGGGAGCTGTTTTGTGGTTTCTTGGCAGTGTGACTGAAACCAGAAGGAGGATGTGGAATGGGATCACTCCCTCCTCAGTGACTTTAAGAGGGGTTGTGGTTAGCATACTCAAAGCTCAAATTAACTATAGGCAAGGGTTTGCCAGGCACAGCCCCTAACATTGAAAGGCATCAAGACTGAGCTATTTTTCCCCAGAGACATAGACTTTTGTGTACAAAGATTCATGAATACTTTCTCATTAGATATAGAGTTAAAATTCTCAGCTGAGGTAGGAGGAACACATGTTTGAAGCCAGCCTTTGGAAGAGCAAGACCACATGTAAAAGAGAAAGACCTCAGCTATCCATCTTTGGTAATGTCACTGCGGATATGCTACTTAGCGTCTTCCAGTGAAAGTCACTCATCTGTGAAATTCAAGTTGCATGAAGTATTGATCACATAGATGTGGCTTCCTGAGCAAGTAGCTATGACATGGAAATTGCTCAATTGAGAGTCAGTATTCCTTTAATTACAGTTGTCTTTTGATTTCAACTTATATCTCTTATGTTCGAAGTTCTAGCTGAAACATTGATTTAAAAATCACACAAAATGCATGTGACCAAACTGTAAAATATCAGAAAATATGTAGAAACTTTTATATTTTGCTGTAGATCAAGATCAGACAAGAGCTCAGTGACATGAAATTAACAGCATCTATGGAAGAATCTTGGTATCTTCAGCAACTGCAACACCACCATGATTTTTTTTTTTTTTGTCTTTTCGCCATTGTCTTCATAGCTTGCATCTTGACATTAGAAAAGTCATCCATGTCATCTACTTTCACTGTGCAATCAGAGAGATTATAAAGATCGATGATAAAAAAGATGATAGGATGGGAAGTTAATGAGAAATGTTTTTAGGACTTGTATGGAAAATGACTCATGAGCTATGTACTACACATGACTATAACACACAAACACACACACATGCTTGAACAAAATATTTTTCCAGGCAACAAATATAGAAAAGAAATCAAAGAATTGGGCTTATTATGAAACTAAGTCTTTCAAAAGTCAAAAATAAATTGAATTTTCAAGTGTATATGGTACATTGCCTTTGCATTATTTTAAGTCTTTATTTGACTTCTGGTAAAATCTGATCTTCTCTGTCCATGAAGATCCATAACTCTTTCTAGTTTGCTATAAAATATATAAATACATTTCTGCATATGTCATTAAAAAATTATTCCGATGGCCCCATCTTCTTCTATGTGTTTCTTATATTTTTTAAATCAAACTTCTTCACACTTTTTTGTTAGCTTTTTAGAATTACTGTCAGATTGCTATTGATAGCATTCTCTTGTTGTTGTCCTAACTTCCTGGTGTCTTTAGTTAGGTTCTTAATTTTGAAATATACAATCACCAAATTTTGGCAATTAATTTGATCAACTTGAAGATTTTAGCTTTGTTGATTTTCTGCGGATTTTAGTCTATGACTTTATCAAATACACTTAAATTTTAATATTTTTTTAAATAATATTTTCTGTCTTTTATAATAACTTTTTCTGTCTTTTACTGTCTTCCATTTTATTCATAACTTCCTCCATATTGTAGATATCTTAGAGTCCCCTTTTATTGCATATTAGCTGATTAGCATCTTTCCCCTTACATTTTTATAAGTATAAAAATAGCAAATAGTTCAGGTTTAATAAGGCAAGAGATGCTGTTTTGTCACAGTGTCTCTTCAGACAGTGTTAGCAATTTTTTTAAAAGTTTAGGCCAAACTTTAAACACACTTTCAGGCTGCTCCTTTCAAAGATTTTATGTTATTATCTCATAAATTTACTACAACTTATGTTGGAATTCCTAGAATATACTTTGTTTCACTGGACTCTTTTTTCTCCATTTTTTCACATTACGGCTATCTTCTGGAGCACTGGACTTACACTGCCCCTGCCCCCCAGCATCTGCTATCAGGCTTCATGCACATCAGCAGATGAACAATGTCCCTTACAAATTCGTCTTAGTTTTTTAAAGAAAGCCTGACCCCTTCAGCGCATTGTCAGAACTCTGGCATTGTGCACAAGAATTCTGCATATAGAGACACTGAATTCCTCTTAATAAAGGAAGGGACCGCCTTCTGTGCACTGGCATTTTTGAAGGGTCCAGTTTCCTGAGATCCTTGCTCTCTGAACACTGTTTCAAGGTCACCACAGCTATTCCTGAGGGATCTCTTCCCAGTGCTTAGACTGTCTATCTCATCCTCCTAGAGGGTCTCTTACAAGGCTAAAGAGTTGGCTCAGTGGTAAGGAGTGGGTACTGCTCTTGCAGAGGACCTAGATACCCAGAACCTACTTTGAGAAAATCACTACCTGTGGCTCCAGCTCTAGGTCCACTGTCTCTGGTCTCCTGCACCTTCATTCACATGCAGGAACCCAAACACAGACCAATACCCACATATGCCTAATTAATAATAAAGTAAATCTTAAAAAATAAAAAGAACTCAAAGCACTCATAGGCCTCATTCTACTTGTTTTGGCCTAATTTCATCACAGATATGGATTGTCTGTTAGTAGTTGTCATACTGTGTGATGGTCATAAATGTAATTGTTCATGCTTGTAAATATGCATGCATGATTATCACTTTACTATGTAAAAGTGATTACCAATGTCCTATAATAGTTTTTATATTCATCAATTGTATACTCTTTAAATAGTGTAAATAAATATCTTCTAAAAAGTTAAGATTTAACATGCTTGAGTCTGAGGCAGGAGGATTAGGAATTCTAGCCAGCTTAAGCTATCCAGTGAGTTTGAGGATAGCTTTAACTACATAGTAAGGGTGCAAAAATAAAAAGTTGGTTTTAGACTTTGGATTTGCTTTTAGAGGATTTCAACCATTCATACTGTGGTACAGGGGCCATTTAGAGTTGTGAAGGTAATGGCCCCAAGATTGTTGATTCTGACCCAGCCTTAGTGAGAAGACAACTGAAGTCAGGCTATGTCACAAGAAGAGAAAACACCCTGGGCAGAGGAGTGCCTGTTCCCAACTTTCTGAGTTGATTTTAAGTAAAAAGGTAAGCGAGAGCAAGCCAGAGCCCATATTGCACTCAGACCCCTCCAACTCCCTTGGCTCAGAGCCCAAAGACTCCAAGCCTCTGACAAGTCTCTGTACCCACCCATTGCCTCTCCCCTATCTCCCACTTCCATGAGCCTACTCCTGCAAAGACAAACATGCACTGCTCAGATGCACACCACACCAGCCTGAAGAAAGATAATATTCCCACCTGTCCTCAGAACCTTCCCCTTCCCTTGCTTGTGAGCCAAAAGACTCAATAAGCTGACACATACCCTCCCTCCATCCCACACACCACCTTCCCCAGCTGCTGTACATGACCCTTCTGCTGGTGGATATCTGCTGTTCACGTATAGGGCACACCTGTCAGAAGAAAAGAGATCTCCTGCTGGATCCTAAGAAATGCTACCTAACAGAAGTCCAGTCACCAACTCCGAAGACTCCCTACTGGACCACCAATCAGCCGTGCCACCAGAAATATAGACCACAAGGACCACACTCAGCCATTCCTGTAGTAGCACTCTCTGTTCTTTCCTGCTGAATGCTTACCCCAATGTCTCATTTCCCTTGAACACCTTTAGCTGCTGGTATCTACCTTTGTGTTTGATGGCACCTCCCAACTTTGACATTGCTCATTCTTACTAATCTTTCCTTTGAAATCATTATTTACATATTTATCCTGTAGATTTTAATTCCTGACTAGAACACTTGCTCCATAAAAGAACATAGCTTGCTCAAGTTTGCACAAATGTGGAAATCCAAGATTTAAAATCAAGGAGCACATTCTAGGGCAAGTGATTTCAACAACACATCTCAAATCTTGTCTTGTCACAGCACATGCTGGCTCAGGCAATTACTTCAATTGACAAATACTGTCATATTTAACTTAATATTGTAGTTGACAGGCTGTATATATCATGCAATTTTGTCATCATTCAGATGTGCTGTCTTTTTAAAAAATGGAACTTGTAATATTATTTGTCATTACAACCTTCATGGGTTGAAGGCAGGTCTTTTTTTGGTCCATAAGTGTATTTTAATTGGAACTTGTTATTGATTTTATATTTATTCAGCACTTTCATGTGTCCATATCCTTAGATCAGTCAGTGAGACAATTAAAAAGTGTCTTACTTGTTGTGATTAAAGATTAAAGTGCTAGCTCACAATAGCACTCACCAAACTCAAGTAAAGCCAACTCCCTATCTGTCTTAGTCAGGGTTTCTATTCCTACACAAACATCATGCCCAAGAAGCAAGTTGGGGAGGAAAGGGTTTATTCAGCTTACTCTTCCACGTTGCTGTTCATCACTAAAGGAAGTCAGGACTGAAACTCAAGCAGGTCAGGAAGCAGGAGCTGATGCAGAGGCCATGGAGGGATGTTTCTTACTGGCTTGCTCAGCTTGCTTTCTTATAGAGCCCAAGACTACCAGCCCAGGGATGGCACCACTCACAAGGAGCTCACCCTCCTTGATCACTAATTGAGAAAATGCCTTACACCTGAATCTCATGGAGGCATTTTCTCACCTGAAGGTCTTCTCTGTATTAACTCCAGCTTGTGTCAAGTTGACACAAAAATCAGCCAATATACTCTCTGTAGCCAGTCATTTGGCTTCATTGCTGATTCTTTTTTCTTCCACCCTTTCAACCTCCTACCACTAGATAGGAGAGAAAAAAGGATAGATGAGAAGGGAGTTGTTATCATTAGACCACTTCATTTTGATTTCCTTGGTTGAAGTTTGATCTTCTAATTTTTTTTCCATTGTTCTACTTTGTACATTACTACTTAGCAAAGCCCATCCAATAGCAATCAACAGCAACCCAAAAACAAGCCCCCTCTAGGGTCCCTAGCATTTAAATACCCTCTGAAGATTTCCTGGAATTCCAAAAGCCAAACACTCACAGCAACTGTCTTCAGCTGGCAAAATCATACCCCTTCTACAGCACAAGGCAAATCATAGTCAGCTACTTGGAACAATATGAAGTAGCCCCCATCCCATACCTGGGCTAAAATGAAAACACATTCATTCTTATAGATATCTTATAGATAAATATAAATTATATTTATCTGTTTTTAATTAAATCAAAATTCTCACTACACCTATCCAGACATTCACCAGCTTTCTCTCTGCTGTGTAAAGTTCAGGATGGTGGGTTGAAATTCATCACAGTGACCTAGGAGGGCTTTGCCTTATAGAGTCAAGATTGTGACTTGCTGGGATTAACAAACTGATCAAGAATAGATTTCAGACTACAACTAAATTAACAGATAGGTTTAAGGAGAGATGGCTTACAGCAAGTGTCTAGATCTTTAGAACTCTCAAGAACATCAGAATCTTACATTAAAATGAAGATTCAAAAACCTGTCTGCAACAGACGTTGCAGGTCCACAAAGGAAGGCTTAAAAGCTGTGATATACATATAAATGAGTTAAATTTGTGTAATTTGAATCTAGGTCATAACTGTACAAGAAAGAATTAGGAAGATGGGGGTACAGAGTCAGCTCTGGGGATTAGGTGATGGATATTACTTATTTCACTTTAATAAAGGTCAGTTTCAAATTTTTCTTTTTTTCTTTAGAAGTCTTTTACTAAGGTTTTATGTGCTGTGATTTTTTTCTGCTAGTATTGATATATTAGGGAGAGCAACCTCTACCCTCATACTACCCTTGCAAGCATGACGGTGAATTCACTTCTTTCTCTTTAGTCTTGCTTACCATCTAGTATTTCATACTTTTAGGTCCTCTTAAGCTTCTCCTCTAGACATGCAGGAGGATAGTACTTTGGCAGCCTCTTCAAAATGTGGCCATTAGATGTTCCTTTATCCAATGAAAAGGAGGTTTCCAGGAAGTTTTACTCATTCACTGTCACTGAACTCTTTGCTTGAGCTAACAGATTGTAGCTCTGTCATCTTCATGCTCATTGGACTCCATGGAATAGTGTCTGCATGGCTGTTAGTAATCCAAAGCATGGTAGACATTAGCCATTGTCAGACACCCCTAGGTTCCTTGATCACTTAATGTATTGTTCAACTCTTATCTTCGCTGGGAAGAAATTAGGAGATGAGATGATTCCACTTGGGAGGATTTTCGCCTATAATTTTGAATGGAGTCAGACATATCATGATTAACAGCCCAAAACAGTCTGATATTGTTCATCCCCAAGCAGCTAGTCATGATCATGAGAAATTATCATATAATTGTAATATCAAACTTTAAAATTCTTAAGTAAACGATGATATCTCTTCTTTGTTTATTGGTAAGTTTTAAGAACTTTCTCTCTTTTTCATTTACTCAGCTACCTTTTAGAGTCTTCTTAGATATTATATAACTGATGAAGTACTTGTCAAAATAAACTTTAAATTTTAGTACCCATATTGTATACTGTGATAATAATGCTTGTGTGTGTTTGTGTTTGTGTGTGTGGTTATGGAAGATATATCGTAATTTATATATATTTTCCTCAATATATTTCAAATCTCATAAGAGACTCTGCCATTCATCCAAGCTATGTTTTCATATTATTATGTTTTATATGAGTATTATACTCATGACACAATTAGAAGGCTAAAGACACAATGTTTTTTTTTTTCACAGCTTATTGAGGACTTTGTTCATTATTATCAGAGAATAAAATATTCAATTTCTACAAACAGATTGGTAAATGTTTAACCACAATTACACATGAAAATGATTTTGTTGCTTAAATTACAACTTTAAGAACACATTTACTGAACGCTTATTCAAAGTAATTCTGCTATTGTTCCCTATGATCTTTCTAGAGTGATTGAAGTCAACTAATTGAATACTTAACTAATTATACGAAGAACTGAATCTCTTCTCAGTTCCAAGATCAAGGTGATTTCATCTCAGATTCTCAACTAATAGCTGTGGCTGTGAAGTTCTCTCGCAACAGCTGAACTCATTTTGATATGTAAATGAAGAAACAAAGCAAACAGGAGTTATGCTACACATTGCAGCAGCATTAAATGGATAGTGAGATGCCTCGCAGTGTTTCAGGAAAATTATGAGTTGGCAGCCAATCAACTCTTTGTTTACCAGAGTACTGGGATGTGTATTTCACTGAAAGTAAGAAAAACCTGGAGTCTTGATGAGCTTTTAGGGATTTGAGTCATATCTCACCCCAAACAGAAAGGATCAACTTGTGGTTTCTAATTAGAAAAGAAAAGCTCCAGGAGATATTTCTAACAAATGGCTTCGCTACCTAAGACTTTTGAAAACACACAATTAAAGATTCTAGGCAGGTTGTTTAATTTGTTTAAGCACTGCTTTTAAATTAATACCCTTGAGACATTAAATAATTTCCTTGTGATAATCTAGTAAATTATGGTCACAATTATTGGCCAGGTGTGTTAATACTAAGAGCAACCACAACTGAGTTTATGCTTGTTTTAAAATTTTGCTTGTAACTTCATTGTTGTATATTTCTAATTAATATTTCATACCCTCTTATTAAATACAATAATCTCTCAAAATATTAAATAGCATGCCATTTTAACAGAGGGCTTGGCACTGTGGTTAGTATAATTTTTATTAACTTCTATATACACATATGTGATTTAAAACTGAGATATGTTTAATTATTAAATAAAAGAGACCAATGTCTTGTCTGCCATTCTTTTTTGTCCTAAGTAAACAAAGTCCTCAATAAAGCTCATGCATTACAAAGTGTTAGAAGATATTTCTCAACTCCATCATGTTCTGATTGTGTATAACATAATGGTAGTTATCACAGTTAAATTTCCCATATCATGTTGAAATCATTTGTTACCAAATTTCTGTCTTAACTATAAATATTATGAGTTTAGAGAACTTAATTTATTATTTTGTATATTTTCATCTTCAGATATATGTCCTGATTCATGGTAAACAATGTTTGTCTAATACAACTACTACATGAGCTTGTGATACACATTTATGCACGCCATCATTATCAAGGCTCACAGCAAACCCTTCAGTTTAAATCTATATAAATGTAATTTATACATTAGTACACTAAGCTATGACAGGATTAAGTCAAATTTCCAGGTTAAAATGTGAGAAACCTTTGTTTTATTCATTTTTACTGAATCACCATAAAATATTTTGCCATAGCACATTATGGATCTGAAATCCTCAGAGAACAGCAGATTTTGTCATCATATTGCCTGACATTTGAGAGAAGAAAAAGAAAGCTTATGTGATACCTATTCACAGAGCAGACCTTTTATGGGAATGTGTGCAGGTCCTGCCTGTCAGTCCTTAGACTATGCACTACACTACTCACACCATGATAGACTCTTACCCTGGTCTCACTTGCAAAGATGAAAATAAAATGAGCATTTGGTTATGGTAACTGCTGACAATTATTTCTGCACACTGTGATGGAAGCCATTGTTGAAAGTCAAGCACTTGTCTTTTGATTTTTGACCAGGAACCTACTTGAGGATTTTTACAGAGCTGTTTTCCTCATCCTTTCAGTTAACCTCATTAAATTAATCACTAGCAATTCAGCGTTTAATGTGTAAAGGCACTTTAAAGCCATGGTTTTTATTAATTCTTCTACAGTTTCCATTTCTTACGGGATTCTCTGTTACATCTTGCTCTATACATCACAAAGTCTGTTACAATGTGGTCTAATAATTAAAATTTGCACTATAACTTTTCCTACTATTACATGAAATTAGTCAAACTGGAGAGTGTTGACATTAAAAAGGAAAAACAGACACAAACACAGAGCAGTGGAAGAGAAGAGAGCTTGTACATGAATTCAAGCAACTATGCCCAACTTGCTTTTGACAAAGCACTATTAGAGAATATCCAGTTTTCAGAATAGTGCTGGAAATTGTGCATCCACATGTAGGATGTAAAATTAGAGTCCTACCTCTCTCCACTTTAAAAAAAGAGTTTCTAAAATACCTTTTAAATATTTAAACATAATTCATGAAATAGGAAACTAATAGAAGAAAATTTGTAGAAAATTCTACAGGACACTCTAATAAAAAGTCCAGCCTATTTTACATAAGCCCCTGCCCACAAAAGTTGACTAGTACAATTAAAGAAATACCCATCAGGGTAACACACAACATAGAGAATGGGGGAAATTATTTTCTAACTTTGCATCTTATGAGGAACTGATATCCAGATTATACCCATAATTGTAATTTAATACAACATAAAAATATATAATCTGTTTTTAAGGTGACAATTGATCTTAACTGATATTCCTCTAAAGACACAGAAGATAAGAGTGACAGGGCAAATGTAGCCAAAATATCTAAGGTACATGTGTGAAATTTAACTTTGTACTTCTTTCTAAAACTTAAATTTAATTAGAATTTCTATTTTGCACTCTTTTATTAAGAGTGCAAAATAAAAGGAAGGGAATAGGGTAAAAAAGAGGCATGTGAAAAAATTAACATCCTTATTATTCACAAAGTAACCAAAATGAGTTAGTTTCCATTAAAAATGACACTATAAAAAATAAAAACAAACAAACAAAAAACAAACAGACAAAAAAAACCCAATAACAATAACAAATGCTGAGACAGATGTGGGTACAGGAACCCCTATGAAAGTACATGGTAAGGTAGCCATTAGTGGGGTATAAACAGCTGATGATCTTTGCAGATTTCCCTACTTTTATTTCTATTGTTGTGAAGAAGCACTCTGATGAGAAGCAACCAAGGGAGGAGAGGCTTTCTTTGTCTACAGTTTCAGGTTACACTCTAGCATTTGGGTGACATCAAGGCAGGAACTTAAGTTGCTAGTCACATCACATCCACAGTCAAGAGCCGAGAGAAAAAAATAGATCCTTCATGACTGATAGCTTTCTGCTCATGCTTACCAAACTTTCTAGCCTCTTATTCAGTTCAGAGTACAGTCTATGAGAAGGTCCCTCCCAAGGAATAGTCAAGACAAGAGACATGGGTACACTCCAGCTTGATCTAGATACTTCCTCAATAAGACTTAACAACAGATGATTCTTGCTTGTGCCAAGTTATCAGTTAAAACCATTTCAGAGATGAAAGATTTGGGACATGATTGGGCATTGATGAGGCAGGAAGGGTTGAGAACCAGGATCTAACTGGCACTGTAAGATGAAATAGATCAGAGGACACACCCACACATACTCAAAATATCTGCCATACTTTGTTATTTACAACATTTAATGAGACAGCTCCAGCCTGAGCCAAAACTTTAAGCAAAAATAAACTTGTGTTCTTTATAACTTAACCTAGTATTTTGTTATTAGCCACAACATTGTTTTTAATGCATTTAAAATGTTTTGTGTTATCAAAGAGCTTGTCAAGAAAAGAAAAAGACTGCTTCCAGAATTCAGTGGAAGACTATTTGCATAATGTGTGAAACACAGGGAGGAAGAGGAGGAAAAAGTTCAGAATAGGAGAAAATATGTTAAATCAATATGTTAAATTTTGGCAAGAAGAGTATTTAAGGAGTTTCAGATAATGACTGACATTATATGATAAACACATGGAAACCCAAAGAAAAAGGCACATATCCCTCAGTACCGACAGCAAGGAAAATAATGCCATATCTTCAAGAATTTCTTTAGCCTACCACAATAGGCTTACAAAATACTATTTTCTTTCAAATTCATGTTTGCAGATATCATTTCATTATAATTTTTAAAAAGTAGCATTTAAATAAAACCTTAATGTTTGAGGTCAGTAGTTAAAAACTTTTGGTGCATTTGCTGAGGGTAGAGTCCCATATCAGGCAGCACACAGGACTTATAGCTAAAGTATCCCTCACCCTCTTCTGGTCTCTGAGGGCACTTTCACTCATGTTGGTACACAGACACATGCACATGCACGCACGCGCACACACACACACAAGCCCATAATAAAAATAAGTAAATATGTTCACCAATACTGAGAAACATTCTTACATTGCTCTTTATGAACACTATTCTTATTGTAAATGCAGACATTAATCTGAATATATGCACATGTTAATTTACAAGAAACTGTATACAGAATATTATTAAAGCAAATGTGCTGTTATAAAGTGTGTTATCAAAAACATAATTTTAAATACTAGATAAATAATATAAACTTTCTAAGACTGCTAATATTGAATAAGACTGTGATAAGAAATGGCTTGGGACAAATCTTAACAACATGTTTAAATATTCATTTATGTGATGGGTACAGGAAACAAGAGATTAACTTCAAAGCCATGCATGATTTGGAGGTGAGTCTGCTCTATATAGAGAGATTCAGGCCTGGTATTCCTGTCCCTGTACCAGAGATGCTCTGCAACACCTGAACAATACAGATACAGATGCTTGCAGCCAACTCTTGAACTGAGCAAAGGGACCCCAATGGAAGAGTTAGGGGAAGGACAGAAGGAGCTGAAGGGGATTGCAATTCCATAGGAAGAACAACAATATCAACTAACCAGACACCCCAGACCTCCCAGAGACTAAACCAAGAACGAAAGAGTACACATAGAGGGACCCATGGCTCCAGATGCATATGTAGCAGAGGATTGCCATATCTGCTATCAGTTGGAGGAGAGACCCTTGTTCCTGTTCAGGCTTGATACCCCAGCATAGGCAGATGCTAGTACAGTGAGGCTGGAGTGGGTGGGTGAGTAAGTGGGGGAGCACCCTCTTAGAAGGAGGGGAAGGGCGAAGGAATGGGGGTTTGCAGAAGAGAAACCAGGAACAGGGACAACATTTTAAATGCCAATAAATAAAATAACCAATAAAAGAAAAAAAAGAAAAAATTTGAGAGCTCCAGAAAAAGCAGGCCTATGTAAAAGAAAGACTGTCTCAAGACAGAAATGGGGTTGGGAGTAGAGGTGTTCAAAGATAGTTCAAAGACACACTCTACTTCATTAGTATAAACTTAATTCACAATTATATTCATAAATTGCTGAATTGAATTTCACAAAAGAAGATTATGCATAAGAACAGATATTGAAAGTAGACAGGTCTTAATATTAGGGTTTTTATTTTTTCTTGGCTGCTGTCATTTCATAGTTCTTTATTTTCTTTCCCTGTTCTTCAATAAATGTAAATGAACAAGATAAACACTCACTGAATCCCCTGCTCCAGGGTACAGTCTAGTAGAGAGAGCATCATGGTTCTCATGCTGTGATTGGTGAGTTTCCTCACTTGTATAAAAAACCTTGGCGTCACCCACATATTTCAGTCTGACCACCTCACTTGCCTTCTCTGTATTCCCTGGCTTGTTTTGTCTCTCCATTTCTGTTTGTTCCTGGTATTATTTAAAAAAAATATTCATCTTACTCTATTTCTCAAAATTCTCTCCTGTGACTTATGCCATTTCTTTAAAATACACAAACTATACATCAGTTTTCAGAGAGTGATTACACTCTGTCTGGCTTGGGAGAACCATCAGCCTACAGAGTAAATACTAAACCATGGATGGTTCCAGGAAAGGACCTTAGAATATGGCTCTGACTTTCATCTCTGTCTCTTCAAACACCTCTGTCAGCTACATTGAAATTCTTACTGTAGCTCAAATGCTGCATGCTGCTTGTTCCTGCTACAAACATGGCCTGTTATATGTCACCTTGTGACACATGGAGTATTTGTGTGCTTTATGAAAGCCTCTTTATAGTACAAATCTGTCACCATATAAAATCTAGGGTTCTGTAGAATTTCGATCAATCTGTTTATTATCATTAATGTTATTATTACCTGTCCGTGACTATCTCCCAATATTATTCTTCTCTGTTTCTTAAGTTAAATACCTTTCTCTTTCTTAGTTAGCCTTGTTTGTACCTAACATTGTCCGCCAGTTTCTATAGGGAATTAATTATATAATGTCAAGAAAAGGATCTATGTTAAATGTAAACATTTGTCAACTCACCACTCACTGCTCCATCTCAGCTCTGGCATCTACTACACTTTTCCTTCATTTTCAACTTTCTACTTGAGCAAAAAATTTCATCTGAAACCTGGACATTTGGTATAGCATGAGAAAAGATTGCATGTGTTATTCATACATCTGTCTTCTTTGACATCATCCCCACAGAGCTGGGAGAGCACTGTCCTCATACTGCCAGGCAGAACAGATCACGGCTCCCTGTTATGCATGGTTGGCATCTGAGGCATTGCTTGCTGCTGTGGAGTGGGGTTGAGATCCTGGCTTCCCTAATCTCCTTGACTGGGCAGAGGGAGAATGCCTGCTCTGATGTGGCAAAACTGCTGTGGCCCAGATCCTTCAGGACTGACATGGGGGCAAGTTGTGGACTCTAACCAGGAGCACTGAGAACATGGCCTCCCCTGTTGGTCCCTCTAGATGGGTTTGGAGCCATGTCACTTTATACAGGCAGATCAGAAATGTCAGGATTCCCACACCATTTACTAGGTTGCAATATACCAAACCATTGCTTTCCTGTAGTGTACTACAATAGCATGTGTAATGGCCAGATAGATAGCCTGTCTCCTTGAGATGGGCTGCCGTGGTTCACTGAACAAAGAGGGGAGCTTTATCACAGCTTCAACTTGACAATATCCCCAAACCTGACAACCTTAGCATGCCTGTTTTCCCTACTTTTCACTCTTTGTTTGTTTTGCTATATCCAGAATTGACATTTTAGTTTCTATTTCACTAAAAATAAAAATGAGCCTTTCTACCATGACATAACCCTGCCCTGCTCCATGAAGAAATTTCTTTTATTTGTTGATGTTTTTCATGTAAAAAATTTACTCATTTACTGGATTTCTAAAAAATTTCCTATTTCTTTGCTGTGGTTTAAATGTATGTCCCCTTAAAATCCACATATTAAAACGTAATCACCAATGCAGCAGTGTTGCTCATTATTGGAGATCTTCAGAGCATGATCCCATTACAATTGGATATGGGAATTGCTTTCATCTCTTTCATTACTCAATTCCCAGGATGCAAGTGTCCCAGAACTCACCTTAGAAAGAGAGAATGGCCTTATCAGAGAGAAAATATGTTTATTCCTTGGTCTAGGCTTCTTCATCCTTAAGGATTTTGTGTGATAAATTTCGAGTTTATGTTCATTACCAGGTCTCTTGACTTTATTATATTAACACAAGTTGTAATGTTTTTTTTCTTAACTAGAAACAATTTTTTTTTGATACTTTATTTATATTTCCAATGTTTCTCCTTTTCTGGGTCTCCTCTTTGGAAACCCCCTATCACCTCCCCAACCCACCTCTATGAGGGAAATCCACCTCCCACCCTCCCGCCCACCCATCCCCATATTCCTGCCTTGACATTCCCCTTTACTGGGGCCTCTAACACCCTCAGACCCAAGGGCTTCTCCTCTCTCCCTGATGGCCATCGAGGTCCTCCTCTGCCACATATGTGCTCCAAACCATGAGTCCATAGATGTTTATTCTTTAGTTGGTGGTCCAAATTCCAGGACGACAGTGGGGGGGGGGTCAGGCCCATTGACACTCTTGCTCCCTCCATGGGACTGCAAATTCCCTCAGCTCCTTAACCTTCCTCCAACTCCTCCATTTGTGACCTCACTCTCAGTCCAGCGGTTACTGTTAAGTGAAACTTGGGCATTCTGAACTTTTGGGCTAATATCCGCTTATCAGTGAGTACATACCATGTTCCTTCTTTTGTGACTGAGTAACCTCGCTCAGGATGATATTTTCAAGTTCCATCCATTTGCCTGCAAATTTCATTAAGTCATTGTTTTTAATAGCTGAGTAGTACTCCATTGTGTCGATGTACCACATTTTCGGTATCCATTCCTCTGATGAGGGACATCTGAGTTGATTCCAGCTTCTGGCTATTATAAATATGGCTGCTATGAACATAGTGGAGCATGTGTCTTTATTACATGTTGGAGCATCTTCTGGGTATATGCCCAGGAGAGGGATAGCTGGGTCCTCAGGTAGTATTATGTCCATTTTTCTGAGGGTCCCCCAAACTGATTTCCAGAGTGGTTGTACCAGCTTGCAGTCCCACCAACAGTGGAGGAGTGTTCCTCTTTCTCCACGTCCTGGCCAGCATCTGCTGTCACCTGAGTTTTTGATCTTGGCCATTCTGACTGGTGTGAGGTGGAATCTCAGACTTGTTTTGATTTGCATTTCCTTGATAACTAGGGATGTTGAGCATTTCTTTAGGTGATTCTCAGCCATGAGAATTTCCTCAGTTGATAATTCTCTGCTTAGCTCTGTTCCCCATTTTTTGATGGGGTTATTTGGTTTTTTGGAGTCTAACTTCTTGAGTTCTTTGTATATATTGGATATTAGCCCTCTATCGGACATAGGATTGGTTAAGATCTTTTCCCAATCTGTTGGTTGCCATTTTGTGCTATTGACAGTGTCCTTTGCCTTACAGAAGCTTTGCAATTTCATGAGGTCCCATTTGTCTATTCTTGATCTTAGAGCATAAGCCCCTGGTGTTCAGGAACTTGTCCCCCGTACCCAGGAGATCAAGAATTTTCCCCACTTCCTCTTCTATTAGATTCAGTGTAACAGGTTTTATGTGGATGTCCTTGATCCACATGGACTTGAGCTTTGTACAAGGAGATAGGAATGGATCAATTTGCATTCTTCTACATGTAGACCGCCAGTTGACCCAGCACCATTTGTTGAAAATGCTGTCTTTTTTCCACTGAGTGGTTTCAGCTTCTTGGTTGAAAATCAAGTGACCATATGTGTGTGGGTTCATTTCTGGGTCCTCAATTCTATTCCATTGATCTACCTGCCTGTCACTGTACCAATACCATGCAGTTTTTATCACTACTGTTCTGTAATACAGCTCGAGATCAGGGATGCTGATTCCCCCAGAAGTTCTTTTGTTGTTAAGGATAGCTTTTGCTATCCTGGGTTTTTTGTTGTTCCAGATGAATTTGAGAATTGCTCTTTCTCATTCTATCTTATTTTCCAGCCCTTTACTCTGAGGTAATGTTTGTCTTTATCCCGGGGGTGTGTTTCCTGACTGCAACAAAATGCTGTGTCCTCTTTATGGATCCAGTTTGTCAGTCTGTCTTTTTATTGGGGAATTGAGTCCATTGATGTTAAGGGATATTAAGGAATAGTGACTGTTGGTTCCTGTTATTTTTAGATTTGTGTGGCTATCTTCTTTTCAGTTTGTTGAAAGATTACTTTCTTGTGTTTTCTAGAGTGTGGTTTCCCTCTTTGAGTGACGTTTACCATTTAATATCCTTTGTAGGTCAGGGTTTGGGGAAACATATTGTGTAAATTTGGTTTTGTCATGGAATATTTTGGTTTCCCCATCTATATTAATTGAGAGTTTTGCTGGGTATAGCAGCCTGGGTTGGCAGTTGTGTTCTCTTAGAGTCTGTATGAGATATGCCCAGGATCTTCTAGCTTTCATAGTCTCTGGTGAGAAGTCAGGTGTAATTCTGATAGGTCTGCCTTTATATGTTACATGACCTTTTTCCCTTACTGCTTTTAATATTTTTTCTTTGTTTTTTGTATTTGGTGTTTTCACTATAATGTGACGGGACGAATTTCTTTTCTGGTCCAGTCTGTTTGGAGTTCTGTAAGCTTCTTGTATATTTATGTTCATCTCTTTCTTTAGGTTGGGGAAGTTTTCCTCTATAATTTTGACGAAGATATTTGCTCG
>CM052713.1:9312287-9337752 GCA_028551405.1 Uromys caudimaculatus
GTTAAGAGATATTAAGGAATGGTGACTGTTGGTTCCTGTTATTTTTGATGTTACTTTTAGGTTTGTGTGGCTATCTTCTTTTCAGTTTGTTGAAAGATTAATTTCTTGTGTTTTCTAGAGTGTGGCTTCCCTCTTTGAGTTGATGTTTACCATTTAATATCCTTTGTAGGGCAGGGTTTGTGGAAACATATTGTATAAATTTGGTTTTGTCATGGAATATTTTGGTTTCCCCATCTATATTAATTGAGAGTTTTGCTGGGTATAGCAGCCTGGGTTGGCAGTTGTGTTCTCTTAGGGTCTGTATGAGTTCTGCCCAGGATCTTCTAGCTTTCATAGTCTCTGGTGAGAAGTCAGGTGTAATTCTTTTTTTTTTTTTTTCCTCCTCTTTTATTTTTGATACTTTATGTACATTTCCAATGTTTCCCCTTTTCTGAGTCTCCTCTTTGGATACCCCCCCGTCCCCTCCCCAACCCGCCTCTAGGAGGGAATTCCACCTACCACCCCCCCCACCCATCCCCATATTCCCGCCTTGACGTTCCCCTCTACTGAGGCCTCTACCATCCTCAAGCCCAAGGGCCTTTCCCCTCTCCCTGATGGCCATCGAGGTCATCCTCTGCCTCATATGTGATCCAAACCATAAGTCCATCAATGTGTATTCTTTGGTTGGTGGTCCAAACTCCAGGAGGAGTCAGGCCCATTGACTCTCTTGCTCCCTCCATGGGGCTGCAAATTTCCTCAGCTCCTTCAGACCTTCCTCCAATCCTCCATCTGGGACCTCACTCTCAGTCCAGCGGTTACTCTTAAGTGAAACTTGGATGTTCTGAACTTTTGGGCTAATATCCACTTATCAGTGAGTACATGCCATGTTCCTTCTTTTGTGACTGAATTACCTCGCTCAGGATGGTATTTTCAAGTTCCATCCATTTGCCTGCAAATTTCATTAAGTCATTGTTTTTAATAGCTGAGTAGTACTCCATTGTGTCGATGTACCACATTTTCTGTATCCATTCCTCTGATGAGGGACATCTGGGTTGTTTCCAGCTTCTGGCTATTATAAATATGGCTGCTATGAACATGGTGGAGCATGTGTCTTTATTACATGTTGGAGCATCTTCTGGGGATATGCCTAGGAGTGGTATAGCTGGGCCCTCAGGTAGTATTATGTCCATTTTTCTGAGGGTCCTCCAAACTGATTACCAGAGTCGTTGTACCAGATTCTTCTTACTCCGGCCTGTTTTTTGGGGCCATTTGCCTCTACATAATCATTTTGATATAAATCTTCAGGTATAAAATGTAAAAAAGACTTATGTAGGCTGAACTAAAGCAAGAACAGTGGCTATTCTCCAATGGGAGAAATGGATTTTACCATTCATTTAGAAGTGAAAAGTCCCATGGGTACCCAGATTTCTGATTTCTACATGTCTAAGGTATGGAAAAAAGAATCACATAAAAATGAGTACATAATTTAAAAGTTGGAAAAAGCATCAGTGGCTCTCACATAAGCCATCTGTGTTCTCAGTTAGTCACTTCCCTCCATGCTCCTGCTACTGGTCCTCTTCATCCACAATGTAGCAAAGCCTCTACCCCCAACCCACTTAAGTCTGGGCCTAGAGGTCTGCATGATAATTGAAGGCACTTAGCAAGAATGACTTTAATGTTGCTAGTCAGAGCTTCTAGCTCATGAGAAATGTAGTAAGCATACTTTCTAAAATTTTAATCAAATTATTGTGAAATATATATTCCTAAGGAAAAAATAAAATTATAAGATAAAATTATATGTAGAGTATTTGGAGAAGAGTACTTGAGGCAGACTCTTCTACTTCAGTGGAGAGTTGGCATTTGAGATTTAAAGAGGAATGTAGTGGCACATACATTATGAATAATAAGATAAAAAATAAGATAAAATAAAAGATAAAAATAAGGCTATATTGAACTACCATGGTGATTTCTCTTTATCACACCAATATCCATACCAGTTTTCTATGGTAATTCCATTACCTGAGTTTAAAACTGTCTCTTCTGTCTCCTCAATATTCTTTTCTAAAAACGTATATCACTCTCAATGTCCCATTTTTGACCCTTTCCAATAACCCTCTCAAGCTAGTTTTACATAGATTATAATAATATATGTATCATAATCTATCATAATTCGTCTAGAGCACTAGCTGCAGATAATGTACCTGTGGGATCTGGAGTTTAAAAAGAAAAAAAAATTATATATATATATATATATATATATATATATATATATATATATATATATATATATATTTGATTTTATGCCTTGAAATGGACTTCATTTTGGCCCTGATAACAATGCTTATCAGTGTGCTTCCAATTCCTTTTGCACCTCTCATTATCTTAAGCATCTCCTCCACTTTAGCAAGGGGAATGGCAAACTGTATAAGAGATATGTAATTGTACAGAGGCAGATGTGTTTCCAGTGAGTCACACTTCCCAGGTCCTCAGGTGGTCCACACATTGCCCATCACTTTGCTAGCTTGTTACTTGGTACTTTTTATTAGCAAAACTTTTATTGTAGCAGAATGTAGAAGTGATCCCTAAATTTCCCACCAACTCCTGTGTTCTCCACATCTCTGTCTTGGTGACCTCTCTGGTTACCATGTGGCTTCTCCCTTTACCTCCTAGCAAATATCTCTATCAATAGGAAAAATTCCCTCATTCAATAAAACCTACTTTCTTTTATGATACTTCCTCGTATTTCCCTAGAAAAGAGTGCATGTTGTTATAACTCTCACCTGCTGCTGTGTGCTTGCTCTTCATATTGCTGATGAAACTTGGTGGATTTCACCAGCTTCCTCTTTAACTCTTAGTTACCAGCTCTCCAATGAAGTAGAAGAGTCTGCCCCAAGTACTCTCCTCCAAGTACTCGCTATAATGCCTGGTACAATGCTTGCAAACAGCAAGTATTACCGTCTTTGCTAATGAAAAGCATTACAGCCAGGGAAGAGGTGCAAATATAGCCCTTAATGCATGCCGACGGAATAATGTGTATTACTGTTAGTTTCTTTCCAGACATAGATTGGGTTAAATATTTTGTGAAAACATACCTCAGTATGAGGTCTTATAAAGAACTTGTAAATAATAAGGTTTATTATCTCTGGATCCCAAGGTCTACATCTGTGACATTAAACAAGACACATGCCTTTGTGAGTTACAGGGTGTGAAAAGAAACAGCTTTAGTTTAGGTAGTTAACAGTGAACAGAAATCAGTTCTTTATTTTTATTGTTTTTCTCTCATATCTTACATCATGACTGCACTTTCCCCTCCTTCCTCTACTCCAAGTCACTGCCCTTCCACCTCCTCTACTTCCCATCAGAAAGTGGCAGACCTCTCAGGATACCAAACATGTCATATCAAGTTACAATAAGACCTACTTTTCATGTTAAGGCTTGATGAGAACCAGTAGAACAAAAAGTATCCCTAAAGGAGGCAAAATAGTCAGAGACAATGCCCACTTCCACTGTTGGGAGTCCTCAAAGAACATCAAGCTACACAACTATAACATATATTCATAGGGCCTTGGACAGAGCCATGCAGGCTTCCTGATTGTCTCCAAACTGGGTCTTGAGAAGGCCTCAGACACACTGGCCAGGTAGGCAGAGTAATTCACCTGTTCAATGACCCCCAAAAAGCTGTTAGACAGGGGCTGATACAAACACCAAACTTTACATCATAACCTCTTTGTGGAGTAGGAGGGAAAATGACATCTTTTTTTTCTTGCTTGCAGATAAGACAGTAAGAGGAATGTGGAGTAATGAGAGTAGGGAGTCTGAATGTGGACTGTGGCTGCCACAAGAAGAGCTGCTCACATGGCCAAAAGCACACAGAGAGACCAGGAGTCTTTGTTCAGACACCAGCGAAACTTGTTCATATTCCTTTTTGTAATTGGGCTTTCGAACGTGAGGCCATAAGGCCATAACCAAATGAGAACACAAGGATATATGAGAATGACTCTGTGTCTTGGGACATTCTAAGAAATACATCTTAACTTACGATCTCCTTTTTAAATGGTTGTGATTTTAAACATTTATTAAATTATGGCCTCACATTCTATGAAGGAAAGAGTTTTGACTGTGAGTGAAGGCACACATATGGATGTTCTGTGTGTCCTATTGTGCCACAATGAAAATGCATCATGCTTGCCTTTAGCAATTTACTTTTAGTCTCATTGATTTTTTTTTGTCCTACTGAGGCACCATCTGATTTGACCTACCCTATTTTTAATTTTGGAGTTTTGTTTTGTTTTTCTTGTAACTTAAGGACTCTAGGTATTCTCTTTATCAGTTTTATGTAAATCTGTTTTGACAGAATGTAACAGAACTCATTTATACATATCCGAATATTCCCATTGAAAAATCTACATTAGAAAAGAGAAAGTCGCATGATAAACTGGGTGAAGCAGAAGGGAATAGGAAGTAAGAAAGGTGTCTATTTTAACTTATGGATATTAAGAGTAATTAATTGAAATTCAATCGAATGGATATTGGTGATGTTAGGTGCGGTGCAATTAAAGCACAAACTGTAGCTGTTTGGAAGCAGACCATGTCAGGTGCTAAGCAGGGACACAGAATGAAGCTTCAGAAATTCATGCTTTAGTATAATCCCAAATCAATACATTTTCTTAGAAAGTAAACAAATCAAGGATATTTCCTCCAGATTGTCTCTGTAACTCATATTCTAGATAACAGTCTGGTGTTGTTTTCTTTTTAGGAAATGCCACTGGAGGTTTTCCTGAGCTTCTGGACATTATGTCTGAAAATATCATATTGTGAGAGATTCCCTGGTCTGATTCATGACAGAAGTCTCCATTTCTATGAGGAAAAACAGTTCACATGTTTAAAGCGATATTCATTATGCTTGAGGAGCACATCAACAGATGTAGGAAGCATAAACAAATTGTATTCCAAACCTTCTGGATGGAATCACCTAATGACCCATGAATTCATTTTATCACTAACAACAGAGAAACTCATCACTGTCCTAATTTTTGCCAGATGTAGCTAGCTGATCTCCTGGCATGTGTCTGTTCCTGATAGCGTTGCGTGAAACTCTTGTCACATTTCACCTTCACCATGCTTAAAATTTCCCTCACTACATAGCCTGCTTGTTGCTCATGCCACAAGTATAAACTTGAATATATTCCAAAGTCACTGAAAAACGTATATGATCAGATCATTTCAAAGTCAGACAAACAATATTTGCACACATTTTCTGTAAAACATGAAAGAAAGTCTAGGATCAACATCTGTGGGTGACTAAATGCAAGGAGTGCTGTCCCCTCATTTGTGTTCTTAACACCTGGATTATGCCTCTCTGTCTCATGCTTTCTATAACCCTGAACCTGTGGCTTTGGCTTGAAATCTTTCTCTTTTCTCTGTGTTAGACATGTTGTTTTCCTTCCCTCATGCTCTCAGGAGCAGCTTGATTCTCCTGTGGCCGTAAACTTTCCAGAAAATGGTTATCCTGACTAAGCTGTTTTGGAGTAAATGTCAAGTCCAGCCAACACTGAAACTACAGCAATCAAAATGATAAAACTCAAGCTGCATACAATATTTTCAAATAACTAATGCTCGGTGGTTATTGATTGTAGATGTGTGAGAGATGAACTTGGTTTCTGTGGACTTAAAGCTAAAGACAAATATACTCATGAAAATCCTATTTTCTTAGAAAAGACAGACAGTAAAATATATAAGTTAATGAAAACAAGAAGATGTATTATGAAGAAATACTACAAAGGGCAAGAGAGCAGAATGCAGGCTTCTTTCAGGAGAGGGCACATGAACAACCTGACAGAGCAAGGGAAAAATACTGATATTTGGACTGTGTTATTTAAAGGGAAGGTTTTATAGATCACTGGTGAGAAAGTATAAAGTATTGACCAGCTCCAGTCAGGTCTATTAAGTCCTTGGGTTGTGGAGGAATATGCAAGGTCCAACAGCAGCTATAGCAGATTAACTAAGGGGGCCATAGAGAAAGGTGGAAACAAGAGTGTGAAGTAGAGTCAGATGTAGACTTTCACAGCTCTCTTGTGAGTAAGATCTGAAATGTTCCTTGTAGGATCCTGGTTGAAAGGCTGGTGGTCAATCTGTGGGAATAATTAAGATATGAGCCAATCTTCAGGGCTAAGGCCTCATTTGAAAAAGCAGTTTACTCAGAACAATTCACACAGTATGCTAAGACCCATGCTCTCCTCTCTGTCTGCTTCATCAGCATTTTAAGTTGAGCACCCTTGAAAAGCAAAGTCTGTGAGAATAATGATTCCATCACAATCAGCAACACAGTAGCTTCTTCATTGTCACAATGTGGGCTGATATAGCTACACTCTGTGGTATCTGAGATGGGTTCTCTAAGTGACTTAAATATTTCCTTCTATGCCATTCTTATTAGAAGACACATGCTTATATGTAGTGCCATAATGAAAAATAAACATATAACATATGATGAACGAAGAGACAAGCATGACCTATATCCAAAGCATGCAGGTATAAATCTAGGTACAAAAGAGATTTTGCATTGTAATTCTGATATATTTGTGTATGTGCAGAATGATATGTGTGTATATGCACAGACACAGTCTCACAGGTAACACATTCCCAGCAAAACATAAAAGTGACACAAATATTTGATTATATTGGTGCACAATTAGATTAGCACATCTGATTGATTGGTATACTTTCGTTTAGAAAAATATTCAGATATTTTATTTTAACACACACACACACAAAATCACAATATCTAATATTCTTTCCAATCATTTCACAAAAGCCATGTGCTAGCAAAACAAGGAAATTCCATCTTCACCACAACCACTTGGGTAGGTAGTTACTAACCAGAACTCTGGGCATTGCATCTAAAGGATGGAAGAATTTGTCTATAGCAGATAAGAGTATGAAGAGGCAAGCCAATCATTGTTTCACCTTCCTGGCTCAATAAAAAAAAGGATTAAAATCCACTCTGTATCTGAAAACAGAACAACAGAAAGAAAGAAAAAAAACACAACTATGAGCCAGTTTTCTGTTATATTTTAAAATATTTATTTAATGAAAAATGAGGAAAATTCAAATTTTCATTCATGAGTATGGTTTGGAATAAGTTCTTTAAGTTTCTTTTCAGTTTATGAAACCCGTATACGATTCACTGTTAGAATCATGGCATGAAAGCCAGGCAATTGCATATATTGACACACAGCCAGGACAATATGATTTCTCATTGCTGCCCCAGCCCGAATTACCTTCAACCGAACATCTCATTGTCCCAGGACCTCATCCTTCTGGCTTCTGGAACTCAACTTCTCTGGAGTAAAGTTCTTAAAATGAACACACTGTAAAAATAGACTATAATATGCATCCTGACACAACTCTGCCTCATGAGAACCACTGCTCATTTGCAGAATGTGATCCCTTCATCATTTCCCATTTTCCAGGTCAAAAAAATGGAAAAGAATTTGGAAAGATGTTGTCAATTCTTTTGTCTGTTTTTTAGTTTACTAATCTTCATTTATACATTTAAATGATGATTTCAAAATGAGTACTCAAATGAGTTATCATGTTAATAACTTCATCCCAAATATCCTAAGACTCCATCAAAATAATAGGCCATATTTACAGTAAGACTCATCAAATAAAAACACTCAGCCTTTTTTTCCTCTGTGTTTTATTGATGGGAGCCTTTGTTTGCTCTTTCCTACCAACATCCTCTTGTCACCATGTCAAGACTCTATTTAGCTGACCACAGTCTCTGTTCACATGTAATATCCCTAAGTAAGACATCTTCTGTTTCAATGACACTGCCCTCTTTCCATACATGCCAGCTTGTGTTCTGTTAAATATTATTACTCATGAGTAAGAAGACATCTACTGTTCCAATGACTACTGTCCTCTCTCCACATGCACCAGTCCCTCTTCTGTTGACTCCTGTTATCTCCACATACTAACTACCCTTAAACAAGGCACCACCTTTTCCAATGACCACTGACCCTCTCCACAGACACTTTCTCTACCTAATGTAGTTGCCTTCTGATGTTCATAGGTAAACATCTTTACTCAAGCTACCACTGCTAATATACTTGATTGGTTTGTTCAACGTCTTGTTTTAACTACCCAGGAAGAAAATTAAAACCAGATGATAGGTTGTAATGAGAATGAGCCCAGAGTTTATAAATAGAGAGACACACAGTGTAACAATAGCAGAAAAGGCTTGTAGTTTACATTAATGATTAATTGGTTCTGTCTTGTTCCATTTGGTCCTTCTGGGGTCCAAAGCTATGGCCTCCTGAAAGTTGTCAGGGTACACCTGTTTCTCTATAGCTCCTCTTACCAGGCAGTGGAAACATATAATCTTTAAAAATGTGAAATGAATTGTACCTCACCATTTTCTTATATTAAAAATACCTGTTCATTGACTAAAATTCTATTACATGATGATATATCAAGATTTATTAGGCATTATTCTTCATAAACTTTGTATGATTTACACTGACTTTAACACCTTATTATCTTTATTTTATATTTGATTTATATTCTACCAAACATTATAAATATATAAGAGTTCTCATCAATGACATGAGTTTCCTGCATGTTCCTCTCACTTAAGAGCCTCTAACTCCTTTGGACAAATATTCCTTAATTTTCCACAAACCAGCACATATTCCAGTGAAACAATTCTCTTTTTGAGATGGAATCTAAGTTATGCATTCACATGTTCAAGTGTAAATGTCATTTCCTAACTTGCCATAATGCCATCTGTCTAATCTATATTTTCTACATAAAAATATAAAAATAAAGACTACAGTTTATAATTTGTTTTTCACAGTTACTTGTGTCAATGATGTCTATATCATCTACAGAGGAATTATGCATCTTTGCAAGGTAATTTTATCACCATAGCTTTATTAGATTTTTTTACTCTTTATTCTATAATTCATATAAATAAGCCTAATGGTTCAGGTCCACTTTAGTAGGAGAGCATTAAGCTTTTGAAGTTACCTAAAATTCACCAATTTATCAGATTCTTTAATGAATATTTGCTATCCATTTTAGAAATATATTACTGTGGCTTAATTAGTCTCTTTGTGAGGAATGGCTGTGCCACGTGGGTACCATATTGAATAAAGTATCAACAACTGTGTGTAACAGTTACTGTGAATATATAGTCTGTCTTTTTCAGCATATGACTGAGTTACAGCATAGATAACTCTCCAGTGAGAATTATACAGACTCTCTAGGTATGACATCATTCTAGTGGGCTGTGCAAACCTCCTTGGATGGCACATAAATGCACAGGAGACTTTCTTTCCCAATAAAACTTTTATAAGGAAAATAGACAGCAGACAAACGTAGGCAGCATGTTCAGAAGAATCACCACTTCTCTCTATCACCTCGAATTCCGGAAGTCATTCCTTTCTTTCTTCATTTTAGCCATGCAAATAGAAGCTTTGTTTTACTCTGACAACTGATTAACATTGATTATGAAATCAATGTTATTGGCCATTCACATAGATCCTATCCAAAGTGTCATTTCAAGTTTGTTTTATATTCTTAACGTGTTGTTTTCTTCTTATTATTACATACTAGGAGAAAGATAAGTTTTCTTTGAATGAATATGAAAAAATTCTCCCATTTTTCTTAGATATTGATTTTCATAGTGGTAGACCTTCATTAAATGCATTAACTTTTTAATTTTTTTTTCAGAATGATAATCTGATTACATCATTTTCTCTTCCCTTTCCTTCCTCAATCTTATTTATCACTTCTTAAAACAAATTATCTTAGACTGTCTTCTGGCTTTATGTTGAATTCATGCATACTAATGATTCTTGAGAGATTCTATAATGATTTTTCTATAATTTTATAGGTTTGCTCATAGATGCCAACCTATTTTAATATTCAGTATTCAGTTAGAGTGTATGTCCATCCTCAAAGTTGGTTTGGAGGCCACCAATTTTTTTTTTCTCTAATGTGTATTTCATAAGGAAAATTTGAAAATACAAAATTAAAGGCATTCTATTTATTCTCAAAATGTTGATATGATTTTAAAATCCAGAATAAATTTTAGATTTTGCTGAATGTTTTATCTGAGTTTACCAAAGAGCAATATGTTGGGAATGATGAAACCAGATCTGCAACCCTAGTAACCAGTCTCTAGAGCCCATGAACTCACTGGACATTAGGTTTTATGCATTTAATTATATATATATATATATATATATATATATATATATATATATATATATATATATAAATATATATATATATATATATATAATTAAATATATATCTCACATTCATGTGTTTCTCCCTGTTAAATCACCAACTGGTACAAAGAGATGATCTTTCGGCTCAGTATGTAAAATGATTTTCATCTTATTAGGAAATAAAAATTTCAGTGTCTGAGTTGGAGTCTTTCTAGGAGAATCTTAGAACAAAATCCCTTTCCTCTCATGAGGTAAATGAATAAACATCTATTAGGAAGGAGCTAAGATCCTGTGTTACTCACTAGAACAGACTTGCTAAGGCATTAAAACCTTCAGTTTGACACTAGATACCAGCATAGCCAGCATTTCCTATACTTTCTTTCTCTGGCCTCTAACTTAGTTATTTCCCAGTTGCAGTGATAAAATTCACTTACACAAATAGTTAATAGAGAAAGGTTTATTTTAGCTCACTGTTGCAGGGTACTGCAATCCATCATGGCAGGGAAATCCTGTCATTGGGTACTGGAGGCAGCTGTGACATTGCATCAAAAGTCAGTGAGAAAAGAGAGAGGACAGGTGGAGGCATCTCACTTTCTCCTTTCAATCAGTTTAGCACCCTGACCCCATGGAAGGTGATACCCACGTTGGGTGCAATGTTTTCTCACCTCAGCATCCTAATCTAAATCATCCTTCCCAGACGTGTCTCAGTGGCTCTATCTCCTGCCAAGTTGGCCTAATTAACAGAAGCAATCTCCTTATGCTCTACGATTACAATCAGCCAGTGAGTGGCAGAGGCTGACAACAGTGATAAACTTTCAAGTTGATAATTCCAAGAACTATTCATGGTCATTGAGATGAGCATTGGCCCTTAAATTCATGCCCACTGTTTCCAGTTGAGGTAATTACATTCCCAACACACATGAGGGTGGCCATCATATTTACCGTGTCCATAGGTAAAATTATCTTATATTCATAGTATATTAGTTTCAATATATTATACCTATATTCCTATAGGTAATATATTTTTCCTATTTAAGAATTTTCTTTCAAGAATTATATATATATATATATATATATATATATATATATATATATATATATCCAGAGGTGATGGCATGACTTTAAGCCCACATGGGGGCAGAGACCAGTGGATCTCTGAGTTCAAGGCCAGCCTGGTATTTCCAGTAAGATCCAGAATAGCCAAGGTAACAGAGAGGAAACAATGTCTCAAAAAAGGAAAAAAAATATGTATTGTTATTAATGATATATCAGTGACACAAATAAACATGGTACCATGGAAAGGGGAATCTCAGGGGGTCCCTACAACACCTACTAAAAGAGGAATAGTTAGTTGTCCCAAGAAAAGCTGGCAGTTGCACATTGAAATTTAGAAACATCACTCTTACTTTAAGAGTTAGAAATAAGGACATGATTTATAATGAGTTTTTATATTAACATATCAATTATAATGACAATTTATGCAGCATCATTTATTCAAGCTTTAGTAAATTCTAAGTTGCATAAAAAGCAACAATATAAAAACAGGTTACCAATGATATCTTCAAATGTGTGAGTAATTTCCTCCTCATATTCATCCCCAAATGCCTTACCTGTAACTACTCAGTATTGATATAAAAGGTGGAGTATCTGTGTCCTCATGAAATACTGATTTTATGATCTTTATAGCAGAATTACTAAGAAGAAGTCATAGCCTTTTATTTCTTTGTGTCAATAAAGTAAGTTCTGAAATAAAAATGGCTTCATACAGGAATATTCCATAATGACAACATACAACCCTTTGTCACTCACAATGTTTCTTGCTAAGTTTTGATAAACTTGTGCTTGTAACAATGTTACTTAGTATCCTTGTTTTCAGTGGTATTGGTAATTGTGTCTTTTTAATTTATTATTATTATTATTGGAAATAGGTTCTTATGTGTTTGAGGGATTTCTTCCCTTCATCAGGCGATGCATTCAATACACAGCACTGAAAAAACATACAAAGTCTAAACATTGGCTCTGCATCAGTCAGTATTACTCTGTCCAGCTCAAGTGACTAGTCAGAAAGAACATGTAACCTACAGGGGAAGATACATGTCTGTTGATCTTCATATAAATAGTGTGCCAACAATGACAGTAGTAACAGTGAAAATGTTATTAAAATTACAAGAAGTCACAGCATTACTGAGCACATCTTTACCTTTTTTTTCCAGGCACAAACAGACCTTTCTCTGTGAGTAATCTATTAGAGGTAAAGTGGTGTAGGCAACTTCAACAGATTTAAGAGTACAAAGAGAAAAGAACATGATTATGAAGCCCAATTGTATGTGGAGACGACTGTTCTAAAATGATCACACTAATTACATATCATCACCCATTCTTCCATCATATTTCACTTGTCCCACACTTTGACATTGTGCTACTTAGCACTTGCTCTGCTTGATTGCCTTGAGAGCTGCATCTATAACTACTGAACCTTGAAAACAGACTTCTAACAACAGAAATATTTCAGGGTTTTTATTTGTTTGTTTGTTTTTGTTTTTCTTAAGAATGATAGGCTTTGTTCAAATTATTATCATAGTAAATGTGAAATTTTTTATTGAACTTATGAGAAATCATAGAATCACTAAACCCACATTGTGCTGAGCAACAGGGGGCAATTTGAGGCTAATGATTTCTAGGTGATTTTGTTTGATTTTATAACTGGTTGCAATTTTCTTAACTAAAGTCAAGAGCACAATGAGTCATTGGATGGTGGAGTTAAATGATGAAGCCTGTTTACAGTGCGATAGTGTCTCCCAGCAATGCCTGACCTTGAACTGCCCAGCATCTGAATTTTCAGAATACTGATTTGAGTTCGAGGTCACATACCACACAACTGACCTTAGAAGCACTTTAGCCAGAATAAATAAATATTCAATTCAGTAATACTTACTATTGAAAATTCTTTAGGTATACCAGCTCAAAGGCATATATATGCATATATATATATATATATATATATATATATATATATTTGTTATATTATATAGATGTATAATGTATATATGCATATGTACTTTCGCATATACACACACACACATATATATATATGTGTATATATGTGTGTGTGTATATGCATACATATATTGTAGGACACACATATGCATAACACATACACATTCACACACACACACACATACACACATACACATACACACAGTAAACATTACAATTTGTGATAAGCAAAGAATAATCTCTAAAAGCAAACTTTAAATTTTAGGATACCATATATGTTATTCTCAATTTGAAAGATTGGAAAAAATAAACCTTGTCATTTTTCAAGCATCATTTAATACCATGATGTTATCAGAAATGTAAATTTGCCCATCTTGTGTTCTTTTAATACTGTGGAAATAATGAGCATCTTATAACTAGAGAGATTTCATTTCATAACCTAATAAGACACCACAAAATAACAGATAATGTTTAAATTATATAATTGGTCCAACTCAAGGGCATTTTACAGAAAAAAATGTTATATTTAAAGCATCTGCCACAAAATAATTCCAACTAGTTTCCTTGGTCTTAATTTAATAAAAGACACAGGATATTAAGTTAAGATGAAACTGAAAGAAAATATTTTCAAAAGTTTCAAAAGAATATGTCTTTCTATGAAAAAGTAATAAGTATTGATTAATGAGTCCTGTCCTGGGTTAGGAAATGCTAGATGATTTATTTCCTTTTTAAGTATATATTTAGTAAAAGTCTCTGAACTATGACCTTATATGAATTAAGTTGAGTGTCACATGCTTTCCTGTCTATTCTCAGAAATGTTAGCACTGCATGGTATTCATTTCCTACACCAGAGGGTATATTTTTATTAAATTAATAATACTAAATGAAATAAACTTTTCAGAGATTGAAAAATCTTGAATTCATAAAACATTGAAAATCCTTGATACACAAAGAATAATACAGAGTTTAAAGCTTACAGAATCATTTGTTCATACCAATATGAACAAATAGCATAACTGGTCATTGTTACAGATCATTTCTTTACATTTCAAAGGTTCTGAAGCAGATTTCTACAGCTGTTTCATTTAACCATCATTTTTATTATATTTAATTTCAATAATTGATATACTAAGACCATTTTTGTAGTTCTGTTCCTTATTTGTATAGTATGCAAAGCTTTATCACCTGTGTGCTTGATAACCATGTAAGCTAGAGGAGTGTATAAGACACCTGAAACTATGTTTTAGGGCTTTCGTTTGTTTGTTCTGTTGAGAAAAGTTCTCTCTATATTACCCTGGCTTGTTATGGAACTCACTTTGTGGATGTTGAGAAAAATATGTATGTACAGTGGAATATATATCACAGTATTATATACAATGGTGAATTGTGAAAAACATGCCAAAATTAAACACAGAAGTAATCATTTATGAAGTTACTTATAGACATTTCTACAATAATTAAAATGTTATTTTCTAGGCTAAAACTTTAGAAGCCAATATTATCATCATCTTATAATTTCACATTATAGATATGATTAAAATAAATTAACTCATTTGGTAAAAGTATTATGCGATTGTAAATTATTGCTGGCAGATAAACTCTTACAGTTTTATAGGCCATTCATTTTTTTCTCCTTTGAAATGACAAAGGAACGTTGACTATAGTCAAAATAGCACACAACTTAATCTCATAAATCAAACATTTAATGTTACTTGTTTTCAGTAGTTTTTGAAAACCTTACTACTATCACACTAAACTAGAAATAGGTTGACAACTCCTGACTAAATTCAGAGAAAATAAATATTAGTCTTCTAAAATATACCAGATTCATATCCCTAATGTGATCATAAAATTAAAATACCTCCAGTGCTCTCCCTTGAAGATATGTTAGCTTCACACAGCAAAGAGCAACATTCCTGTGCATTTCCTAAGGCCATTACACTGAGATTCATCAGATAATTATAACACTTGCTGAAGTTATCCTTTAAATATTTCTTTTTTTTAAAGTTTTTTTTTTTTTTATGTATATGAATACACTGTTGCTGTCTTGAGACACACCAGAAGAGGGCATCATATCTCATTACAGATGGTTGTGAGCCACCATGTGGTTGCTGGACCCTTTAAATATTTCTATTTGACCAGTACGAAGTGTTCTTCCTTATCTTTTTTGATAACTTTTGGTTGAAAGTTGATATTATTTGATATTAGAATGGCCACTCCAGCTTGTTTCTTGGGACCATTTGCTTAGAAAATTGTTTTCCAATCTTTAACTATGAGGTAGTGTCTGTCTTTGCAACTGAGGTGCATTTCCTGTATGCAGCAAAATGCTCGGTCCTGTTTATGTATCCAGTCTCCTAGTTTATGTCTTTTTATTGGAGAATTGAGTATGTTGATGTTAAGAGATAGCAAGAAAAGGTGATTGCTGTTTCCTGTTATTTTTGATGTCATTTTTATGTTTGTGTGGCTATCTTCTTTTGGGTTTATTGAAAGACGATTACTTTCTTGCTTTTTCTAGGGTGTAGTTTCCCTCCTTGTGTTGATGTTTTCCATCTACTATCCTTTGTAGGGCTGGATTTGTGGAAAGATATTGTGTAAATTTGGTTTTCTCATGGAATATCTTGTTTTCTCCATCTATATTAATTGAGAGTTTTGCTGGGTATAGTAGCCTTAGCTGGCATTTGTGTTCTCTTAGGGTATGACATCGGCCCAGGATCTTCTAGCTTTCATAGTCTCTGGTGAGAAGTCTGGTGTAATTCTGATAGGTCTGCCTTTATATGTTACTTGACATTTTCCCCTTACTGCTTTTAATATTCTTTCTTTGTTTTGTGCATTTGCTGTTTTGATTATTATGTGACAGGAAGAATTTCTTTTTTGGTCCAGTCTATTTGGAGTTCTGTAGGCTTCCTGTATGTTCATGGGCATCTCTTTCTTTAGGTTCAGAAAGTTTTCTTCTATAATTTTGTTGAAGATATTTACTGGCCCTTTAAGTTGGGAATCTTAGGTTTTATTTTCTCATTGTGTCCTGGATTTCCTGGATGTTTTGTGTTAGGAGCATTTTGCATTTTGCCTTTTCTTTGACTGTTGCATCAATATTTTCTATGGTATCTTCTGCACCTGAGATTCTCTCTTCTATCTCTTTTATTCTGTTGGTGATGCTTGCATCTATGGTTCCTGATCTCTTTCCTAGGGTTTCAATCCCCAGGGTTGTCTCTCTTTGTGATTTCTTTATTGTTTCTGTTTCCATTTTTAGATGCTGGATGGTTTTGTTCAATTCCTTCACCTCTTTGGTTGTGTTTTCCTGTAATTCTTTAAGGGATTTTTGCTCTTTAAGGGGTTCTAGCTGTTTACCTGTGTTCTGTAGTTCCTTAAAGGAATTATTTATGACCTTTTGAAAGTCTTCTATCATCATCATGAGAAGTGATTTTAGATCGGAATCTTGCTTTTCTGGTTCAATGGTGTATACAAGATATGCTATGGTGGGAGAACTGGGTTCTGATGATGATGCCAGCTGACCTTGGTTTCTGTTGCTTATGTTCTTGCGCATGCCTCCTTCCATCTGGTTATCTCTAGTGCTACCTGCCCTCCCTTTATCTGACTGAAATTTGTCTTTCCTGTGATCCCTGTTGTGTCAGAACTTCTCAGAGACCAGCTGTCTCTGGGATCCTGTAATTCTGGGATCCTGTGATCCTAAGATCCTGGGTGTGACTGAGCTCCTGGGAGTCAAGCTTGAGGTCCTGGTGTGACCAAGCTCCTGGGATCCTGGGATCCTTGGTCCTGGGCTGTTAAAGCTCCTGGAAGTGGAGCATCCTCTGGGTGTTGTGTGACTGGTTCAGAAGTTTGTGTCAAAGGTCTGCTCAGGGCACCTGCCCAGAACCAGAAGGAATCCATGCTACTGGTCCAGCAGGGTTCCTGGGTCCCTGGATCCCACTGGTCCCAGTTACTCCTGGTGTTGGGACAGATGTTGAGTGTTCCTCACCTCTGATCCTATGATCCTGGGCATGTTAGAGCCTATTTTCAAGTTCTTAATAATAATGTTTTAGTCATAATCCATTATGATATGAACTTAAATCACTTCCCATCAAATGCACATCTAATATATTATATCTTATCATCATCAAATGGTTTAAAATGATATATAATATCATGGATTAAATTTTTCTATTAAGGACTAAAGAAATTGTTCAGTTGTTAAAGGCTCACAAACAAAACTTCCAAATTTGTCTAGTAAAAGTATTTTTATTTTTGCTTTATGATTTTACATAAGGCTATTTAGTGTATAACAACACTTTTATTATATTAAAAATGATGGATGGAATTTTCACCAACTGAAGGGAGGGGAGGGTTTTTATATTTATTGCCAGATAGCTTCTTATCACATATGCACCCCTAGAAGTCTATTTGCCCATTCTAAACAGAGAAGCTCAGAAAAGAATCATGTCTAGTGGGTTTTCTTATACTTTAGAGAAGTGAGTCTATGTATTTACTAGGTAGCTTTTTAATTAATAGTCTCTTGAAATTAACATTTCATATTGTATGAATATCAAACAATGTTATGTTAATTAATATAATGTTAGATGTAAATGTTAGACAATGAATGACAATTAACAGTTGCTTGAAATTAACATTTCATAGTGTCTGAATGATAGACATCAGGTCAAAAAGGTAAAATGGCATCTTACAATGCATCAAGCTTATGGCAACCTTCAGGTGCAAATTATATAACAATTGTCCAGGCTTTCTTCTTATAATTAAGTAGTCACACTTACTTAGTTTCTTACAATTTGTTTCCTTCATTTTAATAAAGCAACATTTTCCAAGATGACGAAGGGTCATCTCCTAATTTTTTATGTAGTTGAGCATATAGACTTTGTCGACTCAAGCTAAAACCTTTCGGTTTTCGGTGAATAAAGCTTCTTCTGTGTTCTCTCCTTGTTATTGTCCATCCTGTATAAGTGTATGTGGGGGGGGGTGTTGGGGTGTACATTAGTGTCATGTGTGTGTGCTTATGTGCATATTTGCTTTATAGGTTTTCATTGAGTTAAACTTGAGGTCTTTTGGATATTCTATATATCTGGTGAGTGAGTGGCTGGTAAACATTCCACACTAAACTGTTACAGCATGTCCTGCATGTCATATTATAAGTGATATAACCACATTCTCCTTTTCCTTCTTTCTCAAGATTAAGAGATATTATTTTAAATTATTGACATTTGTAGTCTGTGGTGGCAGCAAGAAGGGAAATAAAACTCCCCAGTCTTATTTAATGTTCAAGGATGTAGAGGTATCACAGGAAAATCAGTGTGAGCATTTCAGAATA
The DNA here is from genome assembly GCA_028551405.1 of Uromys caudimaculatus. NCBI lineage: Eukaryota > Metazoa > Chordata > Mammalia > Rodentia > Muridae > Uromys > Uromys caudimaculatus. The sequence continues at coordinate 9,330,819 of CM052713.1, forward strand.
GGCATTTTCTGCAGATATTGCAACAGCAACATTGCTCCTCTGGATGCTTTGCTCGATATTAAGTGTCAAGGAGGTTCATACTAGAACTTTCCCAGCCTCCTTGTTGAAACAACTTTCCTTCTCCCTTAGATGAAACTATCTGTTCCTCTGACCAGTGCTTTTTGAGGGGTGAAAAGAGATCTGTTTTCAAGGAAATAAATAATTATATTCACACTACTTTAACAATCTAGAAAAACATCCTCATGTTCAATTATTAATTGCCTTTTAAACTCTAAAATATTTAGCTATGAAATGTAATTTCATAGCTATGAAATGAAATTTCACACTTTCTGGAGATCAGAAATGAAATCATTCTGACAGAATTCAAGCACCCCAAAACAGAAAGACAAAAAATTCTGCAAAAATCTAAGGAATAGTGATACTATTTACCCTGATGTTGTCTTCCCTTAATCTTTTGGCAGAAGCTTTAATCCACAAGATAATCCTACCAATATTCTATCTCTAACAGTATGATTGAGACCAAACAGGATCAAACTCGTCTGTTCTTAATGTAAAATACTAGTGGGAAGCTCATTCATCAAAGTAAAGTCCAAGAGATCAGAAAAGGGAAAGAAAGGAAAAAAGGAGAGAGTGAAGGACAGAGGGTTAGGGGGCAGGAAGGCTTGTCTTCTTAATTTTGTAAGTGCAGATACCTCTTGGCATCTGGTTATCCCAGGTGTTTTCTGGTCTGGGTGACTCTGTCTGGAGTCTACCTCTTTGTCCCTGGGTCACTTCATGTCTCCTGGTAGGCCTGTGGCCCTGGCTGTGCCACACCACCTGTGGATGTGGATAAAGACGAACACTCTTCCATTGCTGGTGGGACTGCAAACTGGTACAAACACTCTGGAAATCAGTCTGGAGGTTCCTCAAAAAATTAGAAGTAGATCTACATGAAGACGCAGCAGTACTACCCTTGGGAATATACTGAAAAGATGCCCCACAATGCTACAGGGGCATGTGTTCCACTATGCTCATAGCAGCCTTGTTTGTGATAGCCAGAAGCTGGACACAACCCAGAAGTCCCATGACAGAAGAATGGATACAGAAAAAGTGGTTCCTTTACACAATGGAACACTATTCAGCTATTAAGACTGAGGATATCCTGCGTTTTGCAAGCAAATGGATAGAACTAGAAAATATTATCCTGAGTGAGGTAACTCAGACTCAAAAGGACATGCATGGTATGTACTCACTAATAAGTGAATAATAGCCCCCCCAAAAGTGCCAAATACCCAAGATACAGCCCAGAGAACCAGCTGACGGTGACGATGCCTCAGTCCCACTTGGGAGGAAGAAGAAACCAACCACAAACAGGGAGGGAGGGTCATGGGAGGGAAAGAGAATGGGGAGAATGGAGAGGTGAATCTGATCGGGTATTGAGTGGGGGGGACAAGGACTGAAATCCCTGAGGGCCAGCAGAAAGAAGGAAAACATGCAACCGCGGGAGGTAGGAGGTTGGGGCAACCATCCGGAATGTAGCAGAGACCTGGGAGGGGAGAGACTCTCAGGATTCAACGAGAGGGACCTTAGATTAAATGCCCTACACTGGGGAGAATGAACTTGTAGAGCCCATCTCCAGCAGGCATCAAGTGAGGAATGGGGTTGCCAGCCCACAGTCAAGACTCTGACTCATAATAGTTCCTGTCTGAAAGAACTGCAGGGATGGAAATGGAGAGAAGCCTGAGGAAAATAGGTCCAGCAACAGGCTCAAAGTGGGAGCCAACTCAAGGGGAGGCCCCAAGATCTGACACTATTACGGAGGTTATGGAGTGCTCACAAAAAGGGACCTAGCATGACTGTCCTCCAAAAGACCCAACAAGCAGCTGAAAGAGTCAGATGCAGATATTTGTACCCAACCCATGGACAGAAGCTGCTGACCCCTGTAGTTGAATTAGGAGAAAGCTGGAGGAGGCTGGGCAGCAGGGTTGCCCTGTGGGAGAACCAGCAGTCTCAATTAACCTGGACCCCGGAGATCTCTCAGATACTGGAACACTGACCAGGTACCATATGCCAGCTAATATGGGGCCCCCAGAAAATATGCAGTGGAGGACTGACAGGTCTGAGTTTAGTCAGAGAGGATGCACCTAACCCTCAAGAGACTGGAGGCCCGAAGGAGTTTAGAGGTCTGGTGTAGTGGGGGTGGGGAGTAAGGCCATCCCCGAAGAGATGGGGAGGGAGAGGCGGGGAGGCGATATAGGATGTGAAACAGTTGGACGGTGGACGGAGAGAGGAATAAAATCTGGAGTTAAAAAGAAAGCAATAATTGCAGATGAATGAACATTTCAGAATGTTTTATAAATATGTTTCTTTTCTAAGATCCTTCATTTCTTCATTTCAATATATTTGAGATTCTTCAGCTTAAGTTACTTTATTTAGTGAGAATCAATACATAGAATGAAAATAATTAATGTTCCATGAAACAAATAAAAAATATTGTATTATCATTGACTTTGAGCCTCTGTCTTCCCACCTCCATTTCTGGTTCAGTGAGAAGTACTTTAGCAGAACAAAAAGAAAAGAGAAAAAGTAAGTGAAGACATTTTTCTTCAATATCCACATTCAGTAGGATTTCTTCTCCTTCTGTGTGTGTCACAGGCAGCCTGGGTGTGACAATCATAGCAGTCAGTCCCTTTCAGCAAGGATATTTTTTGTTCTGACTTGGACTTAACACAGAACAACTTGGCAGTGCGAATATCTGTAGAAATACTGGCCAGTTCTTTCTCCTCTATTATCCATAGATGGTGCTAAGTTCTCACAAAGTATGTACTCAAGACAATATGAGAAATTATCAAATACTATTACTAAGACAGTTTAGATTCATAGATGGAAACAGAATTTTCAGAGCTTGTGTTCCGAAAGTAGTCATATTTTACAGGCCGAGCCAGAAGTCTTAAAAAAGTTCTCAACTTTATCAAGCCTTGACTTTACTGAGAAACTCATGAACACTCAAACACATCTGCTACACTTGGAAATGCACACATACCAATGATTTTGTGGTGGGTAAAACAGCTACATTTGGAAAATAGTGATTAATAATACATTTCAAAGCCTGAGAACTTAGTAGAGTTTAAAACAGATAATATTCAAGGTTAACACTAAGTGACACAAACTACTAGCTTTTGGACTTGATTGAATTCGGATATGTTATTAATATTGTCAGGAGCGGGGTCAGAAATAGATGTGCTTTACAGAATTTCAAAGGCAATTTGATAGCCCAGTGCTATTTTTAAAATTTGGTTATTTTTAAATGCTGTGGCACCAGTGTTCTCAAAAGCTCAAAGAGGTATATTATGTGACTTGATAGGGATATGCATGTCTATAAAAATAAATGTAATTCATAATAAACAGACTCTAAACTGTGAGAGAGTTTAGAAATAATTTGCCAAATTTATGTAGCTAAAATTTTTGTGGTTTTGGACATATGAATGACATAGATAAAACAGAAGACTAAAGCAATACTTACATCTGTACAATACATTTATGTAGATAGACAGTCAGATAGATAGATAGATAGTTGATATTGATTTTTGTAAATGAATTAAATGAAAACATGACATAATGTAAAAGTTCCATTTTCTATTACTTATGTGAATAAAAGAGCTTATCTCAAATTTGACTCTTAGATTTTAAAATATAGTAATTTCACTTTCCAAACTCAGCAATGGAAAGTAAGCCCCATTCTCAGAAAGTTGTATTTTTTAAAGATCTAGGGTATGTAAATATAGAAAACAGTAATGACCTTCATTTTTTCCTATAAATTGCAATATCTGAAGTATTTTAAGGAGTCCAACAGGAGAAAGTACTTGCAAACCATTTGACTATCTGATATCCAATGTGTAAGTGACTCTTTAGTCTTCTTAGTCAACAAGACAATTGACCAAAGTTTATGAAAAAGAAAAATGAAAGGGGGCTGAATAGAACCTTCCCAAAGGTACAACGAGTATTGTTAATCATGTTCAACATCTCTAATTGTCAAGGAGATGCAAATCCAAACTGGCACAGCACCAAAATTACTGATAGGTTAAGTCATCAAAAGGGGCTTGAGAAACAGGAGGAGTGGTCATATAAAGCTGTCTTGTGACTTCAAGGAAGCAAACTTTAAATAGAGCAGTGTCGATAGAGCTTGAGGGCAGTGATGACATCTTAGGAAAACAAACATGCTTTGAATGCTACAGTGCTGCTTCACCAAGATACAGGCACCTGAGAATGGGTGATTTCTATTTCCCCTGGCCCTGCAGTTATATCTTTTAATATAAAAGTCATCAATGCACTATACATCATTATTACAATTTAGACACATATATTTCTTATTTTTACTTATGTGTAAGTGTATATTTCTGAGTATGTGAACACACACATATGTGCAAGTGTCTGGAGTCCAGAAGAGGGTGTCATGTCTTTTGAAGCTGGAGGTTTGGGTAGTTATATGCTGCCCAACATGAGTGCTGAGAACTACTTGGGTCCTGTGAAAGCACTAACAGTTGTCAACTTCTGAGCATTTCTCCATACTTTACATATAATCCTATTCTATTTTGAAAGGATTCAATCTATAAGAAAAATCATCTCCTTCCCAATCACCTATCCTGATGTTCTTTCTTCCTTCTACTACAACCATAATTTATCTGTTATTATTTCTTCCTCTGGTCTGTTTGTTCTAGTGAAGGATGGAATTACAGAAAACCATTTTTTTTTTTCTGAACACCCAAGTTTAAGTCTGTCCAAAGAAAATTCAACTTAAAATCTCTTTAGATTCTTAGGTTTACATTGAAATGACCTGTAAAATGACTGCAATTTTTGAACAAAATATTCTGAAAATTTTATTCTGGTAGTTTTTGTGATGATTAATTTTGACCATCAATTTGAAATGTCAAATTCTCAGCTAGGAGACAAGCCACTGGGTAAGTCTATAAGGGACATTCTAGGTTGGCTTAATTGAGGCAAGAAGATCTACCCTAAATATGGATGATGTCCTGACTAAATAAACAAGTGAAAGAAAGCTAAGCATCAAAATTTTCTCTCTCTCTCTGCTTCATGACAGTGGCCACCATGTCATACTCCTGCCTGCCATGCTGACTTCTTTCCTCCACGATGAATAAATCCTCAAACTATGAGCACACAAACAAACCTTCCCTCCTTAAGTTGAGTTTGTCATACACTTTTTCATAGCAATGAGAAAATTCTGTCATGTGTCATTAACCAACAATGAATACCATAACATCCTTAAGCAATATAATAGAAATTTAAATGATTATTTTTTCTTTAAAAATTAGAAAAATGAAAATTACAATGTACTTAACTCTTAAAGTATGTGTACAATTAATTGGTTTAAGAATTTTCCACTGGAAACCTGTTCTTTCATTTAGCATGGGAAGAAAAAAACAAAAACCCTATGCTGACATTGTGCTTAGAAAGGCGGACTTGTCATAGATTAATTTTCAGAGCAGCTGTGCAGAATGGACTGCTTCTGGAAAGCATGTCGGTGCAAACTGATTTTGAACTTGGGGTTAATGTTGTAAGTACTGGCACACACTTCAGATCATGCAAATGTCAACAAACAATGCAGTCTTCATGAGTGTCTGTGATTAGACAGGCAGTTGGCATACAGTACTGTCTAATCTGATTTGTGGATGAGTGTTCAGGAATGGGATCCAAGGCTAAATCTCAGATCAGTGAGGATGCGAAGTTCAAATTGCTATGATGGTGGGAGGATGGAGCCTTTCTAGAAGTCATTGTTTGAGCATACAGTGACAGATGGATAAAGACTGAGAGAATAAAATAAGAAATAACAAATATGTGAGAAAGAATGAATAAATCATGGCTGTACATGGGCTAAACTTGAAGATGCAAAAATGTCTGAAGATGAAGAAAGCCAGTGCGTGCATGCTTACTGGAAGCAGTTGGGGAAGGTATTTAGTATCGCTTTCATATTGTGTTCCCTTCTATAATCTCATGGTGTCCATCTGCAAGGGATGCAGCCTGTGAGGCCAGCACCTATGACATCAAGATCTTTCCATAGACACATAATGTCAACGTTTAATTATGGATACCTTTTAATCACTTTGCTTGGAATTGCTATCATTAGCATTGAGACATGATCTCACTATCCTGCCAGGATAGTCTCAAACTTGTGGTTATCCACCTCCTTCTGGGGGCCAGAGTAAAAGTCAGGTCCGACCATAATAGATTACTTCTCTTAATATATTTTGGCATTTGATTGTCAGATGCAACAATACGAAATCTGATTTATAACAAACTTCTGAATTATACAAAGTAGAAAGTTGTTTTCTTTAGCTATCTTGCAACTTATATAATATGTTCTGATGAAAGTAATAATACCTAATCAAAAATAGGAAACCTGGATTACATGAGCAAGCGCCAACCAAATAATGTATAATATAATTATGAAAAGTGATATTTCTATATTTCTGACTATGAAATTCTTTATTTTTTAACAGGTCCTGTGACTGTAGCATCTTTCCTTTTGGTGTCAGAGACATCTAAAGTAGGCCACCATCATAATGATATACTATACAGGTATGCCTATGGCCTTAGTAAACAAAAATTAAAGATAGATGTTAAGCCTATGCCAAGAATTTAATTTTTGCAAAAAATTATTTCAGAATTGTTATAGACCAGTAACTCTTCAACATCTTCCATAGTGATTAATGTCAACTGTCAAGTTAACTGGATTTTAAATCACCATGGAAACATAGCTTTAAGTATGCCTCTACATATGTTTCCAGAAAAGCTGAACTGAGAACAGAATAACTGCTATGAATGTGTTCCCATCATCTCAAGGGTTATGGTCCTAAACAGATTAAGAAGTAAATAATGAGCTGATCACCACCATTCATTTATCTCTGCTTCATGATTAGATGCAATGTGACTAGTTGAC
>CM052713.1:9338252-9362195 GCA_028551405.1 Uromys caudimaculatus
CTTGCCTTCCCCACAGACTCAGTCCCTTTAGTGCCATGTGTTTCTCATTTCTATTTTAGTAGTCTTTGGACAGAAGACTCCAAATATGCAGAATGGTAATTAAAAAAATAATTTCATTTTATTTCATTTGGAATTGTCTTATAGATTCAGGCTCTCTGTCATAAAGTCACTGGGTAGCCAGAGACTGCCAAGGTCTCCTTGGATCTCCTGTCTCTGGCTCCCAAGGACTGATCTTGCAGGTGTATGCCACCATACTCTGGCAAATCACATTAGTAGTTTATTTGGACTGTCAGTCAGCTATGTGAGAAAAATTAACCAAAATCGGGTGGCAATATCTTCCATTAATGAGGTGTTTGTCTTTAACCCAGTTTGCAGCATCAGAGAGAGCACAGATGCTCCTGTGTCCTCGATTGTAACAAAGTCTTGTTCTATCAGAGAAAGAAGACATTTCTCTATCCCACAGCTTCAGAGAACACACGAGCAGCCATGGATGAGCAAGGACATGTGCCTAGTTGGCAAACACTAGTCACTCTTAGAGGTTGATTGATCAGTGGCAGTTGTGTTATTGAATCTCCTCATCTCAACACTACTGCGGAACAGCCCCAATTGTGACATACAGTTGTGTTAAACTGGGTGCAGTGTGGCCATAGAAGAGAAGTATTGTGGCCCTCAGTTCTCTTGTTTATATACCCAGTTTTCACTCTGCTTCAGCTGAAACAGATCCAGGAACTCTCTGGTTTCCTTCCCTTCTCCTAAACACTCAACACCCCAGAGAGCCTCAGAACCTGTGAGCTAGTAGTTGAGTATATGCTCAGTCCAAATCAGAAACCTAGGAAATGTGAGAGCCAAGGACCTGGTTAGGGCAGCATCTTGGCATTAAGCACTGTCTTCTTAATTCCTCATTGTTCCCAATTTTTGGAGCTGTTTAACTAAATAAACATTAAAGCTTTTGGTCCTACATGACATCATGAAGGTGAGAATAGGAGACAAGCTACAAGATCTGATTTAAAGACACAAGATAACAATTTGATGGGTTTTACAAGAAAAGTTCACTTGTGTGTTGAAGCACTTCAGCTGAACACTGAGCCAGATTGTTTACTCAGTTCCATGGTAATCGCAGGATTCTATTGGGTGCTGATTTGCTGAGATGGAGAATGATGTCATAAGGTAGATGAAAGCCAAGTGTAATCTCAGAAGCCATGTTTTAAAAGGGACAGAGTGGACAACATGCTAGAAAGGAAAGCTAGAGAAAGCCTATATGGCTGCAGTATGGGAAATCATACAACCCATGTATGACAGTTCATGTTTCCAAGATTCTTTTTTTTTTTTTTTTGGAGACAGGGTTTCTCTGTGTAGCCCTGGCTGTCCTGGAACTCACTCGGTAGACCAGGCTGGCCTTGAACTCAGAAATCCACCTGCCTCTGCCTCCCAAGTACTGAGATTAAAGGTATGTGCTACCACTGCCCGGCCCCATTTCCAAGATTCTTAATTCAGAAAGAGTATCATATATTTCTTACAATTGTTCAATAATAAAACTATGTATCATTGACATGTGATTACACATTCCAACAGATAACTTTGTATGCCTTATATGCTCAGGAATGTCCTTACTTTGTGTTTTAGTTACTCTTTTATTGCTGTGAAAAGCCACCTTGATCAAAGCAACTCTTTGAACAACACTGCTGCTGTGTGGGAGAATGAACTATGAAAAACATACCTATCTTATTTTCCACTGCAAAAGACTGCATAGTGTCTCTATAATGCAAACCCTAAAGCTCCTAAGAAATGCTGCTCAAAACATGTTTTCAGACCAAGACTATATTAGATTTCACTGGGACAATAACATACTTTCAACTGTGCCTCAGGAACATGCTGGGAATAAGACTTCTGGGACATAAAATTTTTAACTTTTAAACATTCTAGATTCTGCTTAATTCAGAATAAAAAAACTGTAGATGCAAATAGCCTATACATCTTTTACCATTTATGTATCACAATCTTCTAATGGAAAATCTATTTTGTACTTTTGGTTGTGAGCCTAGCCTTCAATACCCAAGACATCTCTCCAGCTTTTAAAAGGCAATTGGATATCCAGGAGTCAAGGAACCCCAATTTTGGCCTCTCCTATCTTAGATTGCATCCCCGTGCCCCCATCATCCTCATAAGCGGTGCTCTATGCTTCTTACAGCACTGGAGAAATGCCATCTAAGATGGGAGAGGATGGGAGAGGGTGATCTTAGACTGCTTTCTCCCACCCTCTGAGTGGTGTCTCCACGCTTCCCTAAAGCCCAGCATGGAGCAGCAGTGGTACAGGGGAACTCAGTCAAGCACTCCCTGAGTTTTGTCTCCCTAGAGGCATGTCCCACAACACAGAGGCTGGGAATGTGGACCCATGTAATCCAGTCAAAATATTCCTTCTGCTACCTTGACCTTTTAACTCATTTAATCTTTCCTGTTTCTTTTTCCCTTTATCCTTTAGATTGTTATTCTAAGTATACATTCTTGACTGACTGTGTTTTAGCAGATGGCAGACAGAATTTCCTATAGATGGAAATGTCCTATACATCTGTTATATTATGTTTAGCTGTATTTACAAAATCAAAAACTTGTCCTAAGGCAAACATTTACATGAGCAACAACACTACCCATTCCATTTAGTGTGTCTCTGGGCTTACATCTTGAGTTCTTTTCATGAGGAATCTTAAAACATTTAGAAATGCTTATCATACACTACATTGGGCATATAGGGTCTGATTCTGCCTGAGAGAAGATGGTGTCTTGACATTGTCATCCACTGTGCAGTCATCCAGAGAGGGACCAAGCCGCACACTGTGCTGACATTTGCACCTGCCTAGATGTGGCATGTTCTCCTCTGCAGACTTTTTTCCTATTGAAAACACTAGTTTAGATAAGCAGTGGTTTGGAGATGGGAAAGTGTTGAATGAAAATATCTTAGAAGATTAGGACTAAATTTGTTGAAAATCCAGTTGTTCATTGTCAGAGAAAGAAGATAACAGGGCCTGACCTAAATAGTTTCTCTATAATTTCTCAAACATGTGTATGAAAGAAAGCATTGAATGAAAGAAAAACTAAGTGAAAACCTTTCTTGTGCAAGAAGTTCAAATGCCCTGACAGCCCAGGACAATGGGAGGCTGTGGTGAGGAAAACATATTTGTTAACACTTGCAAAGCAAGCAAGCCCTAGAAACTGATTTTGATTATTGATTATTGGCTAAAGTTGGTGGCTTGCTTTGTAATTTATGAGAAAAACACAGCAATTCACCGGCTGGCATTGTTATTTAGAAGCCTTCAATCAAATCTCTCAGCTGAGAGGTCTTACAATCCATATTCCTTGGTGATTATCCTCTGCTCATATCTCTCACAGTAATGACAGAGTTCGAAAGTGTTATTGTTAGAGATGGCTGCTTTAGGGTTAGAGAAGGGACCATTTCCACCACATCTATTAACAGTGTTGCTCTTCTGAGATGGATGCTGTCGTTTCTCATAAAATATTTGAGTGTGTAGCCATGAGAACCTGTGATTCTCCAACAGCAGAGAGTAAGAGCCTTTGCATGCTGGCATGTATTTGATACATTGTAAACTATTCAAAAATGGTAATACGCACTTTTTGGAAGTTAAGGATATATTATTTAAAAAAATGTGTCTTGTGTGTGTGTCTGTGTGTGTCTTTCTGTGTGTATTTGTGTCTCTGTGTGTTTGTGTGTGTTGTATACAACATGTGTGTGAGGGACCATGTACCCCATAGCACATATATGGAGATTAGAGTACAACTTCTCCTCCTTCTTTGACATTTGCTGTGGGTTTGACTATGGTTGCTGAGCTTTCATGTCAATGACCTTTACTCCCTGATCCTGCAATATTTTTAAATTTCTCTTTATCAAACACAAACCATTCAAAATTGTCAAAATTAAATGCTGCATGCTTCTCTCATCAGTTTCAACACAAAGAGTACAATTGTGTCCTGTTTTCCCACTTCACATGTTAAGGAAATCAAGGCTGAAACTGTAGGGTGTTTTCCTCTATGCGTGTATTTCACAGAATGTACTGGGTTCTTGAGAAAGATATCACTGGGTTGTAAACCTGTCACCTTTACAAAAGTAACTGCTTTGTGGACATGGATGATGGCTCAGGGGATCGGATCATTTACTGCTCTTACAGAGACTCATGTTGAGTTTACCGCACCTACTTGGTTTTTCACAACCATCCAGAACTGCAGAACAGGGAATCTAGATCAAGCTCATATATAGCTATTATATGATTTCCAAAACAACAGGTTTTACAACCTTTGGAAACTTGGATTTGGCATTAACTTACCCATGATACGTAAGAGAGAAACAATCCTTAATTTCAGACTTTCAAATCCAGATAGCTTGATCATACCAATAATACTCAATAATCTATAGATTAAAATGCACAGTATATATTATTTATACTGTAAGATAATCACATTATTAATAATAGTTTAAAATAATAATGAAAATAGAGGTACAGTTATGTGTCTCATTATATATAAAGCACACATTTTTTCTATGTATCAAAGTAAAGATTGTAATTGAAAAATATGAAAAGCTATACGTTTCTAGATATATCTGGAAAGGCATTCAAGAAATAATATGCATATACAGAGATGAGAAATACTATAGTTTATATGGGCAAAAGAAGAATTCTAGGCAGAAGTAGTGTTTGCACAAAGGGCCAGAGGCAAAGACAGAACAAGGCTTTGGAGACAACATGAAAGGTCTAATACACTAAAATAACCCTGGGCAAGAGAATGAAAGCAGTGTTGAGACCAGGAGATGAGATAGGAATGAAATGTTAAGGCTTTTACTAACAGGATATGGATGTTGAGACTGACAGTTTGCCCAGAGCCAACCCTAGACTTGTTTTTCTCAAGTTCAGTGGAGCCACTTGAAATGGTTCATAGGCTAGTCCTGTCTGGAGCATGCTCATCATGCTAGGAGAGGTTTAACTCAGAATGATGACAAAATGATGACATTTATAGTACTGTCAGACCCAAACTTCAATTCTTTTCTTTTAAATTGTTTCTTAAAGAATTAGTTTATATAAAATGATGGGTATGTGTATGGGGCAGGGGGATGAACGCGTGAGTGTAGCCCTCGAGGGTAGGCAGAGGAGTAGCTCCCCAGGAGGTGGAGTTATCAGCAGGTATGCACCACCCAGCTGGGCACTGAGATCCAAACTCAGTTCCTCTGCAAGGGTAGTAGTACCTGCTTATAACTGCTATGCCATCTCTCCTGAACCAAAATTTAACTACTCTAATGACTTTTTAAAGGAATATATATTGATGATATAAAGAATGTTAGATTATTATTATAGACTGATAATAAACAACAGAATTAAAAAGCTTACCTTCTGAATTAAAAAATTCATCTATATATTGATAAAATTAATGAATTACTACTGTTGGTTGCTTAGTGTCTACTGGTGGTAAGGGTAATCATCACAATAACTTACAATGTCAATGTATGCTGACATACAGAGGCTAATACTGAACTTACCCATTGGCCACATGTCACAGTGGCCTGAATATATATAAAGATGCTGTTATACAGAATATATAAATACAAGGGTAAATATGCTTATTTTGACTTTCCTTCAAAGTTTGTGACTGAAGAATCAGTCCATGAATAGAAGGAACTAGAATTTGAAAGGGAGCCTGCAGTTCTCAAATATATCTTGACCATTTGGTCTTTATTAACAAACATCAACACTGTCCCCTCTGCCATATCTTGACTGTAAGAAAGGCACAGAGTCTGCTCACAGTAAGAGAAGTGGTTTACATGTAGGCATGCCTCCTTAGGTTCTGCCTACCTCTGAGAACAAATGCTGCCCTAATGTAAGCTTAGAAATTTCTGAAGATGAACAAATAGACTCAGGTCCTTGTGTCAACATTAAAGGGAGGATTATATTTTTACCTTTATATAAATGAGGCAGAATATATTTAGTTCTACTTTTACCTACTTGACATACTGTCAGTCTTCATGCTATTGTGCTGCCAAATATCAAATCAAGGGAAAAAGTGTCCGAGAGAAGAAGAATGGCATTAGCCTTGAAATCTATGTATTTTAGCTTCATGCATTCATCTGAGTAGTCTTTGTGTTCATAACAGAAACATAACACACTAAATTTTTCTTTCTCTCAACTGGAAAAAATTTGAACCCTCAACTTCCACCTTACCTTTGTTTGCTGTTCAGCTAACATTTGCTCTCTTTATATCTTAGTATAGTAATGCAACCTTTCCTTAGCAATCTGTCTTCTTTTTCATTTAAGTGCCCTGTTTAACATTAGATGTCCCACACAGTCCTGTTGCTGTGTAACAAAAGGGAAAGAGCTATGCCACTGGCTATAAAACTATCTAGCATGCACTACTGCAGCAGCTAGAGGTGTAAAAGATCAGGGAAGAGATCTGCTATAACTGCTACCAGACTCATAATTGGATTCTGAAGGATATTCTATGATATTTTAGAAAAAATGAATAAATATCACTACAGATTTTGTATTTTACCTTTATTTTCTTACTTTTTCCTCATTCTTCTTCCTCTTCTTTCTTTTCCTCCTTCTTTTCTTCTGTACCTTTTATGACACTAAGGTCTCAAGTCAGCTCACAGAATTAAAATGTCAGTCTCATAGCACTGTGGCTTATGTGTGTATTTTTCTAGCATACTGAATATAAACTCACACCATATTAAAATGATAGCTTTTTATAAAGTAGACATAGATAAAGGATGGAATGAAATGGTCTAAATTCTTAACACCCCTGCTCCCCAGAAGACACCATATCCTAAGGCATTCCAGAAGATCCACTGCACTCAGAGCATTTGTTAAGAACCCTCCCCAAGTCCCACAGCTGCCACCGAGAACCCAGGGACTCAGGGACCCATTACCCCCAAAACCCCACCTGCAGAATACCTCTTCCCTTCTACCCTATCCTTTCTGCTGAGACAGACTGCTATCTAGTCTGCTCCCCAGAACACACCATATCCTGGGGCATCCCAGAAGATGCCCTGTACTCAGAGTATTTGATACCACATTCAGGAGAACTGCTGCACTCAGGGCATCTGATTCCACAGCCAGAGACATCCACTGCACTCAGGGGCAACTGGGCAAGCAACACCATAGCCTGAACACCTCCTGGGGGCTCCTGTGGCATGCAGGGCAACTGACCTGACAGACTGAAAGCCTCTCTGGAGTTCTACTGCACACAGGGAAACAGAACCACAGTACATAGCCTCCCCCCCCCCCCGAAGAACAGCTTCATATAGGACAGCAGCTTGAGTGCTCCTCTGAATACCCCCTAGTCAGAAGGCCCCACAGGAGATGTGCTACAGCCAGGACCACAGGTCGACCAGGCAACCTGAAGCAACCCAGAGACAAAAGAGGCAGACTCGAGATAGAGTCACCCAGACCAACAAACATCAGTGATATCCAGATGACAAGAGGCAAGTGCAGGACCATAAGCAACAGAAGCCAGTATAAGTCGTCATCATCAGCACCCAGTTCTCCCACCTCAGCAAGCCCTGAATACACCAACACAGGTAAAATCAGGAATCTGTCCTAAAATCCTATTTCATGATGATAATAGAGTCCTGTAAGAAGGATACAAATAACTCATTGAAAGAAATACAGGAAAACACAGGTAAACAGTTAGAAGCCCTTAAAGAGGAAACAAATAAATTCCTTAAAGAAATACAGGAAAACACAATAAAACTGGTGAAGGAATTGCATAAAGCAGTCCAAGACCTAAAAGTAGAAGTAGAAACAGTAAAGAAAACACAAATGGAGGCAAACTTACAAATGGAAAACCTAGGAAAGAAGTCAGAAATTACACATGTAAGCATCACCAACAGAATACAAGAGATAGAAGAGAGAATCTCAGGCGTAGAAAATACCATAGAAGAGATTGACATAATTGTCAAAGAAAATTCAAAACATAAAAGTCTCCTACCCAAAAACATCCATGAAATTTAGGACATAATGAAAATGCCAAATCTAAGAATAATTGGAATAGATGAGAATGAAGATTCCCAGCTCAAAGAACCTGAAAACATCTTCAACTCAATCATAGAAGAAAACTTCCCCAATGTTAAGAAAGAGGTGGCCATAAAGGTACAAGAAGACTATAGAACACAAATAAATGGGACCAGAAAAGAAAATCCTCTTGTCACATAATAATCAAAACACTAGACACACAGAACAAAGAAAATATTAAAAGCTGCATTGGAAAAGAGTCAAGTAACATACAAAGTTAGACATATCAGAATTACACCATGCTTCTCAACAGAGACTATGAAAAACAGAAGAACCTGGTCAGAGGTCATGCAGACTCTAAGAGAACACAAATGCCAGCCCAGGCTATGATACATAGCAAAATTCTTAATCAACATAGATGGAGAAACCAAAATATTCCAGGAAAAATCCAAATTGGAACAGATCTATCTATCAAACCAGCCCTACAGAGAATCCTAAAAGGAAAACTACAACACAAGGAAGGTACCTACACCAAAGAAAGGACAAGATATTAAGCATCTCACAACAAAGCCAAAAGGAGAGAACCACAAGAACATAAAGCCACCTACAAAAACAAATATAATAGAAACTAACAGTCATCTGTCTTTAATATTCCTCAATATTAATGGACTCAACTCACCTATAAAAAGACAAAAGATTGAATATCCAAGCAAGATCCAGGATTTTGCTGCATACAAGAAACATACCTCAATAACAAAGACAGGCACTATCTCAGAGTGAAAGGATGCAAAAGGATCTTCTAAGCAAATGGTCTTAAGAAACAAGCTGGAGTTGCCATCCTAATATGCAATGAAATAGACTTTTCTTTCAACCAAAAGTTATCAAGTGTGATGAGGAAGAACACTTCATATTCATCAAAGGGAAAATCCACCAAGAGAAAGTCTCAGTTCTGAACATCTATGCCCCAAATGCAAGGGCACCCACATTTATAAAAGAAACTTTACTAAAACTCAAAACACATTGAACCCCACACAATAATAGTGGGAGACTTCAACATCCCACTCTTACCAATGGATAGGTCACTAAAACAGAAACTAAACACAGACACAGTGAAACTCATAGAGGTTATGAACCAAATGGATTTACATAGCTTAATCTATGACAAAGAAGCCAGAAAACATACAATAAGGAAAAGAAAGCATCTTCAATAAATGGTGCTGGTCTAACTGGCTGGCTATATGTAGAAAAATAAAAATAAACCCATATCTGTCACATTGTACAAAGCTCAAGTCCAAGTGAATCAAGGACCTGAACATAAAACCAGATACACTGAATCTTATAGAAGAGAAAGTGGGAAAGAGCCATGAACTCATTGGAACAGGGGAAAATTTCATAAACAGAACTCCAATGGCTCATCCTCTAAGATCAGGAATTGATGAATGGGACCTCATGAAACTGGACAGCTTCTGTAAGGCAAAGGACATAGTCAATAAGACAAATCTGCAACCTATACATTGGGAAAAATTCTTCACTAACACTACATCCAATAGAGGGCTAATATCCAAAATTTATAAAGAACTCAAGAAGCTAACCACCACAAAACCAAACAATGCAATCCAAAAACGGGGTATAGAACTAAACTAAGAATTCACAACAGAGGAATCTTAAATGGCTGAGAAGCACCTAAAGAAATGTTCAAAGTCCTTAGTGATCAGAGAAATGCAAATCCAAACGACCCTGAGATTCCACCTTACACCAATGAGAATGGCTAAGATCAAAACCTCAGGTGACAACACATGTTGGCGAGAATGTGGAGAAAATGGAACACTCCTCCATTGCTGGTGTGACTGGAAACTGGTACAAGCACTCTGGAAATCAATCTGGAGGCGCCTCGGAAAATTGGAAATAGATATACCTGAAGACCCAGCAATACCACTCTTGGGAATATATCCAAAAGATGCCCCATCATGCTACAGGGGAACATGTTTTCCTATGTTCATAATGGCCTTATTTGTGATAGCCAGAAGCTGGAAACAACCCAGATGTCCCACAACAGAAGAATGGATACAGAAAATGTGGTTCATTTACACAAGGGAATACTACTCAGCTATTAAGAAGGAGGACATCCTGAGTTTTGCAGGCAAATGGATGGAAGTAGAAAACATCATCCTGAGAGAGTAATGCAGATCCCAAAGAATATGCTTGGTATGTACTCACTATTAAGTGCATATTAGCCAAAAATAAAAAGTACAGAATACCCGAGATACAGTCCACAGAACTCAGAAAGTTCAACAAACTGAAGTGCCAAAGAGAGAACACCTCAATCCCACTTGGGAGGGAGAAGAAAGCAACCACAAGGGGAGAGGGAGGAAAAAGTGTGAGAGAAGAGAGGGGAACATGATCTGGTATTGGGTGGGGGGAAAGGACTGAAGTTCTGAGGGCCAGCAGAAAGAATGGTAACAGGTAACCTCGGGAGATAGAACGTTGGAGGGACACTCCAGAATGTACCAGAGACCTAGGAGGTGAGAAACTCGCAGGACTCAAAGGAAGGAACTCTAGATGAAATGCCCTGCTCCGGGGAGAGGGAACTTGTAGAGACCATCTCCAGTAGAAAGACAGGGCATTGAGTGAGGGATGGGGTTGCCATTCCATAGTTAAACCTCTGACCCATACTTGTTCCTGTCTGAAAGAACTGCAGGGATGGAAATGGAGAGGAGCCTGAGGAAAAAAAGGTCCAGTAACAGGCCCAAAGTGGGATACATCTCAAGGGGAGGCCCCAAGGCCTGACACTATTACTGAGGCTATCGAGTGCTCACAAAAAGGGACCTAGCATGACTGCCCTGAAAGACCCAACAAGCAGCTGAAAGAGTCATATGCACATATTTGTACCCAACCAATGGACAGAAGCTGCTGACCCCTGTGGTTGAATTAGGGAAAGACTGGAAGAAGCTGAGGAGGAGGGGGACCCTTTCGGAGAACCAGCAGTCTCAATTAACCTGGACTCCCAAAATCTCTCAGACACTGGATCACCAACCAGGCAGCATACACCAGCTGATATGAGGCCCCAACACATATACAGTAGAAGACTGCCTGGTCTAGGTTCAGTCAGAGAAAATGCACCTAACCCTCAAGAGACTGGAGGCCCCATGAAGTTTAGAGGTCTGGTGGGGTGGGGTTTGGGGGAGACATCCTTGTGGAGACAGGGAGGTAGGGAGTAGGTATGGGATATGGAACAGTTGGAGGTTGGACTGGGAGGGGAATAAAATGTGGAGTGTAATAAATAAATAAATAAATAAATAAATAAATAAATAAATAAATAAATACATACATACATACATACATACATACATACATACATACATAAATTCTTAACACCACAGACATATGGTTTTTATCATTTTCTTTATCCCTTCAATGGGCAATTTGTATACAGTTTAGGTTGTTGTTGAGTTCATTGATTAATCTTACACTGTTGCAAAGCCAGTTCAGAAAATGATTCTGATTCAGGAAACAAGTTAACTATTTTATACTTTGAAGTAGTAATTTTCTGAACTTAGCTTCATGTTACAATAGCATCCAAACAAAATAGTGGGTAAAGTTGGACTAGTATAATCCATTTCACTTAATTTTTGAATATTCAGATATTTTCTCTTTCAAATTATATTAATTTTTTTATATTACTCTATGATGTCTGCAGTGTATGTCACAACAAAAGAAATCACGAAACTATAAACAGTTCAAAGATAATTTACAGTACAACCCAGGAAAGATTATACAGTGAAAAAATTAAATGTGGAGACTAAATCACTTTTGCTTTTTCAACAATTTAGGTATATTGTAGTTTTTCTCCAAAAATGAGAATTATTATTTTGATTAGGATAATAAAATTTAAAATACCAAGATTTAAAAGTATGTTAAAACCACTTAGATACAAAAGGAAGATATAGACATTTCTAGAAAATGTATTGCATGAATATTGCAGACGAGCATCTTTGTGAAGAACTGAGTTCTAGTATCAAGGCTTCTATCACAGTGTATATTTCCTCCAATGTGTCTCTCTTCAAAGTACCATGAAGAAAGTTCCCAAAGTCCTATTAACTAATATGTTCTTGGAAAATTAAAATGCCATGTTATCTTACTTCAGTTTTACCCTACTCCCCTATTTTGAACATAAGCTGAACGATCCATTGTTCAAATATGCTGAGCAAGATGCCATGTTCCCTCTAGTCATCCACAAACATCCTTATAAAAGGCAGGTATCTCTCTACAAATGAGGAAGTCACAGAAGCTGGTATGTGGTCATCACCAATGTCATACCCAGCCTTTCTGTTAGTACCCTTGATCAAATCTTTTAAAGTTAACTTGAGAACTAATATTAATGTTCAGAGTTTAGAATTAAGTTATCCACACTTCAACTGCATACTCGTAGATTTCTGTATTCTTAATCAAATGAACTTTTATAAGTAAATAGTTCCATTCATTCATTTCTTCAATTTCCTGAATGTTTAATAGAATTTACCCAGTCTATATAAAAATATTTACCTCTCTACATAAAAAAGTATAACTTCTTTAAAAGAATAAAATACATGTTAGAGAGATGGTTTGGTGGGGGTCCCTTGATGGCCTCTATTACAGAGAACCAGGTTCCATTTCCAAGTACACACAGTGGCTCACAGCTGTCAGGAACTCCAGTTCCAAGGGATCAGATGCCCTCTTTTGACTTTCATTGATGGAATATATATATATATTCACAGTAGTCAAGTTGAATATAGGGACACACTATTATAACTAAGCCCCTGGGCAAGTAAGGTAGCAGAATAGTAAGTTTGTGGCCATTCTAGGATAGAAAGAAAAAAAGGCAGGCTAAAAAAAAAAACCCAGCAAACCCAAAAGATCCACAAGGACAATAAAAATTCAACTTATGCAGACAAGCAGTTCTTGAAATCCTTGAACTTCATAAAATGAAGAAGTGGGATTCCTGAAGTTTGTTGCATATCTTTTCATGATGCTTACTAACTATTCTTTATTGACATATAAATATACCTCATTTCACAGCTGGTATTTTCATGTTACTCACAGAAACATTTCACTAGAGAACTCACTAAAATTGTAAGCCATCTTGGTTAATGCAACACTATTCAGCTCATGTCTTATTATTTTTTACATTTGAAATATTACTTTGTATTATGTTTTCTAAAAGGTTTGTATATTATTTTTACTACTCTCAAAGCATTCTGTGAAATCTTTGATACTACATAAATTCCCACCTCTTCCTTTGTCTATACCCAATTATCTGCTGTTATACATCTGTGCTAATGAGATGCAATGTGTAGGACTCATTGGGTTTGGGCTCATCTCCTTCATTACAGCTCTTGGATCAATTGGAAGTATAGTATACAATGATCACATGACCTGACTTACCTATCTATACAGAGGGACAAAGCATTTATCAGAATATTTAGGTCAGTGTTCCATCTCTCTGGTGCGTCTGGCCATTAATTGTCTCTTAGCATTTCTTGTGCTCTTCTGCAGATCCTGTGTTGTCTTTACTTACTCTTTTTCAGTCATTTCCCCAGGTAACACAAGCCCGATCTTGCCCAGCCATTTGTCATTTCTAGAAACCTCTCCATCTTTGTCCTCTCTTGTTATTTAAAAGCAAACAAACAGACAGACAAAGAAGCAATGAGACTGCCAACATATTTTTGTGTTGTATCACTTTTCAAATAGTTCTCCTTTCTGGATACTACTCAGTTCTGGAATATTTGTAGTAAATATCCAGCAGCTGGATGTGTTAATGATAACATGGACTCAGCGTATCAGTTCCCATGCTTTAGAAAGTATTAAGTTTATTCTATCCACTGCAATCTGTTCTCTATATAGCACCATGCCAGTGTCTTCTGTGAATACTCTAGTTGTCTCAAATGCACCAGTTATTAACTTCTATAATATAGCAAAGCAAAGTCAGTATTTCCTGTTTTGTTCCAATAAAGAAGCCTTAGGATGCTCATCTGTTTTGTTGTTGTTTTAACAGAACACAATTAAAACCCTGGCATTTGGAATAAATCATCTTGGACCTTGCATCTTCACAGCAGCTTCTGCTGAATCAATCCAGCACTTTAGAGCATACATTCCTCAAAATCCATCACTATAGAGCTTCTCATTTTTGTCATTTCAGCCAGTCTAAGTGGATAGAAGCCCTGCTTATGAGAAGCTGTGGAGTGGTTTTGACTTAAGGACACATGACCTTGAAGACTGCCTGGATTCAAGAGTAAAGCTGAGAAAAGAAAGATTTTATTGAACATATGGTAACTGCAGCGGGAACTGGAGTTACTATCTAACAACATGCTGGTTAGGAATGTTTTACAGAGGGAGAAAACACAGTATCAAGGCATAAAACGCTCCTGTGGAAACAGGGTGTTCTCATCAGTATTGAGTATTCTTCTGTCAGACTCGTAGCACACTAAGTAATCCAAGCTGGTGATCTTCAACAGCAAATCCTTTCCTAATTGATTGTTTATTACTAGAAAACAAAGAGGTGGGCTGGAATGTGATCCACTGGCTAAGAGCATTCAAGGTTCTTATAGAGGACCACAGTTCAGATCCCAGCACCCATACCAGGACGCCCCCAACCACCTCTAACTGCAGCTCCAGAGGACCCAGTGCCCTATTCTGATCATGGACACTACACTCATGTTAACAGTAACACAGACATGCACATAATAAATGACAAAAGAAATCTAAAAGAAACTATGGTATCACAGATCAGGACCCGTTGCATTTGTTGTAGTCATTAGTATACAGATTCCATGGGCTGATCTTGGTATTTTCAGACATCTGTCCCACTAAGGTTCCCTTAATCCATCTTTTATATGCTAAATTTAAGAAATTAAGATAGGTGGCACACGCCTTTAATCCCAGCATTTGGAAGGCAGAGGCAGGTGGATTTCTGAGTTTGAGGCCAGCCTGGTCTACAGAGTGAGTTCCAGGACAGCCAGGGCTACACAGAGAAACCCTGTCTCGAAAAACCAAAAAAAAAAAAAAAAAAAAAAAGAAAAAAAAAAGAAATTAAGATAGCATAAAATATTTTTTTGTCTTTTGCAACATTAGAAAAAATAACGAACTCTTTCAAAGACTCTAAATAATTTATTCAAAAGCAAAACATATCTGATTTTTCAGTAAAAATGTTTTGTTTAGAAAAAAAAATGGAACCCAGTTGTAGATATTCAAATGTATCACCTCTTAAAGTAAGCAAATAAGTTTATATTTTGATTCAGCAAAGGAAAGAATTTTAAATATATTTTAATAAAATGCATTAAATAGATTTTAATAAAAATTCCTACTCATTTAAAAATATTCCAGATATTTACCCTAACCTCTCAAAGCAAAATACCCAATGCTAGTGATTTTACTGAAAATTAGCTTTCCTGAGTCAAATGGTACTTACAATAACAACAACAATAATAATAACAATACTAATGATATTGCTATTATATGTTGTTATTGTTGTTGTCATTAAAATGGTAGACTATACTTTTCATACACCCAATATTTTTGTTTTTTGTTTCTGTATAGTAGCAAATACTTATTTTAAATATTCAGAAAATTATTTAAATCAGAATTATTATGTTTCCTACTTTCAAACGTAAACACTGTGTGCTTTTTTCAAAGGGAAAATTTGTACAAGAGCATATTTGAAAAAAGGAGACACAGCATTAGTTTTCAACCTTTCATCATTTCACACAAACCTCTTTCTTACTGTACACCTTGATTTTAAGGGTTCATACTTTGATTTTTCTACTCTGCACTTTTGCTTCCTTGAATAATATTTGAAAAATAAGCACAAAAGTTTTTCAAGATTAGGGTCTGAAAATAAGTTTTAATTATGGCATTAACATCTACACAAAACATGAAAGATAAAAGAATCAAATAATCAAGATCAAAATGTGAAAACAAATTGAAAAGTCAATTTTTCAAATATGAAATACAAGCATTCAAAATGTATGTAAATGTTCGATATCTGTAGTCACCTGGAGAAGTGAGTCAAACCTCACTGAGAGTCATTTCACCCTGGCACAAAGCTCTCTCCAAGAGTCAAACAGCACCAGTATGCTAATACCACTAATGAAATATGAAGGGTCATCCGCAGCCTCATGGGCTGCAGCTGGTGGTGTGATCTCAGGAGGTTCTGTAAACTTTGAAATCCTGTTTTATCTTGCATAAGTATTGCATTGTAAATGGACAGTAAAGTGATATTTGATTTGAGTATAAGCTTTAAGTTCCACACTGAACAAGCCATATTATTCTCATAGGTTCAGAATTTCCTATTCAATCAAATCAAGCCCCCCTTTCTCTCTCTCTCTCTCTCTCTCTCTCTCTCTCTCTCTCTCTCTCTCTCTCTCTCTCTCTCTCTCTCTCTCTCTCTCTCTGTATATATATATATATATATATATATATATATAGGCACTCCTTGGTTTGTATAGTGATAATAGAAATTTTTGTTCAGATAGCCAAATAGTACACAGTAAAATACTGGTAGCTCATAATTGTGATATTATTTAGACATACAACATAAGCTGTGATTGTTTTGTAATTCAATAAAGCTTATTCATGCCTGTCTAGCTTTGCAAAGGATTTAATAAGATGTTAAGTGCCAAAAATTCAAAAGAAATTATTGATTAATTTAAATGTTGATCAAATTCTTCCAGGAGACCTAAGAATTATTTAAATAATACATTGCCACACAAGGTGGGAAGGACTTTTTCTTAAATGATCTTTGAGTAGTGAAATATTGCATAAAATCTTTGACTTTATCGTGTTAAATTTTACCAAGGTGCTTTGTAAGAGCACCACTGATTTCTCCTTCTCCTTCTCCTCTTCTTACTCTTATTTATTCTTTTACATAAGACTTGGCAAATAAATAATAAATTTCAGTTTCTTAATGTCTTTGTGAATATTCATATATTCATAAATAAGATGATAATATTCATTTAAAATTTGGGGATTATAAATGAGTGACACAAAACCTCATTAATAACACTTTACATATCAGGGTAAATTTATTTAGGATATTAATATATGAGATAAGAAAATAACATTTCAATCACTTCATAAGAGATGATTTTTTTTATTAATCAGAAATGCAAAATTATTTTAATATTTTAAATGCTTCACAAGTGTGCTGGATGCAGGGAGTCCAAGATCTAAGTGTAAGAAAATGTTCATAGGTGAGTGTTCTCCTTTTGTATCTTCACGTATTAAGAATCTTTGATTTCTCTCCTTTTAGAAGAATACATAATCTTGTTGTTCTCATGACAAAATATCTGCCAACTGTAACAAGAGAAATACATATTTTGACTCATATTTTAAGACAATTGTAGTCATGTGGGTAGAAAGCACAGTAGTGGGAGTGGGAGTGGTCTAGTTGTAGCTGCATCAGCCTGGTTGCGTGATGTCTGCAGTGAGGGAAACAGATACAGCTAACACCATTGCTTAGCTGGATTGCTCCTTTTCATACTTTTGATTCATTGTAGGGTGCTGGTCCATGAGATGCTGTGAACATATTCATGGTGAATTTCTGTCCTTAGGTCAACAGCTCTGTAAAACCTTAATATATAGATATATTACTACAGGTGTATTTCTAGATGATTCTACATCCAGTCAATTTGTCAGTGATATTAATCAATATGGCCACACATTCTCTAAATCTAAGCATTTCCAAAGTGCCCAGTTCTACTTGCTATTCAGTGCAAGATTCACCAAATAGTCCAAATCCATGTTCTGTCAAACAAGATAGAGGCTTCCACATGGTAATCTGGGGATCAGAATGTTCAGGACAAAGTAGACATTAGCCTTTGCCATTGAAAATTTCACTTCTCTACAGTGCTATCTTAAAATGTGAGACTCCAAAATATGAAGGAGTTTGCTACATATGTATAGCATGTAATTTTAAAATAAACCCACACTTGCTCCAGCTAGGTGCCAGAAAAGGCAGTCTTACCTGGCCCCCATGGCTAGCTTTACCAAACCACTCCACTCTCTGTCCCTTGCCCAGTGCAATGCCTGAGACCATGGCCCATTCCTCTGGCTGGCTTTGCTAAGCTGCCCGGCAGGTGTCCCTCCTGAGAATGCCAGGAGTATTCAAGGTCCACCATCCATTCACCCTTGCAACAGACTCTGCCAATGGCTGCCACATGGCTGCACCCTCTCAAGTGCCTACCTGAATCATCACGAATGGAAAACACCAGACAATCTTATTTTTTTATTGGATATTTTCTTTGTTTACATTTCAAATATTTTTCCCTTTCCAGGTCTGCCTCAGAAACCGCCTATCCCAACCCTTCTTCCCCTGCCTCTATGAGGGTGCTCCCCAACCCGCCCACGCACTCAGTCTTCCCTCCCTGGCATTCCTCTATACTGGTGCATTGAACACCCTCAGGCCCAAGGGCCTCTCCTCCCACTGATGTCCAACAAGGCCATCCTTTGCCACATATGCAACCAGTGCCATGCGTCCTTCCATGTGTATTTTTTGGTTGGTGGTCTAGTTCCCGGGAGCTCTGGGAGTCTGGCCTGTTGACACTGTTTCTCCCTCCATGGGGTTACAAATCCCCTCAGCTCCTTCAGTCTCTTCTCCAACTCCTCCATTGGAGACCCCTGAGCTCAGTCCAATGGTTGTCTGCAAGCATCCGCCTCTGTATGTGTCTTGAAATCAGTCTTATGGTTCCTCAGAAAATGGACATAGTACTACCTGAGGACCCAGTTATACCACTACTGGGCATATACCCAGAAGATGCTCCAACATGTAAGAAGGACACATGCTCCAGTACGTTCATAGCAGCCATATTTACAATAGCCAGAAGCTGGAAACCACCCAGATGTCCCTCAGCAGAGGAATGGAAACAGAAATGTGATCCATTTACACATTGGAATACTACTCAGCTATTGAAAATAATGACTTCATGAAATTTGCATGCAAATGGATGGAACTTGAAAATATCATCCTGAGTGAGGTAACTCAGTCACAAAAGAACACACACGACATGAACTCACTGGCTAAGTGGATAATAGCCCAAAAGTTCAGAATACCCAAGATTCAATTCACAGACCATGTGAAGCCTAAGAAGAAGGAAGAGCAAAATGTGGCTGCTTCAGTGTTTCTTAGAAAGGTGAAAAAAATAATCATAGGG
Organism: Uromys caudimaculatus; assembly: GCA_028551405.1. Classification (NCBI taxonomy): domain Eukaryota; kingdom Metazoa; phylum Chordata; class Mammalia; order Rodentia; family Muridae; genus Uromys; species Uromys caudimaculatus. The sequence goes on from CM052713.1 coordinate 9,357,445, forward strand.
GGAAATAGGGAGACAAAGTGTGGAGCAGAAATTCAAAGAAAGGCCATCCAGAGACTTCCCCACCTGAAGATCCATCCCATAAACAGCCACCAACCTGTATACTATTTTGGACACCGGAAGTGCTTGCTGATGGAAGCTGGATAGGGCTGTCTCCTGAGAGGCTCTGCCAGAGCCTGACAAATACAGACGATATTAATATTTAAAACCAACCAGATGACACAACTGCTGTGTGAGGATTCTATTGTCCTATACTCACCAGCTATGCGATGTTGGAATTCTTCTGGTGGCGGAGGCTACCACCACCAGGTCTAACATCTCCCAGGCCTACTTGCTACATGTCTTCTCTCTTCACTGCTTTGCTGAAAAGCCATTACCCTTCTCTCACGTTTTCCTCTTCCTCTCTTGGACCCGGAAAACCTGCCTTCTTATCTTTACCCAGTGATTGCCTTCTTATCATCTTTATTACTCAATCAAGTAATTAGGGGACATCCTGCTACATCCCACCTTTGCTGTTCAAATATATATATAATCCTGACAGCACTCCCTTCTTGGTTCAAAGAAGATACTGAGCATCTTCACCTCCAGGGGCAAGGTTGTTTATAGTGGCAAGATAGCCACTGCGCAGGACTTGCCCATTTCATCTGCAGACCAATACTGGTCATGAAAGGACACAAGATGCAGGATTGTTGACAGCTTAGTTCTGCTGAGACAGAATGATCTTGTCCTTCATGATATTTCCTGTTTCACATGGTCTGTCAGATGTTCTGGGCAAGCAGGCTGAAGACAATTGTTCCAACGTTTTGAGGAATAGGGAACTGTATAGGTAAGCAGGAGTCTTTGCAATTTGTTTTAGTTTTGGAAGCATGTTTTGTGCTCCTTATATTTTCAGGTAATATTTAGTAATTCTTGGATTTCTGGCAGGGTTGAAGACCGGTTGTAGTCTTTTAGCCAACCCAAGATGTTTACCATTGAGAGAGATGATACATGTTTGAGAGGATGGTTTTCAGATAGTATACACGCTAAAACCAGGATATAACTCAGATGTGGCATTGTAAGTTAGATAGATGGTAGAGTGCTTTATCTAAATTGACAAATTGATGGACTGGATATCATTTGTATCTCATACTATGTAATTTACTTGACATAATTTTTTTCAATTTATGTCTTGGAGAAGAGGTTTTTGTTTTGTTTTGTTTTTTTAATTTTTTTAAATTTTTATTGGACAGCAAAGTTGAGATGTAAGGGAAATTCCCCTAATTATTTGATTGGCTAATAAAGATGACAAGAAACCAATCACCGGGGAATGATAAGGAGGCATGTTTTCCAGGTCCGAGAGAGGAAGAGGAGGATATGAGAGAAGATAAACAGCTTTTCAGCAAGGCAGTGAAGAAAGAAATGAAGAATGTAGGCAGGAGAGATGCTAAAACTGGTGACAGCCTCTGCCACCAGACAGATTCCAATAGAATAGATGATAAGTTTAGGGCAATAGATTCCTCACCCAGCAGTTGTGTCATCTGGCTGATTTTAAATATTAAGATTGTCTGGTATTTTCCATTCATGACAATTCGGGTGGGAAAGTGAGAGGGTGTAGCCATGTGGCAGCCATTGGCAAAGCCTGTTGCAGGGATGAATGGATGGTGGAATGTGAACAGGAGCTCCAGGCATTCTCAGGAGGGACATCTGCCAGGCGGCTTAGCAAAGCCAGCCAGAAGATTCGACCATGGTCTCTGGACATTTCACTGGGCAAGGGACAGGCAGAGAGTGGAGTGGCTTGGCAAAGGTAGCCATAGGGGCCAGGTGAGACTGCCATTGCTGGCACCAAGCTGGAATAAGCATGGGTTTATTCAAAATTACACGCTACACATACCATGTAATAAGAATATTATTGAAGCATTCAATCATGTTTGTGTGTTAAATTTTCACTAGCATTTGGGTGCTGATAAAAATTAACTAGAGAAAAACACACAGAGAGAGAAAGAGAGAGAGAGAGAGAGAGAGAGAGAGAGAGAGAGAGAGAGAGAGAGAGAGAGAAACTGCTGTGGAAAACTGCACTTCTAGAAGTTTCTCCAGAAAATTTATAAAGAGAATTAGGCAAATATTGGAGTTCATACTAGGTTCTCATTTCTTTTCATCTTCATATTTGCTTACTTCTGAATCAGTATGCTGTTAAGTATTTAAAAAGTACATCAAAAAGTTAAATTTTTGCTTATACTGAAACAACTCTGTTTTAACATTAGAAAGGAAAACTGCTAGAAGATATTAGCATATTAATTAGAAAGAACAAGCTGCACTGTAAGAAAATTTCTTGCATACATTTTCCACTTGGTGGAAGAAAAAAACTCTAGACAGAGACTTGGTTCACATATGTGGACAGTGTGGAATAGCATTGAACAGGTCAGTTGGTATTAACCACTCTTCATTTTCATCTCTTGATAAAGATCAACAATCAATAAGCAGGTTTTAATTTTACTCTGACAGGTTACATATTTACCCATTCCAGAAGTTCCCTGGGTGATAACAATTTTGTAGGTTAATGATGTATTTTATAAGTGCAGTATGTTATCTCACACACAGTAATAATGTGGATAAAATTCTGTCTCTAAGGAAGTATTTGACTCAAAATGATGAAAGTAAATTGCTTTTATTTCTACAGGGGAAAACAATTGCAGACATCCAGGAAACACGCAGCTACCTCAGCTAAATATGTCATTCTTAAAGTGTAGAAAGATGAAAGAAATCTCTTTGAACGTGATATTGTCAGTCATTTTATTAACCTTTGGGAAGTTAGAATCCTGCTATATAAGATACTGTGGCCGTGTATATTCATGCCTACACATATACACTAAATTTCAATAAGAAAAGCATACTATATTATTCTACTTTATTTGAGAAACTCCCATGCATTGTCCATTAATTCTATTCCTGACTATATACTCACAGGAGAAGTCAGCCTGCTGAAGCAGTGCCAGCTGCCTCAGGTTCATTACAGTATGATTCACAGTAAACCTAAAACCAGAAAAGGATGAGGATCCACGCGCATACTGCTTTGGCACCCTTTAAAATCTCATCAGGAGCTTCCATAGTCCAGGATTGGTTGTTTTCCCCATGCCTGCAACTTAGTACTTGTGGATGATGCCCGTTTCTTATGCCAGGTCTAGACATAGACCTTGTGCACACTGACCTTGGTGTGTTTAGGCTGCTCTGCACTCAGAAAGAGACTTGCAGTACCCCCTTAGAGGTAGGCAGCTCCTAGCAGAGTACCTCAGATATGTTCTTTTCTCCAGGGAAAGTTCTTCAAATAACTTTAATATTTCCATAGCCTTTCACCTTTGATTCGTAAGATTTGATAAATTCTTTTTTTTTTTTTTTAATTTTCTGATACTTTATTTACATTTCCAATGTTCCCCCTTTTCAGGTCTCCTCTTTGGAAACCCCCTATCTCCTCCCCCCTACCCCACCTCTGTGAGGGTATTCCCCCTCCCACCTACCCTCCGACCCACTCCCATCTTCTCCCCCTTGACATTCGCCTTTACTGGGGCCTCTAACACCCTCAGGCCCAAGGACCTCTCCTCGCCCTGATGGCCAACAAGGCCCTCCTCTGCCACATACGTGGTCCGAGCCATGGGTCTTTCGATGTCTATTCATTAGTTGGTGTTCCAGCCTCCAGAAGCACTGGGGGCATCAGGCCAGTTGACACTGTTGCTCCCTCCATGGGGCTGCAAGCTCCCTCAGTTCCTTCAGTCCCTTCTCCAACTCCTCCATCTGGGACCTCACTCTCAGACCAGCGGTTACTGTAAAGTGAAACTTGGGTATTCCAGACTTATGGGCTAATATCCATTTAACAGTGAGTACATACCATGTTCGTTCTTTTGTGACTAGTTACCTCGCTCAGGATGATATTTTCAAGTTCCATCCATTTGCCTCCGAATTTCATGAAGTCATTGTTTTCATAGTCAAGTCTTACTTCCTATCATACCAAGGCAAAGTAGTTGATTCGTCTCAATCTCATTCAAATGCTCAAGGCATGAATAAAATGCAGAGAAATTCTTCTGCTGAACGAATTCTAAAAGTCTTTTAGTTTAATTGCAGAGTAAGTCTTCAGCCTTCACTGTCTACACTGCTGTTGGCATTCTTGTTTTCTGAGCTCCCATTAGATCACCCATTTGCTTATAGCACTGTAAGCTTTTACAACATGCACCTCCATACCGTATGTTTTCAAATTGTTCTCACAATTTAGCTCCAAGAGCTGAAGGAATCCATGGTCAATTTTAGTCATAACAAAACCTGTGTCTAAATGCTTTTTTTTTTTTTTTCAGTAGGTGCAATTTTCTGAACCCAGGCTCAGAACTGCTCATCTAGCTCCAAAACCTGGAAAATCCTGGAGATTCACTGGTCTTCAGTCTTTTATTTGGAAGGCTGAAGAGACTGCATACCAATATCAGTGCAGGAGCCTAGAATTCTCAGTCATGTGTCTCTTGACTGTCTATAGATCCAATAAAGTTGAAAATTATGATTCTCTATCAGAGGATACAATGTTTTTTTTTTTTGTTGTTTTTTTTTTTTTTCCTCCTTTTTTATTTTTGATACTTTATATACATTTCCAATGTTTCCCCTTTTCTGAGTCTCCTCTTTGGATACCCCCCATCCCCTCCCCAACCCGCCTCTAGGAGGGAATTCCACCTCCCACCCCCCTCCCGACCACCCATCCCCATATTCCCGCCTTGACATTCCCCTTTACTGAGGCCTCTAAC
>CM052713.1:9362695-9380709 GCA_028551405.1 Uromys caudimaculatus
GAGGTATAGCTGGGTCCTCAGGTAGTATTATGTCCATTTTTCTGAGGGTCCGCCAAACTGATTTCCAGAGTGGTTGTACCAACTTGCAATCCTACCAACAGTGGAGAAGTGTTCCTCTTTCTCCGCATCCTCGCCAGCATCTGTTGCCACCTGAGTTTTTGATCTTGGCCATTCTGACTGGTGTGAGGTGGATGCAATGTTTTAGTTTGAAAATACACATTATGGGATACATTGCACTATGCAATAACACATTACAATGGCACATCACCTTGTTTATTTTAAAATAATGAGAGCTTTTAAGTGTTTTCACACAAACCAATGACAGATCGTTGAGGCAATAGATTTGCTACTTAAACTGATTTAAACTTTCTATAATATGTATATTTATTAAAACATTGTATTATGTATAATCATTATTTAGAAATGCTTTTCATTTAAATTAAAATAAATCTTGTAAAGAAGAAACAAGATATATATTAAGTGTGATCCTTGGAAATTCTAAGACATATGGCTTCATATTGACAGCAGTTCTCTTAACCTTCAAGGGAGGCATTGCTGCTATTGATAATGACTCTCAGGAAACATTGGCTAAAAAACTATCTTCCTAACCAACATTGAAGAAAGCCATAGAACAGTTATGGAGAGTGTATTTAGGGTTCCATGAGTTGCTCTATAAACCACACAAATACTATCTCTATCAGGCAGGAGTGGTTTATCAAACACACACCCAGTCAGATCAGCATTGTAGCTAAGGCTATAGCAATGACTATCTTTCTCTGTCAGCTTATAAAAGAAGAAAAAAATACACAAAGACCAAAATGAGCTCATACACAGGTGCAGAAGTGCTGCTGGGTGGTCAGCTCTGACTTAAGCCATTTTAGATATAACAGTTTTTATTGATCTTTAATTTGATGGGTCCTACAGAAAGTTTTGTGGAATTTTTTAAGATTAAGAAACTTCAGAGCAAGATGGGATATATGATCAGCATGACTCTGTTCTGAGTTAAGTTATTTTTCTGTGCCAATGACTGGCAGACATATTACTGTCACAATAAGAAATAGCTGGTTGGCATCAAACAAAATAGTTACAGCTATTCTGGGGCAGTGGGGGAGGAATCTCAACAATTTTATAAAGTTTGATGATTAATGCACTGTAATTATCACTTGATTTAGCATCACCTAGAAAATTATAGAGGCATATGCCTGGATATATCTGTGAGATATTTTCCAGAAAGAATTAACAGGTGGAAAGGGTCCACTCTGAGATTGGGAGGTATGTATCTCTTGACATGGTACCTGGACCTGAATAAGCAGTAGCAAAGGAGATGGCCACCAGAGGAGTGTATCCCTTCTTCTTTGCTGTCTGACTGCATGGTAGAACACTCTTCTGCACCAGGCTCCCATCCATGTGGATTGAAGGCTCAGTAACCATGAACATAATAAATCTACCCACCTAGTAAGTTATCATCTACAGGCATTCTATCTTAATGTCACAAATGTAATGAATATACAAAGCTATCCATGTAGACATATAGAAGTTAATGTATAGGATAGTACTTTTTATAGTCATTTTGTTATTTTTAATACATTTTTATACATTTCTTTATACATATTACAGAAGTATTTCCTCAGCAGAAACTTTCTGATTTTTGTTTCTAGCTCTTTTTGTTGTTGTTGTTCTTTGATGTTGTTTTCTAAAATATGGTCTCACGTTGTAGCTCAGTTTAGTATAGTGGCCTTGATTTCAAATCTTCACAGGTGCTGAGATTACAGGCCTGCACCAGTATGCTAGACTTTCAAATTATTTTTCTAAATGCTGAATATTCTTACAGTTTCATATGGAGATTTCTTCAGTTACCAAGCAGTGGTAAAATTTCTGTACTATGTGACTACTGTAATAATCAGATAAACCATATAACCTATTTCCTCCGTAATAGAAAAGTTCAGCTTGAGTTTCAGTGATGGGGTGGATTTCTTAATGCATGATACAGATTTATCCTGATGAGTTGGAAGTAGCAGGGCTCATCTACACACTGATAGTTTCCCTCAGTAGAAAAGATGGGCAGTTCTGACCTGAGACCCATGTTCAGCTCATCTTCTTTTCTAGATATTTGCATCTTGAACTTGGCAAGCCACTTTAGTTACTGTTGTTTCTTGAAACTTCCAATCCTCCTCATGACAAGATAATGATGCAGGTGGAAAAGAACAGTGGATTTGAAAGGGTTTCTGACATTGAACTCATATTCTCCACACAAGCCTACTCAGAACAAGTGATTTGACCTGTATCTAGAGGACCGAATTCTTTACCTAGAAAATACTAACTAAGTTCATGTAAGGTTGTAATTTTATACACCTTGTTAAAGTAGCGCCACTTTATATGCATATTCATGAAATAAATTAATGCATCGAGTCATTGCTTAACTTCTCTATATTGCCAGAAATTGGGTTAAATAAGTGTTTTGCCTTTTGATTTATTGCTGAGCTTGGAACTCAATAATAGAAAATGACATGGCACACAGAGATCAGTCTGATTGGAAATCCAAGATGCCAATTAGTGTCAAGTTAAGAATAGGGAACGCTTTCTGAGCCAGGCAGCTGAACTATATGACATACTTGCCTTGAAAATAATTCCTAAAATGTACCAGTCATCTAGGAAAGTTTCATTTTCAAGGTTAATAAGTACAATCTAATTAAAGAACTGTTTGTCTTATAATTATTTATATTATTTATGTGTAGTTCACTTTGCATTTTTCTTTTATCCCTAACTGATTAATGGAACTTGTAAATTTTTATTCTGTTTTTGTTTGGACAGTGTTTCTTTATTGCTAGTTCTTTATTGAATGTATATAAATATTCAAGTATATGTTGAATTTATATATACATACAGTCAATAAGGAATATATATGTGAGTATATTCAATAAATATATTTATATACATTTGATATATCAATATAATTATTTACATGAACAGAAATATATGTCTGTGCATATATATCATCTAGCAATATACCTAATCTGTATATATATGTTTGTCCATTTAACCAGAGGAAGTATTCACATGTTTCTTAAATTATTATGTCTTATTTGAAGAAAAAATTACCTAGATACATATAGAAACAAAACTAAAGAACTTTGTTTTATATGCTATGATGAGTTTAAATTATACTTTGGGAAGTAAATACTTTTATGTAAGATTGACACAGGGAGTTACCACTTAGAATCATGATTTTAGCATCAATTTTACATTACCTGTCTAGTGAAAGTACCTAAAAACTAAAGTTATGCACCATACTTCTGATAAATACCTAAACTTGATGTGTTCATGGGCTTCCTTTCCTCTAGCTCATTATGCATTCTCTTCTCCCCTGGATAATTTGCTCATTCAGGTCTCTTAACTTGAATGCAGAGTACATAAATATTTTAAACTTAATTTTTCAAAAAATCACAAGTTCAGGAAGGTTAACACACATTTTGCCTCCCTCCTGATGCAATTTCAAAACTGGAATTGATCAAATTTTGCTTCTCAATTACTGTTTTCGAGGTGAATTTTTAGGTGAATTTGATATTGCTGATAAATAGGGTAAAGTTTTCCACTGTGTGAATGTTGTTGAGGAAGAAATTTTGAATTTTTCAGTGAGTGGGAATTATTGAAACATGATAATAAACATATGAATGAAATTCTATGACTAATTAATTTTATAATTCAAACTACACCTCTCCAGGGGCAAAGCTCTGATGTACACCATCTGTCATTGCAAACATCACTGTAAGTGATCTCAGTCACTTTATGTAATTTTTATGCACATAGAAAAGTTATAAAATGGAAATAATTGAAATGAATATGTACTTAGGAAGTGGAAGTGTGTGGAACTCAAGATGCTCCCATCCACTAAGTACTTGTGAGTACAGGGTAGAAAGAGAAGTGATGAGCAAGTTACTGTGTGATTACTGAGGTCATGGACTAGAGCAACAGGTCTCTCATATTTGAGGAAATCCCAGTACCAAGGGTGACTTAACCTCATGTTTCTTTTCCTCAACTATAAAGTTAATATAGAGTAACAGTCTTTATAAAGAATAATAATACAAATGGTGTAGAGACATTTATGAATATTTAAACACATAGATTGAGATGGAATGTTGTTGATCTGAAACACCTGTTATATAGAGCCCTAAGCATGAACCCTCTGCAGCTCACAGAGTAGAGCACTTAGTGGTAACTTTTAGAACTGTTAATCCTGCCAGGATTAAATTCCCAGGCACATGATGACTACCTATTCTGGGATCTCATAATTTCCTGTGTAGGGAAATTATCACAGCAGCATTATTAGCTGGGTCATTTAATGCTTTGAGAAGTATCCTGATTTGCATATTAAATTATAGAGTCTGATTTGTTTAAATATTTTCACTGGATATAATCTGCTATTATGTCTTGAACCTTAACATAAACAGTTTCTGTCCTGTGTGAAACCTCAAATCTATAGCATTAGACATTATGACCTTCATCATCAAGAACATAGACCTGGGTGCAAGAGGGATGGCTCAGCTATTAAGAACAATTACTGCTCTTGCAGAGACCATAGAGTTTGTTCCAAGTATCCACATGGCATCTCACAACCAATGCCAACATCAATTCCAGGGGTTCCAAAAGCCTTATCTTCTTCCTCAGGCACAGTGTACAGGCACTCTCACTAAGACAAGTATTTTTTTTTGAATAAACATCATTTATGAAGACAATTCTAGTGTAGGGGAAAAGGAAGGTTTTCTCTCTCTCTCTCTCTCTCTCTCTCTCTCTCTCTCTCTCCTCTCTCTCTCTCTTCTCTCTCTCTCTCTCTCTCTCCTCTCTCTCTCTCTCTCTCTCTGTCTCTCTCTCTCTCTCTGTCTCTCTCCTCTCTCTTTCTCTCCTCTCTCTCTCTCTCTCTCTCTCTCTCTCTCTCTCTCTCTCTCTTTGGTTTTTCGAGACAGGGTTTCTCTGTGTAGCCCTGGCTGTCCTGGAACTCACTCTGTAGACCAGGCTGGCCTCGAACTCAAAGATCCACCTGCCTCTGCCTCCCAAGTGCTGGGATTAAAGGTGTGCATCACCACTGCCCGGCTTACTTTCTTTTCCTAGTTGACTAATATTTTCTTTTAATCTTAGTCTTGTTGATGTGATGTCTTCACATTCTTTTCTTCCATAAAAATTATACTATTTTGAGTTTCACCTCTTCAGGACTTTGTCAACTGTGAAAAGTCTCAGGTCTACTGCATTATTGTTAGGCCAACTAGAGAAAGTATCCAGCATTCCACCATAAACAGCAATTTTTCATATAATTTTCCATAGAAAAATACATTTAAATAAAATTTTGGCCAAAATAAAGAGGATCTTGAAAGCATATGTTGGTTATAAGTTTGGTAGCCATCCTATTTTTATATTATATAAGCAGAAAGAGATACTTTGTTCCTTTTAAATTTTTATTGGTTATTTTATTTACATTTCTAATGTGATCCTCCTTCCCAGTTTCCCCTCTACAAACCCCCTATCCCACCCACCCTTCTTCTATGAGGGTGCTCCCCCACCCATCCACCAACTCCTGCCTTACCACCCTAGGATTCCCCTACACTGGGGCATCAAGCTGTCCATGCTCATGGATTGGCAGGATTAATATAATAAAAATAACCATCTTTTTTTATTGGATATTTTATTTATTTACATTTCAAATGTTATCCCCTTTACCGGTTTCCCCTCCGCCAACCCCTTCTCCTGTACTCCCTCTACCTGTTTCTATGAGGGTGTTCTAACACCCATTCACCCCACCTCCACCTCACTACCCTAGCATTCCCCTATACTGGGGAATGAAGCTTTCACAGGGCCTCCCCTCCCATTGATGCCAGATAAGGCCATTGCCACATTGGCAGATGGAGCCATGGGTTCCTCTCTCCATGCGTATTCTTTGTTTGGTGATTTAGTCTCTGGGAGCTCTGGGGGTCTGGTTGGTTGATATTGTTGTTATTCCAAAACCCCTTCAGCTCCTTAAGTCTTTACCCTAGCTCTTTCATTGGGGTCTCCATGCTCAGTCCAATGGTTGACTGCACGCATCCTCATCTGTATCAGTAAGGCTATGGCCAAGCCTCTCAGGAGACAGCTACATTAGGCTCCTGTCTACAACAGTTCTTGCCATCAGCAATAGTGACTGGGTTTGGTGGCTGCATATGGGATGGATCACCAGGTAGGGCAGTCTCTGGATGGCCTTTCCTTCAGTTTCTGCTACACTCTTTGTCCCTGTATTTCTTTTAGACAAGAACAATTCTGGATTAAAATTTTGAAGAAGGGTGGATGGCCCTATCCCTCAACTGGTAACTGTGCCTAAACTCTGGATATGATCTCTACAAGTTCTCCCTCCCCATGGTTTGGTATTTCAGCTAATGTCATTCCCTTTGGGTCCTGGGAGCCTCTTGCTTTCCTGGAATCTGGGACTTTCTGTTGGCTACTTCCAGTTCTCAACCCCCACTGCTACACACCTCTGTTCAATTTCCTAACCCTCTATACATCTCCCCCATCTCCTGGAACCCCCTTTTCCTCTCTTCCTCTCACATCTTGCCCAACCTCCTGTGAATATTTTGTTGCCCCTTCTATGTAGGACTGAAGCATCCACTCTTTGGTTTTTCTTCTTGAGCTTCAAATGGTCTGTAAGTTGTATTATGGGTATTCCAAGCTGTTTTCCTAACATCCACTTATCAGTGAGTACATACCATGTGTGTTTTTTGGTGCTGAGTTACCTCACTCAGGATATTTTCTAATTCCATCCATTTGCCTGCAAAGTTCATGAAGTCATTGTTTTTGATAGCTGAGTAATACTCCACTGTGTAAATGTACCACATTTTCTGTATCCATTCCTTTGCAGAAGGACATCTACGTTCATTCCAGCTTCTGGGTATTATAAATAAGGTTGCCATGAACATAGTGAAGCATGTGTCCTTATTACATGTTGGACCATCTTTGAGGTAAATGGCCAGGAGTGGTATAGCTGGGTCCACAGGTAGTACTATGTCCTGTTCTTTTAGGAACTGCCAGACTGATTTTGAGAGTGGTTGTATCAGCTTGCAATCCCACCAGCAATGGAAGAGTGTTTCTTTATCTCCACATCCTCGCCAGCATCTGCTCTCACCTGAGTTTTTGATCTTAGCCATTCTGACTGGTGTGAGGTAGAATCTCAAGGTCATTTTGATTTGCATTTCCCTGATGACTAAGGATGTTGAATATTTATTTAGGTGCTTCTCAGTCTTTCAAGATTCCTCAGTTGAGAATTCTTTGTTTTGCTCTGTACCCCATTTTTTTTTTTCAAGACAGGGTTTCTCTGTTTAGCCCTGGCTGTCCTGGAACTCACTCTGTAGACCAGGCTGGCCTCGAACTCAGAAATCCGCCTGTCTCTGCCTCCCAAGTGCTGGGATTAAAGGCGTGCGCCACCACTGCTGGGCTGTACCCCATTTTAAAAATAGGGTTATTTAGTTCTTTGGAATCTAACTTCTTGAGTTCTTTATATATTAGATATTAGCCCCCTATTTGATGTAGAATTGGTAAAGTTCTTTTCCCAGTCTGTAGGTTGTTCTGATGACAGTGTCTTTTGCCTTACAGAAGCTGTTCAATTTTATGGCATCCCATTTTTCTATAGTGGGTTTTAGAGTCTGGGTCATTGGTGTTCTGTTCAGGAAATTTTCTCCTGAGTAGATGTGTTTGAGTCTCTTTATTAATTTCTCCTCTATTAGATTCAATGTATCTGCTTTTATGTGGAGGTCTTTGATCCACCTGGACTTGAGCTTTATACAAGGAGATAAGAATGGGTTAATTTTCATTCTTCTGCAAGTTGACTCCACTTATCCAGCACCATTTGTTGAATATTCTGTCTTTTTTCCATTTGATGGTTTTAGATGTTTTGTCAAAGATAAAGTGACCATAGGTGTGTGGGTTTATTCCATTGATCTACCTGTCTGTCTCTGTATCAATATCATGTGGTTTATTTTATCACTATTTCTCTGTAGTATAGTTTGAGGTCAGGGATGCTGATTCCCCAGAAGTTCTTTAATTTTTTCAATAGTTTTTGTTATCCTGGGTTTTTTGTTGTTCCAAATGAATTTGAGAAATGCTCTTTCTATCTCAGCGTAGAATTGCATTGGAATTTTGATAGGGATTGCATTGAAACTGTAGATTGCTTTTGGTAAAATAGCCATTTTTACTATGATAATTTCGTTGATCAATGAGCATGGGAGGTACTTCCATCTTCTGGGGTCTTCTTCAATTTCTTCCTTCACAGACTTGGAGTTCTTGTACAGACTTTTCACTTGCTTGGTTAGAATTACACCAAGATATTTTATATTACTTGTGACTATTGTGAAGGGGGTTGTTTCCCTAATTTCTTTCTCAGCTCATGAATCTTTTGAGTAGAGGAAGGCTATTGAGTTGTTTGACTTAATTTTACATCTGGCCACTTTACTGAAGGTGTTTATCAGCTGAAGAAGTTCTCTGGTGGAATTTTTGGGGTTACTTAAGTATGCTATCATATATTCTACAAATAGTGATATTTTGACTTCTTCCTTTCCAATTTGTATCCCTTTGACCTCCTTTTGTTTTCTAATTGCTCTGGCTAGAACTTCAAGAACCATATTGAATAGATAGGGAGAGAGTGGGCAGCCTTGTTTAATCCCTCATTTTAGTGGGATTGTTTCAAGTTTCTCTCCATTTAGTTTGATGGTGGCTACTTATTTGTTGTATATTGATTTTACTATGTTAGGTATGAGCCTTGAATTCCTGTTTTTTCCTAGACTTTTAACATGAAGGGGTATTGAATTATGTCAAATGCTTTTTCATCATCTAATGTGAAGTTCATGTGGTTTTTTCTTTATGATTTTTTTTTATACAATGGATTATGTTGATGGGTTTCCATATATTGAATCATCCCTACCTTTCTGGGATGAAACCTATTTGATAATGGTGAATGATTGTTTTGATGTGTTCTTGGATTTGGTTTGTGAGAGTTTTATGGAGTATTATTGCATCAGTATTTATATGAGAAATTGTTCTGAATTTTTCTTTCTTTGTTGAATCTTTGTGTGGTATTGATATCAGTGTAACCGTAGCTTCATAGAACAAATTGGGTAGGGTTCCTTCTGTTTCTATTTTGTGGAATAGTTTGAAGAGTATTGGTATTATGTCTTCTTTGAAGGTCTGATAGAATTCTGCACTAAAACCTTCTGGTCCTGGGGAAAGAGATACTTTAGAGAGAAAACTTCAAATGTATTTCAGTGGCTTACCAAATTTTATTTGTTATTGATTTGCATATATCTAATATATAAAATTTGATGAGTTTAAGCATACAAATATGTCCATATTACTATTACAAATATCACGGTCATGAAAAAATCCATCTTTTCCCACAATTTCATCCTGCCCTCCTGTTGCTTCTGACATGGAAGAGGTAGAGAATATCCCCAACTCTGCAGCATCTATCACCCAATGGTATTTCAAACTTCATATGTTCAGAACAGAAGCCTTTTAATTATAACAAACCTACATGAATAATATGTCCTATTTTAGAGGAAAGAACAGTGGCTTCATCAATGCCATCCTATGTGACACTGAGAGGTTATGCAATGAAGATGAAATTCTGTTTTGCCATTAATTCCACACTCAATGACCTAGTAATTGGTCTCCCGACAAAACAGGGAAACCAAATTGATATATGAGTTTCATAAAATGAATACCTATAAATAGCTGCCTTAGCTGCTGCTGCTCTAGTCCTTAAGTCAGAATGTGGAATAACCACAGATAAGAGATAGATTACATACTGTGAGAAAGTGTTATTAGGGCTAGAGAGATTTGATATCTTATATGGTCTTCCCTTATACAACTTTTTAGCCCTCAACACAATTTTGCTATGCTAACAAACTCTTTTCCTGCTTCTGTCATTGGGTCTGTAAGTCTTCAAAACTTAGGTATGAAATGGTTGGTATTCAGTTTGCTGGTGACGTGAGGTGGCAGAAACTTTAAGAAGAGTAATTCAGTTATTAAAGGTGAGGCTCAGAAGAAAAATGTCAAAAGGAGCCTGATACAAGTTTTTCTGACATTGTAGGATGGATTCAGAAAAGATAATAAGACTTAGTGCTTGTTGTTCCTTTCTTTTGCATCCTGTGTGCATCATGAGTGTCTACTCCATGGTGTGTTCTAGCCATTTTACACAGTGTTGTTACCAGTCCAAAAGCACAATGTCAAACAACCATGGACAGAAATCTTCAAAACTATGATCCAAAATATACCTCTCATCTCCATGCACTGGTTATACATACATTTGCTACAGTGAAAGACAGCTCAGCTTGACACTGGTAAGAATACTGCACTCTTCTCAGGAAGGTTTTTTTTAATGTCTTTATGAGTTTAACCAAACAGGCTATTAAGTGTTTCAACAGATAGGATCAAATGACAATTAGTCTCTGAAACTTTTGTCAAATGCCTTACCTTTTAACGCTCATGATGGAATCTCATTAATCCCAAATTATTATATCATGATCTTGGGCAAACCCACTTAAGCCCCTTTATGAGAGATTCACCACAAGACTGATCCCTAACAAATCCTCATAGATTTGTTCCTTTTCCTTTCCGATTCTGGGACACCACCCAGGAGAAGGGGTGATCCCCTGTTTGTTGACACATGCAGCTTAACCAGCAGATTCTTCTGGTAGCTCTATGAGGGAGCTAGCCCTTGACATATTCTACTTTGATATTTGGAAAACAACAGATAATATGTGAGTAAAAACAAAGAGTTTGAACATGTTATTTAATGTGATATGCAAGAAAAAGCTGACAAATGTTAAATAAACTATCATGAAAGCTATTGTTATTGGAAATTTTTTTTGATAAATTTCTGAATGAGACTTGGTCAGTGCATGGGACTATCTACAGTGGCAATGCAATTTTCATCTACTTCTATTTTCTGATCAGTTAAACACAGTGATGATTTTTGAAATCCACTTTCTATCTTTGCCTCAGATATTTGGATTCTACAAACAAACAAAAATAAACAACCAAACCAAACAAACACAAAAACAAGCAAATTCATGATTTATTGAATGACAATTATTATAATTAGTTCATTTCAACTACTAAGATGATATTTGTTAGTAAGATGCACAAATAAAGGCTGGATGGATTTTTTATGCAAATCCAAAGTGCCTTATTGTGTGGAAGTGAAGATCCAAAAATATAAACTGAATTATATAAAATACAAAAGGCAACGGCAGTGAATCTGAGTGTTAAGAGACAGTACTGCAGGTCCTGGTGGAGGGATTCTATTTTCAGTATAGCTCTGAGTTATGAAGTGTTGTCAGTAGATAATGAAGTCTTCCTAGGAAGAAGACATCAGACTCTACCTTGGAGTGTGCTCTGTATGTATATAGTTTTGGGATGGAAGAAGATAAAGTGACTGAGGTCTTTGTGCCCTGTAGTGGTCAAAATAACTACAAGTTTGCACAATTGTAAGCTGGTGGGTCCTACAATATCCTAGGTCACCTAAGAAAAATGCTTAACATTATAAACAAAAGTTCTAGAAAAAGCTTCTTCCTGTCATTAAACTTTTTGCAAGGCTGCTCAGTTGTTTATAAGTACAAGGATTTAAAAGCCTGAAATGTTGCAAGTCCAAAGCCTAATTATCTTTACCTATCTTTATCCTCTTCAATAGCCATTTATTGCCAACCTTTGCACGGGACCTAACATCCTATGACTTTTTGGTAAATCCTTTGGAGTGTGTAACAGCTCCCTTATTGTCACTAAACCTAAAGCAAAGAACGTCCTCAGATGGAGTCTAATGCCTGCATCAGAGATTTACTAGCTCTCTTGCCATCCACATACCTGATGCTTCCACCACCATACATTTGAAAATCATGTTGATTTACAACTTTATTTTCTTCTGGTACTATAAAAGCTTCATGAAATTGGTACATAGTAGAACTTGGAATTTATAGAAAACTATGTTTCTAGTCCCTGGACACTCATATCTGGCCTGAGAATACTTTTTATTACTTTGGAGATGACAATTCTGTTTGCTATATTAACACATTTTAAATGTTTTTTCCAAACTATTATATTTGACGTTTTTGTGTGAAAGCACTTGTGAATATAGAAATTTTTCATCTTAATTGACACTGAATACATGAAACTATATAATAAAAAGAAATTTAGTATAAAATTATTCGGTAATATTATACCTATAATTTTCCCACAGAACTTAGCTGATATTTGTTATTAACAATAATTAATCCCTTGTTTTCATCTGATGAGAATTCAAATGTTCCTCTAGTAAGAAAGTTTATTCACATAAATAGACATGTGAGGTTATTAAACAATCGAGTGTACACCACTGGAATTGAGGATTTTCTGACCTTACTTGAAAGAAAATAATTATATAGCACACAAATTTTAATTTGTTACCTGAAGAAAACCTCATAAATATAGATATATCTTGTATTTACTTTCCAAAATGGAAAAATGTGAAAACTTATATTTTATAGAGATATTATTGAAATTTTCTTCAGCTATTCAGTTAAAGAAAAGCCAAAGTGTAAGTTGAGAGAAAAAAGCCACGGTACATGCTTGGCATATATCTTAAGGATGCTGCTGTTTTTATCTTTGGGTCACTAATGGAACTAATTCCGTTACAATCCTGCTAAAATGAGGTATAACTAACTGAATTGTCAGCTAAGGGAAGAGTGGCCTGGGGAGGTGGCTCAGTGGTCAAGAGCATGTATTGCACTTCAGAGTGACTTAAGTTCAGCTCCCATAAACTACTTCATGGGACTTAAAATTCTGTGTAATTTCAGCTCTGATTTCACACTGTTTCTGGCCTCTGCTGGTACCTGCTCATATGTGGCATACATATATTCACTTACATACATATCAATTGCATATTTTTAGTACAGCATACAGATGTGGGGATAATGAGATGGCTCATTGTAGATAGTGTATAATGCACATGCCTGAGTATCAGAGTATGAATCCCAAGTTCCACATAAAAGTTAAATATGACAATGCAAGCCTGCAATCCCAGCACTAAACAGGAGGAACTAGGCAGAAACTTCTAGCTTTAGGTACAATAAAGAGACCTTACCTCAAAGATAAAGAGAAGAAAAACAACAGATGATCCTTGAATTCAATCTCTGCCCTTCACATGTGAGTACAGAGGTAAGTGTCCGTACACATGGATAAACACACACACACACACACACACACACACACGGTAGTTGAAGTAAAGGCAAGCTCCAGGGTTTCTTTCTTTTTTTTTTTTTTCTTTTAACCCTTTTTTATATCCCTTAAGAAAAAGTTTTTCTATTTAGAAAGAGAATTAACCCATAGTCATCAGTTACACATTTTCTAAAAACAATGATCACAAAAGCCATATTCTTCTGGGTCTTCAATTCTATTCCATTGAGCTACCTGCCTGTCACTGTACCAATACCATGCAGTTTTTATCACTACTGCTGTGCAGTACAGCTTTATGGTGATTCCCCCCAGAAGTTCTTTTATTGTTGAGAATAGTTTTCACTATCCTGGGCTTTTTGTTATTCCAAAAGAATTTGAGAAATGTTCTTTCTAACTCTATGAAGAATTGAGTTAGAATTTTGATGGGGATTGCATTGAATCTGTAGATTGCTTTCAGCAAGATGGCCATTTTTACTATATTAATCCTGCTAATCCATGAGCATGGGAGATCTTTCCATCTTCTGAGGTCTTCTATGATTTCTTTCTTCAGAGACTTGAAGTTCTTGTCATAAAGATCTTTCACTGCTTTGGTTAGAGTCACACCAAGATACTTTATATTGTTTGTGACTATTGTGAAGGGTGTCATTTCCCTAATTTCTTTCTCACTCTGTTTATCATTTGAGTATAGGTCCCAGATGGAGGAGTTGGAGATGGGACTGAAGGAGCTCAGGGTATTTGCAACCCCATGGAGGGAGCAACAGTGTCAACTGGCCAGACCCTAAGGAGCTCCCGGAGACTGGACAACCAACCAAAGAATACACATAAAGGGACCCATGGTGCTGACTGCATATGTGGCAGAGGAGAGCCTTGATGGACATCAGTGGGAGGAGGGGCCCATGGGCCTGAGGGTGTTCCATGTCCCAGTGTAGGGGAATGCTAGGGAGGGAAGGCAGGAGTCGGTGAGTAGGTAGGGGAGCACCCTTATAGAGGCAGGGGGAGGAGGATGAAATAGGGGGTTTCTGAAGGGGAAACCTGGAAAGGAGAAAATATTCGAAATGTAGACAAAGTAAATATTCAAATAAAAAAGCATATTCTTCAAAAACAGATTAAAATGATTATACAAGAGAAAATTAAAACAGGATTATTGATTATGTATTCCTTTTCTAATTTATCTTTCTTTCCACAAGCTCACTGTAAACTTTAAGCAGTAATTCTTTTGTCAGAGATTAACAAATTTTAAGCAGCCCAAGTATACAATAGCAAGTTTCTACCTGTGTTTGGTTGACAACAATCTATACTTACTAAGGAAGAAGTCATTTGTCTTACATCTTATTTTTGAAGTCTTGATCACTTACACTGGCTAATCATCTGTTCTCTGTCCTTATACTCATAATAGAATTGTATATTCTTTTCTTACAACCTTTCTATTTTATGGTGAACACCAAAAACCTGTAATCACATCCCTAGATCATAAGACCAAAGAACTTGGGTCCAACCTAGAGTGAATGCTTTCTTTGATTATTAACTTGGCTCAAGCCTGTTTTTCTTGTTACTAGAGTTATGTGCTTGCAATACATGAAGGTTCACTGTGCTCCTTTCTGTAACTCATGCAGCTATTGCCATCCTATAAAGGAGGGGCACTTTCTATTCTTGATTCTAACTGTAAATTTTCTATCAACAATCCTAACTTCCCAAAATTATTTAAATCAAGCTATCTTTCTAAAACAACTTAATCCAAACCAAGAATTCCATAAAATCATTAATTCATCTAAACAGCATTATCTGAAGAACTTTCATCTTCATGTTGATCTTCAGGAAACTTTCCCACCAGAATGGGCTATCACCAACAAAGTAATCACACCAAACTAGAGATATTGAGGCTCTCCCAGGATCCACTCTCACCAAGCCAAATACATAAGAAATACAGCAATGACAGACATGAGAAAGCATATCAGTAACCAGAAGCAATCCTCAGAAGAATTCTCTGGGGCCATGCCTTTCCATAGTATACCCATGAGAGCAAAGCAAGATAGTGGACCATCTTCAGGGAGCTCAACTGCCAACAACAGTTCTTTCTGCATGGTATCCTCTATTAGGAGATAAAATAGTTACTTTCAGATTCCAAGTTACAGTCCACCATTTTCAGAATTCAGGGCCTGAACTAGAACACAGGGAAGAATACTGGTTTTCTGTCTAGCTTAAAAGCTCATGCTATGGTTACCTATAGGGCAAAGCACAAGACCTCCTTTCTAAGGAATTATGCATAGTAGGCTGGGCCCTCCCACACCAATTGACAACCCCTCAAAGACTCACCCAAAGACCTTTCCGGTCTGGATAATCTCACAGTTGAAACACACTTCTCAATCTGTGGCTGGGGACCTCAGCTTGGGCCACAGGGCTCCATAGCCAATTAGCGCCATGAGAAAGATACCCTTCCAGGAGCTTGGAAAAGCCAGGAGTGGGGCCAAAACGAGCACCACTGCTCACCAAGAACTGCCTGGAACCGGCGGGACACAGGGACTGAGGTAGGTGGGCATAGGAACACTCTGGTTCCCATCTGGGGCAGGAGACCCCTGCCTGGGTCACCAGGGTTCCATAGCCAAGCCTCACCAGGAGAAAGTTACTCTCCCAGGAGCGTGGAAAAGCCGTGAGTGGGGACAAGACAAACACCACTGCTCACTGGATTCCGACCAGGACCTGTGGATAACAGAGACTGAGGGACAGGAAACTTCTGGTCTACATTTGTGGCTGGGGACCTCAGTTTGGGTCACAGGGCTCCATAGCCAATTAGCACCAGGAGAAAGCTACCCTCCCAGGAGCTTGGAAAAGCTGGGAGTGGGGCCAAGACGAGCACCACTGCTCACCAGGAACCACCCAGAACCTACAGGACACAGGGACTGATGTAGGTGGGCATAAGAATCCTCTGGTTCTTATCCGAGACAGGAGACCTCTGCCTGGGCCACCAGGGTCCCACAGCCAAGCAGCAGTGTGAGAAAGTTACTCTCCCAGGCCCTCAGGACACAGAGACCGAGGAGGAAAAGTAAGGGACAGGAACTTTCCGGTTTCTATCTGTGGCAGAAGACCTGTGCCTGGGCAACCAGGGTTCCATAGCCAAGCAGTGCCAGGAGAAAGTGACCCTCCCAGGAGGGTGGAAAAGCCTTGAGTGGGGATAAGACAAGCACCACTGCTCACTGGGACCTGGAGACCTCAGCCTGTGCCACAGGGCTCCAGGAGAGAGCTGGTATCCCAGGAGTGCTGACACACCTTCGAGCAGAGGCAAAATCACCACTTCTGTTCAAACACTGGATCAAGAGAGACCCTTGCAGAGCCATCAGGGCATAGGAACCAAGGGATAGCTGGGGACAAGATCGTTCTGGTTTCTGTCTGCACCCCAGAGCTGACCCGGTGCCACAGAGCTCCAAACCCAAACACCTCTCAGAGAGAGCTGGTCTTCAAGGAGTATTGATAAAGAGGCCTGCAGGAGGGACAAGCCACAGCCAGACAGAGTAAGATCAGCTAACATCAGAGTTAACAAGATGGCAAAAGGCAAGGGCAAGAACCTAAGGAACAGAAACCAAGGCTACTTGGCAACATCAGAACCCAGCTCTCCCACCACAGCAAGCCCTGGATACCTCAACACACCAGAAAAGCAAGATTGAGATTTAAAATTAGTTCTCATGATGATGATAGAAGACTTTAAGAAAGAAATTAACACCCTTAAAGAAACACAAGAGAACAGAGGTAAAGAACTAGAAGCCCTTAAAGAGCAAACACAGAAATCCATATAGAATTTCAGGAAAACACAATCAAACAGACAAAGGAAATGAACAAAACTATCCAGGAGCTAAATATAGAAATAGAAACAATAAAGAAATCACAAAAAGAGACAACCCTTGAGTTAGAAAACCTAGGAAAGAGATCAGGAGTCATAGATGCAAGCATAACTAACAAATAGAAGAGATAGAAGAGAGAATCTCAGGAGCAGAAGATACCATAGACAACATTGACACAACAGTAAAAGAACTTACAAAATGCAAAAAGCTTCTAACCCAAAACATTCATGAAATCCAGGACACAATGAAAAGACAGAACCTAAGGATAATAGGTATCGAAGAGAGTGAAGATTCCCAACTTAAAGGACCAGTAAATATCTTCAACAAAATCATAGAAGAAAACTTCCCTAACTTAAAGAAAGATATGAAGATAAATATACAAGAAGCTTACCGAAGAATTCTTAACTGAGGAAATTCGCAGGGCTGAGAAGCACCTAAAGAAATGCTCAAAGTCCCTAGTCATTAGGGAAATGCAAATCAAAACTAGTCTGAGATTCCACCTCACCCAGTCAGAATGGCTAAGATCAAAAACTCAGCTGACAGCAGATGCTGGTGAGGATGTGGAGAAAGAGGAACACACCTCCACTGTTGGTGGGATTGCAAGCTGATACAACCACTCTGGAAATCA
Organism: Uromys caudimaculatus; assembly: GCA_028551405.1. NCBI lineage: Eukaryota > Metazoa > Chordata > Mammalia > Rodentia > Muridae > Uromys > Uromys caudimaculatus. The sequence continues at coordinate 9,380,375 of CM052713.1, forward strand.
GTTTGGCGGACCCTCAGAAAAATGGACATAATTCTACCTGAGGACCCAGCTATACCTCTCCTGGGCATATACCCAGAAGATGTTCCAACATGTAATAAAGACACATGCTCCACTATGTTCATAGCAGCCATATTTATAATAGCCAGAAGCTGGAAACAACCCAGATGTCCCACATCAGAGGAATGAATACAGAAAATGTGGTACATTTACACAATGGAGTACTACTCAGCTATTAAAAACAATGACACAAACATGGTATGTACTCACTGATAAGCGGATGTTAGCCCAAAAGTTCAGAATGCCCAAGTTTCACTTAACAGTAACCGCTGGACTGA
>CM052713.1:9381209-9394805 GCA_028551405.1 Uromys caudimaculatus
CAAGAGCGTCAATGGGCCTGAACACCCCCCCCCCCCCCCGCGTCCTGGAGTTCGGACCACCAACCAAAGAATACACATCTATTGACCCATGGTTCGGACTACATATGTGGCAGAGGATGACCTCCACGGCCATCAGGTAGAAAGGAGAGGCCCTTGGGCCTGAGGGTGCTAGAGGCCCCAGTAAAGGGGAATGTCAAGGTGGGAATATGGGGATGGGTGGGGGGGTAGGTGAGAGGAGGAATTCCCTCACAGAGGCGGGGAGGGTGAGGGTATAGGGGGTTTCCAAAGAGGAGACCCAGAAAAGGGGAAACATTGGAAATGTAAATAAAGTATCAAAAATAAATAAATTAATTAATTAAAAAAAATAAAATAAAAAGAAATCATGATGACCCTGAGTGTCTTCAGGATAGGCTGTCAACCTAAGCAGATTTTCCTGCTTCAGTCCTTTACTTTACTGGACACAGTGGAAACTTTGTAACTGTAAGGAATTATAAAGTTAAAGGAAAAGTCAGGAATCCAGTAAGACTCAGTTTTGCATCTCTAATTTATCTAGGGTGGTGTTTGTTTGTTTTCTTTTCTTTTATCCAGGAAGTCTTTGGCTACGACTACCATTACAGATTTATGATATCATTCAAACTCCTAGGCAATGCTCTTGGGGTCCTTATGATTATGACATAATTTCCCTTGGTGTCTACTATCTCTGATGTAGGACATGTGGGGTTTTGTTCCTGAATTCTGACAATGTTCTTATCCCTTTATCTGATTCTTATAACTGTATTTCATATTACCCTCTCAACAGAGAGGAATTCAAACATTTCTTTCATCAAATTTCCCATATATTTGGAGTATTCCAGGCAGTACAGAAGCAAGAGGAAAGTAATGAACCAGAGGCTGTTGCCCTAATGTCAGTCTTGGACCAGTATATCTGGGCTTATGATTTGAACAGAACATTTCCTTTTCCACTAAATGGATGGTCCCATCCCATAACTGACAGGCTGACCTCTGAGTTCACTGAGATATTAAGTGTTTAGGATAGCATAGGGTAGAGAAAGCACCGAGGTAGTTTTCCAGAGAAGCAGACAGAGAGCTGGTTTGTAGACAGGAGCACTCAGAGCCAAGATGCCTCACTGTGGCAGCCCTCCTCCACTCAGTTTCCACATTAGCATTTGAATGATAGGGATGTTCCACAGCAGGGTTGGGATGTGAGGGGAACCTGCTGCCACATCTGCCATCCCTCCATGAACAAGGTTGTCCTGGCTGATTGTCTAGATAGGTAGCTGAGTTCTACTCGGGGATCAGTGTGTAACTCAGGTTGACCTGGGGTTTACAACTTGAACAGAACCTTCAGGACAGAGAAATGAGACTGTGTGCCATGTCTAGGATGCAAGACAACTGTGTTTCCTGCTGTGGTCCTCCAAACTCTCTAAAAATAGTGTCAGTTCCAGGACTGATTGTTAAGATATGCTACCTGAGCACTTGGGGACCATAGAGATCCAGGCTTCTAATCATTCAATTCAGTAACTGAAACATGATGGTAGTCACAACTTGTGTTGCAGAGTAACACAATTACAAAAAATTAATTGAAAAAAAAGATTAAATCAATGATTTATTTCCAAAAGCATTTGCAATGGAAATTAATTAAAGATGGCATACTGGACACTACTTTAGCAATACATACATCAACATAAATTAACATTAAGTCTCAGAGAAGTAAAGAATTCCTTTGCTAACTCCTTGTTTATCTTCTGACTGGGAACCTTGTGATAACTAGACACTCAGACTAACAGAGTCTAGGGAATTAAAGGACCTCTCTCTACTGAAGTAACAAATGTGGCAAGTCTCAATGCAGTTACAAATAAAGGTAATTTGCATACAATTAAATGTGGTAAATTTAAAAGCGTCATGTCTTTTTGTGTGTTTAGACTTTGAAACTCACATTTTCTTCACTACAGTGGTAATTAATGATTTTTCTTGACATTGTCAGTGGGATCAAAGAAAATAGGTGAATGTTCTGACGGGTTAGTTTTTAGGCTACATTACACTTATGCTCTCAAACACTCTGATTATCCAGAAACCTCAGACAGGCTTGTATAATACTGATGTCCAAGGTGCTCATGGTTGGCAAAGGTTTACTGCCTACTGATACTTCTCAGCCTTAGTTGCTGATATCTTTAAACAACTGAGCTGTGTTTTCCTTCCTCATTGTCACTCAAATGCTCTTAAAGTCTTGACCATCATAAATAGTGAGAGGTCAGCGCAGGAACTTTGAGATATTCCACCAGGGTTCACTCCCCTCTCTGAGCACATGGTTGAAACAGGTTAGAAACAGGTAGGCTGGAAGGGAGGGGCTGACTAAGCCCCTGCTACCTCATTCCTTAAAGACCAATCAGATTAAAAGTCACACTGTTCTGCCAATCACATTGTGCTTAATGGTGGGATGCTGCCCTAAAATCCTATATAAGGTCCTGAACGGGTTCTACAAGGTTGCCCTCCCATCTTGGTATGTAGAGCGACCTCAGCATGCTGATGAATCAATAAATTTCTCTTGCATTTTGCATCAATCCCCGACTCCGTGTATCCATTCCGAGGGTCTTTGGTAAGTTAAGACTTCCCAGAGTCTTACAATAGTAATTGATTTCCAAAGGCCCCTATCACAAAGCCTTTTGCTTTTAGCTGGGATTCCATTGTGGAAGACATGAATATTCTTTCCTCCAAGCTGAGGTGCTCCCTAATTGCCTTGTAGATATCAGAAGTCTTATGCACAACTCTCCAATGTGTACACAACCACTCATATTTGTCCAAAGTCTTCTGATGATAATCTCAATAAATATGCTGTCTGTAAGAACTACTCTAAAGTTAAATGCTACCTGAGGGCTCCATGGCATTATGTTTTCAATGGGCACAGACATTCATAGTCCCAACTCTACCACTTTATTACAATAGTAAGGTAATCCCAGGGTGGGTTTGTTACCTAAATTTATTAAGCTGAATCAACACATGTTGTGTTTTATTCATTCTAATTTCTTTATGGAGAGCGTTCTATGCATCTGTGACATACACACACACACACACACACACACACACACACACGCACACACTGTATGCTAGACAGCTGGAATAGCAGAATGGCAGGACGGCAGGGTGGCAGAAGATGGATTTTGATGTTTCCCGTCTTCTCTTTTCTGTCTTAGAATATCCACAGAACAAAGATGTCCCTCTCCCGCCCCCAAAGCGGTTCCAAATCTTAAGTGCCCTAAGGCAAAACATTGAAATCAACAACAATTTTTCGTGGGCCTCTTACATGAGCTTGAGGAAAAACCTCTTCAAAATGGCAGCCGAGCAGGATAAATGTAGACAAGAAGAAGCAGCCTTTGCGCTCCATCATAAATTCCTCACGTGAGAACCTGTACTTTTATCTCCTTTCCTGGGACTCTCTTCCTTGCTCATCCTGCTCTTCTGTTCAGGGTGCTCACCTTTGATGACAGCTATCAAACTTGATGATGTCAACTTTTGATCAGATTTCTGGCAATGCACACACATGCTTTTCCTTTCTATTCAAATACATCACAAACAAGGAATATCACAGGTAGGAGACTTAGTTCTTGAGCCTGTGCCCTCATGGCCCAGCTCTTAAAAAAAAAAGAGAGGTGGCAGGGAAACAGGGTACATCATAACTGGTGAGTATTTTGTCTTCCCAATCACTTATCAGGTTGCCAGTCTTATCTTTGATATGTGGCTAAGCCCAGATACCTCTTCTCTTCATCCTGTGGCCTATTGAATTGGATAGGAAAAGGTTAGCCCTTCAGGTAGGTACATAGGCACCAGAAGAATGTGGGCTACCTGGAGATGGTGTGGTTCAGCAAAGTAAGGCCTTTTCCCAGACTGTTCATCACACTTGGGTTGGGCAGAAGAAATACAAGATTGCAGAGCTGTCCTCACCTTAGTGACAAAGGTATTGTGTGTATAAAGCTGGGAATGGTGGTAAAATCCTCACCCATCACACCTGGGATGAGTTTGGTGAAAAAGAATATGAGGAGATGCACATGACTCTGAGGAGCTCAGGCACTGGGGATGGGTTTTCTGGACATGATTTCATTGATCTTCTGGAGACTGGGTGCTGAGTAGGATCATCACCTTCTTGTTCCACAGAGAAGAAAGCTCAGGTGGACAGATGAGCTCAAGTACCACAATTTGCATTTATAAGTTGTGCAACTCCTAGAAAAAGGGGTTCTTCCCTCCCCCCCACCCTTACTGGTGGTATTCTGTAAAGTGAAGACATTCTCTTGAGATCATAGTAAATCTCCCCTCATTTCCTCCCACTTCCAAAGAGAGATCTCTCTTACCAGGGACTCCTGTTTCCTTCTAGACACTGGCTTTCCATACTGAGTTTCTGGCCATGTTCTCCTCTCAAGCAGAGTTTCTGACATGGTCCTAAATCTTTTTTGAATCTTGGATTGGCATGAGGTTTGGAGCAATTTAGCAGCATCCCTGGGTGCAACAACCAAGAGGTGCAGCACACCTCCTCCTAGAACTGAGCACCTCCAGTTTCTCCTCTCATTATCTAATCGTCTCTGAGGTGAGGTGGTACACTGTTGTTAAAGGTGCTGTGTGAGCAATGATTCAAACTGTGATTGGGAATAGAAAAGAGAGATCCCTCTCATTATCTAATCGTCTCTGAGGTGAGGTGGTACACTGTTGTTAAAGGTGCTGTGTGAGCAATGATTCAAACTGTGATTGGGAATAGAAAAGAGAGATCCCTGTCTTGATTTCCTGTTTTGAAGTTTAGGGGGGTAAACTGTTTCTTTAAGGCTCTGGGGGTGTCTCTACTGTCCCCTGAGTGCTGGGATGGCAAAAGTACACTAGGACAAATTAGCTATGTTCCTTGAAAGCTTTTTGTTGTTGTTGTTGTTGTTGTTTTGTTTTGTTTTTTGTTTTTTTTTTAATGTGCCAGTTTAGTAGAACACTGAGGACACTTCCCTCTCCAAGCAACACTGGGCTGGAAATAGGATTTCAGGGTGTGCCCCATTAAACTTCAGGAACTACTGAAACCCTGCAAGCACAGGGCAAATTGTCTCGGGGCCTCATTTAGACATTTGAATTTCTCTGCACACCTTAGTAACTTTGTTCCATTCCTTTAGACTATATGTGGAAAAACTCCGTGAAGAACCAAAATATCAAAACCATGCTGCTAATGGTAGAAGATCGAAAATCATCAAGGTGGGTCTTCATTCTCTGTGTGGCTGACCAAATATCTCCAGAACAGCACATGGCTGCTCAAAGATGCTGACAGGGAGTAAGGGAGCTGAGGTAATACAGAACAGAGGGATGGCAGGGAATGGGGTTCAGTCCTCCCTGAGATACTGCTGCCTCTTCCAACTTTTTTCTTCCTCTGTTCTGATATTAGAATTGTTTTAATTCTCCATTGTTCTTTTGTATTGCAGACAATGTAGCTCATTTTCGAGAGTAATGAGAAGCTAAAGAAGGAACTCATAGAGAATACATTAGAGAATATGAACAACATCTGACAGAGAAGGTCAGTGTGATGAGGAGCATGGAGCCAGGAGGATTGTGTGTTAAATACTCAGTCTGTTCTTGGGACTCTCTTGTACTGTTTCAGTGGAGTGTATGATTCAATGAATAGGCTCCTCATTCAGTTGCACATATATGCATTTACGTACCAGCCAACACACACACACGCGCACACACACACACACACACACACACACACACACACACACACACACACTTGAGTGAGGTGCTAAGAAGACTGAGCCCTAGCTTTACTGAAGACAGCTATACAGGAATTAAGGAGGAAGTTGGTTTCTTGCACCACACCAGGGATACAGACCCCGATGTTGAAATGTCAGACCTGAACAGAACTACACTTTTTTATCTGTATACAGAAGAAAGAAGATGAACTAGCCCATAAGACATCCTTCAGGGAGGATATAAGAAACATTTTACTAAAAGCAGGATTTTCCAAATGGGTTTTCCTTTCCATTTGCACAACTGTATAGTTCTGAAGAAAACAAAAGTGTTGAGATGGGCCCAGGTACACCACTGATATCAAAAGAAGCTCAACCTTCAGTCCCAACCACAATCTCCATCCTACCAGAGGTATGTTCAGGAAACGAAGCCCATGATGAAGCAGCCCCAAGCACATCAGCAGCCACCAAGAAGGCTATGGAAATTGGCACCGTGGAAAGGCCAGGTAAGTCACCATAGGTTCCTGACTTGGAAAGCCTACATGGAAGTGGTCCCACTGCATCTGGATCAGCCACACAGGAGTGAGACTGAAGCTCCCCAGTAAGGTAAGGCAGAGGTGTCAGACAGGTGTCTCAAGTCTGAAGCACTGAGCCCCACAGAAATTGCTGAATCTCCTGCCATGTCCTCAGTCTTCTGCTTCCGTGGATCCACTTACTCTGCTGTGGTAACAGAACCTCCTGTGATGAGTGCTGTCTTTTCCTGTCTTGCCACCCTGACTGCCTTGTTGGCTTAAGTAGATGGAGCAATATTTCTGGATGTGTCTGTGAGTCGATTGTAACGAAATTTCTGTGAGCTTGCCCTGCAGTTCTGGGGCTGTAAGGATCTCCCACATCCCTACAACATTGCACTATTGCAAACAAACTGTGGTAAGCTGACATTGAGGTAAGTCTCTGTGTATGCTTTTGTGTTGTCTGCATCCTGTTAATAGTTGGTAGGATTTCTCACAGCCTGGCAACCTTTGGGAAATGCTCCATACAACTGTACCTTCTCACAAAAGGCTTTCTTTAAGGCTCAGGAATACTGGTAGATTGGCCTAATCTATGTCTGAAAGGACCTAGGAAAACAATACCTCAATGTCCAGAGGCCAGCAGACCTGGAGATGTGAACTAAGAACAAAGACATGTCTGTACCAGGAGAAACACAGCAGAAGTTTTCCTACTCTGACTATTTAGCCCATAAGTTGCTCAACTTGCCATTTAAGTTAAGAGAAGACTTTGTGCAATGACTCCATGTACACACACAAAAATTTCTTTACAATCAACTCAAAGCCAGATCCAGAAATATGGATTCATCCATTCAAGTTCAGAGTAAATCCCACGGTCACAGCTTCCAGTCAGCTGTAACCAGAGCTTGGAGGAAAAAAAAAACTCCCTGGCCAATCTGTGGTTCCATCATGGGAAGGGGGTTCATGAAGGGAATCCGAATGACTTTGCATTTCTTTCCCAGGCTGGCAAGCTGAGTTCTGCTCAGAGATACTAGGACCTGTCACCTCAGACTTTTTTTCTGATTTCCATTGCAGTTCAGAACTGTAGAGGCCTGTGCCAGATGGTCTTCCCTCAGAATTTATGTGAGAAATTACTCACTTCAGCGAAAAGGAACACCAAGAAAGAAATCAAGACATGTGGAGTCTTAGGCAGAACCCTGATACACACATTACATTTTCTGCTCCAAAGCTGTTTGTTCCCCCTTTGGCTTCCCATGACTTTCAGAGAACTTACACAGGGTGTCTGTCCATACATATCACCACTCAGAAGGAACCTAGCATGGCAAGGCTTGGCCACATGGAATTTGGATTTGTTCATTTATCAGAGTCCTTTGATTTGAACAATTTGTTTCAGTGCTATAGTTAGAAATTTTCATTTAGTGGTGGACAGTACCAATAATTCCAGTATCTGGTAAACTGAGGCTGGAGACTTCCAGCAAGTTCAAATCACCCTTACAGAGTGAGACATTGTTTTGAAGGAAAAGAAGGGAGATCTGTATGCAGAGAAACAGACAGGCAAGCATGAGGCCTAGAGAATGGCATATTGAATAATCATAAAAGAAAAAGGAAGAGTCCATTCCTTTGGGGTCCTGGTACGAGGACCTATTCTGATAAGCATGGAACATTAGTTATCTAAGTAACCCAGGATTCCTGAGAAGACCTGCTGACCACTGCAGGGAAGCGCATAGACCAAGGATGAGCCAAGATGGACATCTCAGGTTCATCTCAGCATCTGTTCATTATATAGTACCCAGTGAAGCAAAAGAGCACCCAAGGTTGTGAAACGCTGAGGGGAAGAAGAAGGTTGAGGGCCCTGCATTGTGGTGGCTTGGGTCTTGACTTGTGTTATGAGAGAGTGTGAGACAGACCTCCAGGGAATTGTGACAAGTTGCTTTCTTTTTGCAAGTCAGAGAGGAGAATCTCCTTACATCATCATTTCTCCCCAGGAAGGAGGCCCAGATTTTTTTTATGCTCATAATGAGGAAGAACTCATTTCCATACAAAAAGAAATGGGCTTCTTACATTAGGCTTAGATTCGTGTAAGCAATGGGATCTCCCTGATGTTGAGCTTGCCTTGTCTGACATTTAGAAACATTCTGCCTAAACCGTGTTCTGCACAGAGTCAGTCCATTCCAGATCACCAATAGTGTTCAGTGGTAGCCAAAGGTCCATTTCCTAGTGTGCTTCCAGCTTTTCTAATTTTACTCATTACTTGAAGTAATTCTTCAAAGTTCCAATTCCTTGTGTGTCTGGCTGGAGAATGGTAGTGGGTCAGGACATGCGCAAACACAGTATAGAGAGAAGGGACCTAAAAGTTGTATAAATGAAACTATGTTAAATAAGCCAAGAGTTATTTCTTATGATTGCATTTTGTATTTACAAAGAAGCACTTCCTTTTGCACACCCAAAGATCTCTCATATGCAAGGTTTTCAAGTGTTTGCACATGCTGAGAACACTTCTCTGATTTTCAAGAAATCACAGTAACTTACCTATAGAGTCTTCTGAATGACTCCCTCATTTTCCAAAGACTGAAGCTCACAGAATAAGCAGATTCTCTTGTAATATGTAAGGTATAAGCCACAACCAGGTGGTTTATTTGAAGACTTTAAGAGATCACACATACTTGTAATCAGAAGATGAAGTGCTAATGTGTAAGGTAGTCTCCTATAACTTCATGCTTTTTAGTTCCATTGCATCAATTCTTTCTGCTGTGCCAAAGTCAATAACATCATATGCCCAATTGAAATTTGGCCTTTTGTGTCTGGGGGCACAAATGGGAGATCACACAGAAAATAAGAACAAATTCATATGAGGCTAAGTGCACAACATTCTTCAGGATGTAAATATGGGCCAGTGTGCATTTCAGAGAAAGGGGAGGCACACTTGAGGTGACTTATAACGACTTGTAAAGAGGGGCTAAAAGAAGGTCATGGCAGAGCGATCAGCATTGGAGAGCTATTCTGTCCTCCTGCATCAGTGAGCAGTTGGCTGGGATTCATGGTTGGTATCAGAAAAGAATTGCTGGTATGTGCTGATATGACCCATCAGAGCCATGTTCTCCCTTGTCTGGTATGGGCAGGAAAAAGAGTGTGGCTTTTGAGTAGAGTGTGAACTCTTTGGGTTATTCTGGGCAAAAAAATGCTGTGACCAAACTTTTAAAGCTATAGTTAAATGGAAGTATTTGCAAGGCTGTTCCAGTAGAGAAGATCAGTTACAACCTGAGAGCTGCTAACCTTGAATGCTAATGAGAGTGTGACAGCTGGGTATGTGGGTGGTGTGAGGGGGATTGTGGGATTTCAGATATCCATGGAATGAGGATAGACGTTGACCAGTCTGTGACAGGACAGGCTTTTGGTTGGGCTCATAGGGTGGCAGTGATCCTCTCATAAACATGAGTAAGGCTTCAAGAGGAGGACTCAGTTTGGAAGTGGGGTTCAGTCTTACCCTGTAGCACATGTGTTGTATCATATCTTTTCCGTCATGGCAGGATATTCCCAGAAACAAGGAGAAAACAGAAGAGTGACCTGGAAGGCTTCTACATGGAGGTAGCCCAGGAACCCTAGTAACTGGGGAGAGCTGTCTGCAAAACAAGCCATTACCTGAGGAGAAAGGGAACACAGTGCAGATAAAGGAGCAACCAAGCTGCAGGAGAACTGGATATGAGGTTCACAGAAGCTACACAGCAGGGACACTGGAAAAAGAAATTCAGGATGGGAACCTGCAGGAAGAACACTTATATCTCCTGCAGTATTTCTGAGAATGTTAGCTTAATATGTGTTAAACCATGTTGGTCAGAGGCTCTGAGTTTTAACAAAGACATAGAAAGAGGTGTGTACTGGCAAACTCCTGGAATCATAGCATTCAAGAGGATGAGCTTCATGAATGACCACTTTGGTGCCAACCTGAAATAATATGAAGACTGTGCCTCCAGACAAAATGTCATCTGATGTGATTATACCAGTTTATGCATGTTGTGGAGTCTGTCATGACTGTCACACTGAAGCTTACATCTAGGCTCTACATTCTAGGGGAAGGAGATATATGGTGCTCCTCTTCAGAAATGGGTTAACAGAGTGCTGACATGGGTGGGATCTGTGAAATTGTTCACACACAGTTTTGTCTTGTCTTGATTTTCTTTATTTTTCTTTGAATTCACTTTAGTTTTAAAAGTGCTTGATATTTTATATTTTAGCTTAATTGTGAGTGTTCATACAGGAATAGTATAGGCAATGGTTCATTGAGATAACGTCTAAGGGCGTACACCACTAGAGAATGGAACAACAACCTGCCAGATGTCTGCTCCAAATCTCTTCCTGCTTGTGAGATTGAAACCTTTATTGCTCTCACCATATCTTCCTGAATTTCTTTGGAGGTCACATTCTATATGTGCTTCCATCCAGGCCAGCATTACTTGAAATGTAGTAGGAAGATATGTAACTTTTGCAGCTGGCTTCCTTGACTAACCATCTGCAAAATTATCCCCTTACTGGTATGCAGTTTTCTAATGTGTCATGACATCTGATGATCCAGAGAATGTAAAAAAGGATAGAACAGAAAGGGGTAGTAAGTCACAGTAGCACAGTACCACATGAGAAGAGCAGAATGGGCTCTTCTTCACATAGGAGTAAATCACATGGGGCTCAGGGAAAGTGAAGGCAGACAACTTCAGACCCAGACAGATTGTTGAACTGACATTTGAAGCAAACACCACAAATCTTAATGAGGAAACCAGTCTGGTATTGGCAGAAGGGAACAACAGGTGGCTTAGAAGCTGAAGGAGAAAACTTAAAATGGTTACTGTTTAGACATCAGGGATGATTAAGTGTGGACAAATAGAGGAGTCTAGTCCTCAGTGAGAGACAAGATAAAAGGTAGGTGAGAAAAAACTCAGCTCATTTTAAAATTTATGAGTTAGGAAGACAAGTCAAAAGGTTCCCTCTTTCTTCTCTAACTAACAGATGAGTGTTTGCCTGAAATAATTTTGGAAATAATTTATGAGGCCAGCTATTGAAGCTACTTGGAATGGCCCTGCCTTGGTGAATCCAGCATGGCTGACTTGCCTCATTGGAAATTCTTGGCTTCTTTTGTCTTTCAGACTCATAAAATTGATACAGCCTTCTTATTAAGTGTAGACTTATATATATCCATTTTGGACACCAGGAGATATTACCTGAATCAATCCCATTGCTGTGACCCATAAACATTGAGTATGTGATAATCAGGTTGGGATGGTACAAGGACAAAATTTCTATGGCTCAAAACTGTTTAAAAATTGCACATCTATAAAATGTCTTAAATGATTCCTATAGAAGCCTTCCTTTAAGATGCATATTCTAATTATCAAGGCTGTTCTTAAAATATATGCTGATACCACAATTTGTTTTCTGAGAAAAACCCTTAAGAAGTGACCTCAAGAAAGAACCAGTGATTGATGAAATTCCATGCCTAACACTGCATGTGAGTTTTATCCATTTTTATTCCCAATGTATGTTATTCTGAATCCTACAGCAGATTTGTTGTTGGGAATGTAATGACTCATCCTGCTTTCTGTAGTAATAAATGATCATAACCTGCATTTTGTCCTATAAGGAATAGAACACTCAGGTTTTAGTATTTTGGCCCTTATTCCTCACATTGATTGATCTGAACAAACCTAATTCATTGCAAGTTTCTTCTTCCTCTGTATTTTTACTGTCGTGTTCCTCTGCCCTTTTAGGTCATCTTGAAAGAAAGCTATCCAGAGAGAGTGAGATAGACAGAGAGGGATGGAGATATACAGGAAAAAGAGGAGGAAAGTGTTGTGGTGTTGGAGAAGAAGGAAGAGGAGACAGGATGTGGAAGGAAGAGGACAAAGAAAACAAAAGAAAAGAAAAAGAAATGGAAGTAAGGGAACAATTAGGACAAGGAGGACAAGACCTAGGAGGAGGACAAAGACCACAATGATGACTAGGAATAGGAGGAGGTCCACAGGTTCTAGAAGAAGGATGAAGCTTTGTGCAGAGATCAGAAGAGATGGGAGGAGGGGAGAGAGGAGAAATGAGAAGGAAAGTAAACGTGGGGGAGAGGTCTATAAAAAGAGAGGAGAGAAAAGGAAAGGAAATGGAGAAGGGGAAAGAAAGAAAATGGTGGCAACTAAGAGGGAGGGGACATGGGGGCATTGGAATTTTCTGACACCTACTGGATTCAAAGAAATATCCCATTGTCTATGGAAGGGGTTCCATTCTCATAAAAAGGACACAGCTTTCTTTTCTGTATGTCTCTTTGTACAAGTAATCAAGGCCATGTTCTCAGTCAGGACATAGTGCTGATAGGATTTATCATTTTTCCTGACCTACTTTGAAGTTCAGTTTCATTGTTCACCTTCCTACAAATCCATAATAACCAGTAACTAGACAGCAGGGGCAGTGGAAGTAAGTTTTCTCTTATTTGCCACCTAATCAGTCACTCTTTTTCAGATGCTAACCTGTTAGGCCCCTTTATCCTGATACTTGAGGATACTAATACTATACATGGATCTTTAGCAGATAAAGGTAATAGGACTGGGGTTTACCTCAGGGTCAGAATATGAGTTCAGTAACATGAGGAAAAGAAGTAACAGACAAAGTATGGAATCCATTAGCATATTCAATGCTTATTCTATGTTACTGTGTTCTTCATCAATATCAGTTACTGAATTTCAGTCAGCAATATAAATACAAAGGAAAAAGGCATGCAAGATAGGTAAATTATGTGGATTTCATTCTAGAATTTTTTTCTAGAAGACTAGGCTTTTCACCTGCCTAGGGAGGTGGTTTCTTCTCCCATGTTGTGTTCTGTGATAACACAGTATGTTTAGATCTCAGTGTGAGATCAGCCCTAGATCAATGATAATCTGACACTTTACACCAAATCAGCCAGGACTCTTCAATGGAATTTGGATTTAGAAGAAACACAGCAAAATAGTGAAATATCAGGATCTGTCCTATAAAATAGATAAGAGTCAGAGATGCAGCCACAGAGAACGAAGGAAGTCTAAGATCCTGGTTGAGAATGCTAATTCCAAGAGATATTCTGTATCTTTTTCTGTCTCTTTCTCTGATGCTACCTCTGCCTCTCTTTGGTTCTTTCTCACTATCAGTCTCTCTGTCTCCCTCTGCCTTTCTCTTTGCCCCTCTGCTTCTTTCTTCTTCTTCTTCTTCTTCTTCTTCTTCTTCTTCTTCTTCTTCTTCTTCTTCTTCTTCTTCTTCTTCTTCTTCTTCTTCTTCTCCTCCTCCTCCTCCTCTTCCTCCTCCTTCTCTCTCTCTCTCTCTCTCTCTCTCTCTCTCTCTCTCTCTCTCTCTCTCTCTCTCTCTCTCTCTCTCTGTGT
>CM052713.1:9394905-9409707 GCA_028551405.1 Uromys caudimaculatus
CCGCCCACCCACTCCCGTATTCCCACCTTGATGTTCCCCTTTACTGGGGCCTCTAACACACTCAGGCCCAAGGGCTTCTCCTCCCCCTGATGGTCAACAAGTCCCTCCTCTGCCACATATGTGGTCCGAGCCATGGGTCCCTCGATGTGTATTCTTTGGTTGGTGGTCCAGACTCCAGGAGGAGAATCTTCCAGTTGAACCCATACCTCGCTGGCAGGCTAGTCTAGCTAACCAGTATGCTCTGGGTATCTCTAGTCTCTGCCTCCTTAATATTTGAACTACAGGCTGTCCACCACTCACACCTAGGCACTTACATGAGTTCTGGGGATCCAATTAGATCCTCATGTTTGCTGCATGTGGCGAGACTGCTTTTAGCATTGAGGCATTTCTTTGGTCCAATTTATAATTTTTACATGACAACAGCTTTAAGTTTTTCCTAATTTTATCAGACTTTATTTTTGACACTTCCAAACTAGATTTAGGAGCAGGGAATGCGTATTAGGGAAGGCAACTCTAGATTCTGGAGTGTGGAAAGCCTCAAATCTCAGTAGTTTTGCATGATAGAAATGTATTAACATTTCTCATACTCATGGAGTCTGGGCATCATTCTACATATCTGTTCATGGACGCAACTAGATCCAAGTATATCCTTCTGCTACTTACGGTAGGTCCTCGGTGACCTCTCCATCCCAGTAGCAGATGCACAGTGAGGGTGGGAGTTGGAAGCAACAACAATGTTATGGACCAAGTCAGGAAGTTTCATAAGTTGAAACCCCACATGGAGGTTTGAGCTTGTGGTTTGTTTAGAGGATAGCCCAACTCGGAAGATACTAGTTTTAGTTTATTTCTAAAAATGAAGACTAAAAAATATAAGACGAACCTTGGCTTGAAGTCACATGATACTTGATCCTCAAATGTCAGCTTTGGAGATGCTTTGAGATCATCGCTTCATGTAGTATAGGAAGTATCTATGCTGATTCCGCAGCATATTTCAACCCGCAGAAATGAACTTGGAGTGTGACAGACTGTAACTTGTACTGGTGTCAGGTAATTGATTTGTACAAATAAAAGTGAGTCATTTGAAAAACTGTTTTGTGGTGCTGTGGTTTTCTCAGGGCCATCCAGAAGAGACATTTGTCATCACCAATATTATTATTTTAAATGAAAGTATACTTTTTTTTTAACCTGTGGTTTCAGAAAAGGCAAACCTTTCAAAATTCATGTCCACCACTTCTATGAGCCCTGACCAGCTAAAACTCTCTATGGCCACTTACCTCATGCCTCCCCCCTTTTCTCTTTGTACATTTTTAAATATACAATTACTCATAAAAGGCAGAAGATGGATGACTAAATCTAGTCTTCTATAGTGCCCAATAGAACCCAATTTAGAGGCAGAGTTGCAGCTATATTAAGAAAATAAGTATTCAATTAAAGGTGTTATTCATGGCATGACTCACTGATTGCTAATATAATTATTATAAGGTTTGTTGTGATGAATAGAAGTTCAATTACATTGCATAAAAATTACTGTTAATATAAAACTGATACTTCTTGCCTTTTCATTTGTTGAAGCTGGAATCACAGCTGTCAGTCTTCAATCATTATTTATGTCAGATGTGTTGTTATTGATTGATGGGAGCCAGGTATTCTTTGTTCTCTTTAAGATGCTCAGAATAGCTGCTTTCAGTATCTAGCACTTTGACAAGTATTTTTTTGGGTATGTGTGTCAAAACCATATTGTGTCACAGCATAATTCAATGCTTCAGGCTTAGCATGCATGAGTTTCTAAAGGGAGATAAAATCTTCTAGGTCCCTTTAAAGTGAAATTTCCACAAAACAAAAGGAAACAACCTCCCACCAAACATTCTATTATCTAGCACCCAAAACATTTTTGGTTCCATTTTTGTTTTCCTTACGTAAATTATCCACTTTACCTGAGAATGTGGATGAACCATTTTTGTGCCAATAACGTAATTGCTGTGACAGCTCCATGAAAATTTTCACTTTAACTGATTTTAATTTCATGAGAATGACTGTCTTGTACCTTAGCAAAAGCAATCTTTTTGCAATGCCTTCACAACTGATAGGTGTTCTGGAATTATTAAATATAGATTATTTATTGGGTTTTGATGGCTCTTATAAATGTTTATTTTTATGTCTTTATTTTTTTTTCTTTTGAGCATGATTGGTTGATGGGCTAGAACGTTCTCTGGAGTTAAAGCAGCTGTTGTCTCAATATTCATATGTTTTTTTTCAAGCTGAAATAGTGTAGTGATATCACTGTGGGTAGAAAGAAGGGAATAAATCAGCTTGTGAGATGTCATCACTTACTTGCATCATGAAAAACAAATACGGCAGTCATATCCTAACATTCACCACACATAAAGGGAAGGTATATACCATTATTTCACATAGCAATAGAGAGGGAAAGAGCATCTATGGCTAAGGAATGTATAGCATTTTAGTAACATGTCTTATTAAAGCAAAGTAAATTGGCTACTGAATAGGAAAATTGCAAAGAACTTTTCAAAATGTTGAATCAGAGATTCAATGTGTGGAAAAATACACATTTGCAGTAAATAATGTTTTTTTTCCCCCAAAGGTTTATTTATTTCATGTATGTCCATACACTGTAACAGTCTTCAGACACATCAGAACAGAGTATCAGATCCTATTACAGATGTTTGTGAGCCACCATGTGGTTGCTGGGAATTGAACTCAGGACCTCTAGAAGAGCAACGAGTACTCTTCACTGCTGAGCCAACTCTCCAGTCCCGATCAGATGACACATGAACCACATGTGGCCAAAGCAAAAAGCAGATACCAGGAGCCAGGGCAGGGCTTTGGGGGATGACAAATAGAGAGGGAAGTCAGCGGCAGCTGAAGAATCCCTGAGGATGGTTATACTTAAAAGGCTTCATCATACTTGGACCCTTAAAAATCCATAGGCACATCTTCTCCTGGAGAAATTCCTTCGGGCCCTCTACACTGTCATCATGGCTCTCGGTCTCCAGGTAGACATTCAGCAGCACACACAGCCTCTGCAGCTGCTTGGTCAAGAGTTGGTGACTGGGCTGAGGGCCACACAGCTCTGTACAGCACACCTTGACTTCACTCTCCATAGCCCAAGTATCCGTTGCTGTTAGTTTTCTCCCCTTTTCAGTTTAGACAGAGTCCGAAAACAGGTGGGATGGAGGAGTAGCCAGGGTTCAGTACCATGGCAGCCTGAAGTTTTGCTGTTCCCCTTTCAATAAGTGTCACTGGTATCTCCAGCCAGTCCTGCCTCTACAATGTCCTTAGTGAAGTCCAGCTCCATGTAATCTTCATGAGCAATTATCACTCACTTTACCAGGCGAGAAACCACCTTGGCAGGGAAGAGGTACTGGCAATCGCTGGTGACTGGCACAATGCCATGTTCTAGAGATGCAAACTGTTTGTGGAGAGCCAGGAAGGACTGTACCCTGGTCTTCAGTAGTTTCGTGGTAGTCTCCATGTGGCTGGCACGCTGTGAGTGGTCAGCCATCACTGTGTGCTGGGGCTGCTCTTTGGGGAAATGGAAGCTACCCAGCTTCTGTACCCACAAGAAGGGGTGACCTAATTCAAGTACATAGACTCTCAAAGTCAGGATGCCAACTTTATCAAACTGATACTGATTGGCTGGATTTGGAGTTTTCTTTCCATGATCTCCCAGATACAAGCAGCTCAAGACCGAGTCAGGAGACAGTAAGTCTCCTGCACTGATGGGGGTGATCAGCTCCATGGTGATCATCACTTTGGCTTTCACTGTCATGATGTTGAATTTCATGAGATAGTAGAAAGTCAGATGAAGCACACTGTTGTCTTTGCACTACCAATCATGCAGATCAGACAGTGGGTGCCTTTTCAGCATCTCCTTGCACTTGTCATCCAACAGAACCCCTAGAGTTGGCCGACGCCTCTTCGTGGTCTGTTCCTCTTCAGCATTTGAGTCGATCTCAACTTGGGGGTTCTCAGGGGGCTTGAAAAGAGCTTTGGCTTCGTCCATACTGCCTTCAATCGCCACAAACAACATCTTTTTTGTTTTGTTTTGTTTTCTAGACGGGGTTTCTCTGTGTAGCCCTGGCTGTCCTGGAACTCACTCTGTAGACCAGGCGGGCCTCGAACTCAGAAATCCACCTGCCTCTGCCTCCCAAGTGCTAGGCGTGTGCCACCACTGCTAGGCTCACAGACAACATCTTATCACAGGCCTGCCCTGCCCGTATGCAGTGGCCTGCACAAAAAGCACTGCTTGTGTGCCTGGTCAAACGGCGTGAAGAGGTATTCTTGCACTGGCAGGGAAACCTGCATGATGCTGTTGAGGCAAGGCTGGAGGCTGCTCAGATACTACTTCTTCACCTCAGTCTCCTTCAGGATATTCTCCTTGTTGGACAGACATTCTCAGTACTTCTCTGCCAGTCTTTTCCGCTGCTCCAGCTCCCAGTCCAAACGTGCGACATCTGTTGGTGGGAGTCTCCCGCAGTGATCTCGGACTTGCTGATGTTTGGTGGAGCCTCTGAATAAAATTCCTGTAAACTGACCAGATCGATTTCTTCAGGCTTTGACTTGAACTCCAGGCATTTGGTGATCTCCTGCAGGTGCATCACTTTGTAGAGCAGGTTCTGTAGCTGTAGGTGGTAGGCATCAACTTTCTGCTTGGCCTCGTGGGTCTGATCTCTTCTTTTCTTTAACCTGATATGGGCTAATCCGTTAAGTTTCTTTAGAGTCATGAAATGCACACAGCTCTGGATCCTTCGTTCTTCAATATCAATGGCAACGTCCTTGCTGCCCTTGCTCTTCAGGTCCTGGATCTCAGCCATCAACCTTTGCAGCTCCTGGCAAGTGGACTTGTACAGCTCATAGTCTCTGCCAAGGTCCCGCAGGTCAACCTCAGCCTCCTTGCTATAGTATTTGCCTTCCTGCTCTGTGTCAGATCGATTCTGTTTCCCTTCAGTTGGGATTCCATCACTTCGGATCACTTTGGGTTTCCGGGTTTTTGCTGGATTCTGATGACACTGTGCTTCCAGGTCAAAGAGAGTCTGTAGTCCAACTCCCCAACCATGGTCAGCAGCAACTGTGAATGAATGTCCAAAGACCTAGCAGTTGCTCAGTCCCACAAGGCATGAAGGCAAAGAAGAACCAATTTCCCTTCTTCCAATGCCCTTATGTAGGTCTCCAGGAGAGGGTGTGGCCCAGATTAAAGGTATGTACCACCACGCCTAGATCTGGACTTGTTTTGTCCCAGGCTGACCTTGAACTCAGAGATCTCCTTGCCTCAGTCTCCTGGGATCAAGGGCCTGTACTACTTTGCCTGGGGCTAAGCTTTTCATGGCCACTATGCCTCAAGATCTCCATGCCAAGATCCAGGTCAGAAACTTGTGTCTTCCGGCCAAAGATAAACCAGCAGCAGTTGCTTATATTATTGACTTTGTAGAAGATGTATTTCCTTGCTTCCCCCGAAGAAGGGACCATAAATTTAGAAATCTAGGAAAAGGTAATCCAAATATTGTATGATCATTATGATACCCATGGGACTGAAAAGACCCCCGTGGATATTTTCAGCTTGTGAACTGTAATTAAGTACAGCCTGGACCCTAGATATGAGAAGGAGCAGGTTCAAGTGTTGTTGTATCCTCTTGCAGTGATTACTGATAAGAGCAAATCAAATAAGAATAGTCCTACAAAGATTACTGCCTCTCCTCTTTGTGAGAATACTAAAAAAAACTATAACAATACTGAAAGAGGAGCCTCTTGATGCTAAGGAAGAAGAAAACTTAGAGCAAGTGTCTGCAAAATATCATAATGAGTATTGGTCTTTCCAGGTGTTTGCAGTAACTTGAAGATGCAAGGAAAAGGATGAACAGAAGGAACAAGTACCAGCAATCCACACACATTCTTATCCATTCAGTGGTTAAAAAGTAGGGAAGTTACAGATAGAAGGAAAAGAGGAGGAGGACATGACCATGCCTAATATTGTAGTAGTTTAGATCCACCTATAAAGTGACAGGACCCCTTAGTGCTTTAGTGCCCCTAAGAGGGGGGAAAGGCTCTAGCATGCAATAAAAAAAGTATGCTCCCAGAGCAGGCAGAGTTGCAGCATGCTAGGGTTTCATTTTTCAGTGCCTTCTATTTGAGGAGCACAATGCGAAGCTAATCTTTTTAGACTTCATCCATCTATACTTTTTAAAAAATTGAAGGAATTAAAGCTGCATGTGCCCAATATGGTCCTACTGCTTCTTTCCCTACGACTATACTTGAGAATTTACCTACAGATGCTTTATCTCCAGATGATTGGAAGCAGCTGGCTAGAGTTTCCTTAAGTGGAGGGGAAATTTTACATTAGAAAACAGAATTTGCTGAGCATTGTCAGAGAACTGCTGAACAGAATCCCTGCGGTAATAATGATGGTGAAAACTATGAAATGCTGGCCGGAAAAAGACAACATGCAGGGATATCCCAGCAGTTGATGTATTGACAGTGTCTGCACTGTCAAACTACAGAGAACTGAGTGTAGGCCTGGGGGATTGACACAAAAGACACAGACACAGGTCATTCGTCCAAGCAAAATGCTTGTTTATTCCTTTGGCCTTAAATACTCTCCTCCCTCCCTGCCCTGGGACTCATTGTTTACTGTGCTCTAGGCCAAACTGCAAGGTAATCGTAAACAGGCTAGGCCTGAGGAACATCCCTGAGACAGGGGTCTTCCCAACAATGAATAACCCTGGAGTGCATGCATAGAATAGCTCCACAATGCTTACAGCTTGGGATACTTTTCAAAATCTATCAAAAATAAGACACTGGCCAGATAAGACTTTCCAGGAATTTGTGGATTGACTCCTGAAAGCTGCTGGCAGAATTTTGCATGATTCCAATGCTGCCCTTTTACTATTAAAGCAGCTAGCATATGATAATGCAAACTCTGCTTGACAAACAGCAATTCAAATACCTAGAAAGAATGCAGATATTTCTGAATATATCCATTTTTAACAGATTTAGGACCATCCTATGCTCAAGGATTGGCTCTGTCTGCTGCCCTGGAGGGACAAAATGATTAAACAAATTTGTGTCAGCAACAAAATCCTCAGAATTTTCATAGACATCCTGGTCATCCAGGAAGTTCTTTTGGATGTGGAGGAATGGGGCATCAAATAAAACAAAGTCCAGAGAATTGTAATAATGTAAAGTCAAATATTGTTCCTAAAAATGATGAAGGCTTTTATCCCCACTGTATAAGAGAAAGATATTGATCAAGAGAGTGCAGTTTAAGAGAGATTACCTGGGTATCCTTCTTTATTTGGGAACATTAAGCAGACAGCTAACCCTGATCCCTGGAAAAATGTCATGGGTATCACAAAAAGAAATCCTGTTGAGACACCCAAAGAAGTGCAGGATTGGAATTTGTTCCCTCAACCTATACACTATTGACCCTTTAAATGGGTATGCAAGCATTGCCTACTTGTGTCAAAGGTCCTAATCCTCAGATGGCAGTAGGTTTATTGTTAAGAAGAAGCAGTACCACCATGAAGGGGACTCATAATAGCTCAGGGGTGATTTACTTAGGTTATGGAGGAAAAATAAAAATTATGACCTCCTCTCCAGGAACCACCCTCTGTGTTGCAAACAGGGAAGAAAATAGCTCAAGTACTCTCATTATCCATAATAGATAAACATAATAGAATTAAAAATATAACACTGTGTATTTGCTGCTTTTGTATCCACTAATGCCTCTTGGGGGCAGACATTTTTGCTCACTAATCAGAGCTTATTTTAAAAATTTATGGAAAAACATTTTATGATCTTTTAGGTACTAGTGCTCATGTATCTGTCATTGCTGCCAAAAATTGTGTGCTACCTGGCCTTACCAGGGCACTATGACTTAACAACAAGGTGAAGGGCAGAGTCCAAGTCCTGAACAAATCAGTGATCTCTTCAACTATGAGGATTTAGAGGAGCATAAGGTGCAATTTCAGGTATATGGAGTTGCAGGACTGCCTTAAATTTATGGTGAAGGCATATTAGGAATGGAATGGATGTTAAGCTGTTTAGCCCTAATGATGTAGCCATGCAAGAAATGTTTCACCAGAGTTTTTTACCAACGGGAGATCTAGGAGTACAGGGCCAGGATAGAAAGAATCCTATTATACCTGGAACTGAGGTATCCCAAACCGGGTTGGAGAACATTTAGTACAGGTCACTGACCAAACTGAACACATAAATGTTCATAAGATTTCCTGGATAAATGATTCACCTGTATGGATGGTTCAGTTGCCTCTTAATGCACAATAAATAGCCACTGCAGTAGACCTAATGGAGGAGCAACATGACAATCATCATTTTGATCTCTCCAGTTCTCCTTCCTACTGTTTTATATTTGTGATTTCAAAAATCTGGGAAGTGGAGACTATTGCAAGATCTAAGAAAGGTAAATGAAAATATGGTATCAATGGGGACTTTACAACACAGATTAACTATAGCCTATACCATTCCCTTTAAAACATATGAATACACTAGATTTAAAGGATTGCTTTTATACATTTTATATGTTGCCCTTTATCCCCAAGATTGCAAGAAATTTGCCTACAGTGTTCCATCTACCATCTTTAAATTACCTATGAGGAGATACCATTTGAAAGTTTTACTACAGGGTATGGCTAAGAGTCTCACTTTGTGCCTAAGTTTGTAGATCAAGCAATTGCCATTTTAGACTTTGATATCCACTTGTGTATATAGTTCATATAGACAACAATGAAGGTTCTTTGCTGCAAGACTAGGCATTGAAGGAAAAAGTGTTGGTTATGGCTCCAGAGAAAATTCATCATAAGCCCCTCTATAAGTACTTAGGACATGAATTTTATTCCAAAACTAACCTTCAAAAATCAAGCTGAGTAGAGATAAATTAAAAAAACCTTAAATGGTGTTCAGAATTTTGTGGAGGAAGTACCTACAACCCTCCCATAACTGTGTCTTTTGCTTTTCCTATAATCATCTTCATTCCCTAGTCTTGGTTTCTTTGTTAACTGACCAGTAGGCTCCAGCAATCCTCAAGTGCTGCCAGCAGGTCACCAGGGTTGCTGCTTGAATATAATGAGGAGTCACCTATATTCACAAGACAGTACTTATCAAATGTATCATACAGGGAAGCCATATTGATGACCATTCCATCACTACACTGCGTGGTTTTCTTACAGGTAACCCTATGGATATCTCTGGGTAGATATATGCAGGATTTGATCTCTAGGTGTCCTCTTTGCAATGATCCCATTCCATTCCACTCCTTTCTTAGAAAAAAAACTTCTCTACGTTTCTTCTGCTCTTGTGCTTGCCACTGCTGCTGCTCACTTCTCTGCTCTAAGTGTAGACAAAGGTTATACCTTTCAACGTCATAGCTTTCCCCGGAGAGAAACAGACACACCCTAAACCCTAGGTGAACATGCTGTAGGATAATGCAAACATTTTAGAGACTTGTTCTTTTGGGTGAAATCTATGCTAGAGAGTGAAGTTAGCACTTACATATGCTCCAAGACTTGAAAGAAAGAAAGAAAGAAAGAAAGAAAGAAAGAAAGAAAGAAAGAAAGAAAGAAAGGAAGGAAGGAAGGAAGGAAGGAAGGAAGGAAGGAAGGAAGGAAGGAAGGAAGAAAGAAAGAAAGAAAGAAAGAAAGAAAGAAAGAAAGAAAGAAAGAAAGAAAGAAAGAAAGAAAGAAAGAATTCTGGTCTCCAGTGCTCCCCAGAGCACCACTTACTTTAAAGAGATGGGTATCTAGAGTACTAAATTGAATTTTACTTAATCTGTGGATCAAAATCTGTATCTCAGCACCAACTTTGTGGCTAACAAGGCACTGTACTTTAGTACTAGGAATACTATCTCCCTCTGGCAACCTAAGCTGTCACCTGGAATGCACATAGCTACCTGCAGATCAAACACACAGAGAAGGTATTCTAAAAACCAAGAAAAAGATAAAAACATAAACACAAGACTTTTGAAATTTGCACATGCTCATTAGTCTTGCTAGGTTTGCTCAGTCTCAAGGCATGTCCTTTATTCTGCATTTCCCAGCACTGGGAATGGCAAATAAACTCCAGTAGGGAGAACTGGAGAGGGTGGGGTTCTAGTGGAAGCTTAAGTTGACTAAAATCCTCAAGGCAGAAAGAAACTGGGGAACACGGAAGATTTTAGCCAAGTGTATATGGACTTTATCCTCAGCCGTCAGCTTTCCCTGAATTACACTCCACAGTACAATGCCTCTTGTTTTGTGGATAGGAAATGAGTTTTCCAAGTAGACCCTGTGTCTGCAAGTTGAGGACCTGAGAAAAACATGGGAGACAGCAAACACTGTCAATCTTGATATTGTTCATTGTCCTGATCACAGGCCACTTGGGACAAGCTCTGGAAGTTTACTCTGCCTGGGATGTACTTTGTCTATGGACATATGTTCTTTTCTGTGGTAAATGTAGAAATTAAACAGTGTCTGATGGCACATAGGATGAGGAACTTCAGCAATGAGGAAGGAGCAAATGTTCTGGGCTTCATGAAGTTTTAGGTAGGAAGTGGCTAATATAGTCTTCCCTTTCTCTAGGCCCAAGGCAATTAGGCAATTCATCCAGAAGACAAAAGGCCAAACCTTTAGGGTATGCTGGCTCCCACCTGAAGTCCTGGTACTTGGGAACAGAGGCAGTGACATACCATAATTTATAGGCTGTTTGTATTATATAGTGAGAACCCATCTCAAACCAAGCCAATTCTAGAGAGGAGAGGATAGACACCTCCTGAGAGGCTTAAGCTTCTCCATCAACAAGTCCAAGAAACCCCACAAGTGCTTCTCTAACAAGGGTGACCATCAAACTGTTTTTCCTCCATGCGTCTGCTGCTGTTCTCCTAGTAGCATGGTAAGTGAGTGGCATTGTTAGTCTATGAAATGTGAGGAATCTGACATTTCTGAATAGACGTTCAATTGTCCATTTTTTGTTTTGTTTTGTTTTTGGAAATTGGATATCTATATAATGTAGCCTATTCTGATATTTCTCCTGCCTCAGATTCACCAAGTTTTTAATAAAAGTGATATTGATATTCCTTTTAGTTTAGAGTTGGCCATTATGATGCTCACTTCTGGAGTACTAAAACACACAAATCATCATTGTAGATGTCAGAAGCTCAAAGATACTGGGAGAAGGTGCATTTGGTTGTAAAGAACTTCTTATTGCTCATAGCCCAGACTCAGTGCCCTGGTCTCTCTGGCCACTTTCCTTTCAATGGTTAAGAGAGATTTCAGTGGAGCAGAAGGATGAATTTTTCCACAGATTGACTGAATCCACCTCAAGAGACAGAGCTTCTAAGCTGACTGGGTAGAATGACATGCCTGTCAGTCATGTTTAGTGACTGCCCCTGTCTGCCTTGTGGAAACTCCATGATCTACCTCCATCTCTGACATGAATTACTTGGTAACAATAGCAAGCTATAACAGTGGACACATTGGTTGTGTAGTTGACAGTCCTTCTCATCCAAAGCTTTATGAAAGATATGACATGGATGGACAGTTATTGGGGTCTGACACATTATGTTGAGAGCTCACAAAAAGTAGGAAGCAATAAATTCCACAATTATCATTAAGTGACACTTAGACCTGGATTTCTGAGGACAAGGGGAAGTTTCTCTAGCAAAAGAGTACACAATAGAGGATTGGCATATCATTTTAATAAAAGCCCGTTTAAGTATGTGTGTAAACATATATCTTCACATCTACGAGAAGTCAGTCCATTTGAGTATGATATATGCATACATAAACATATGAGTATCTTTATGAGGGTGAATATATCCTTGTAGGTGTGAGCATTCTTATATGTGTGCTGAGGTGTGTATGTGTGTGTGTGTGTATGTGCGTGTGTGTGACTCTGAGTTTACATTCTATCTATAAGCGTGTGCTTTTACATGTGAATTGATGATCATGTGTATTTATTTACAGGTGCTTATTTTAATGCCATGAGACCTTTTGGAGTCAGTTCCCTTTATCCTGCTTTACTTGGGCTCAGGGATTGTCCTCAGGTCTTCACTAGAGTCAGAGAGACAAGTGAGGAGGCTGGATAACATTGGGGAAGTAGAAAGGTCTATGTTCTTTAAAGTAGGAATGTTTGCTTCACTGGATTCTCTCTGCAGGAAAGGGATTGAAAGGTCAATGTAAATCCTATTTGTCTCCATTTTGAGGACCAGGCCTGATTTCAAAAAAGGTCATAAGACACCAGCTTCAGGAACAGACCATAAGTCCCAGAAACTAGGTCATAAGATACCACCTCTAGAAACAGACCATAAAATCCAGAATAAGATCATAAAATCCTCTCCTAAAAAACAGGCTGGGGATAACCACAGAAATAGGGAAATACCTTATCTCAGAATGGGCCATCTGCACTGGGCAGCCCTATTTCATCACGTGGTTGGATGTTCCTGACATAGGAATGCAGACATCTGTGCACACATGATTGAATATTCATGACAGGAACATAGAGTATTGATCACCAGTGACCCTCTAGCATACACCAATGAAATTTTAGATTATCTAATCCTTCTTGAGAGTTCCCCTAGTTCCCCCATAAAAAGGCCTGCCTGTCTTTGGCTGGGATGCATTTTAGAGAATGGTTGACCCCCACATGCTGGATGTTTCTGAGGAATAAATACTCCTTGTTTGTTTCTACTATCTGAGTGTGGGGTCTTCCTTCAGATTTTCAGATCCGTATAGGATGTAAATGACTACTTTTCATCTTAGTCCTCCACATGCCCAGAAAAGCTGCTGCATATACCATATTGGAGGTTTGCATTGTGGTGGGCATGGGTTATAGCTGAGGTTTACACAGACCTGCTTGCAGTATAAAAGAGTCACAGAGATTTCTATATAGTTTAAAGCTGTAGGCATTTTGCTGGGGCAGACCCTCAGCTAGCTCATTTAGGCTTGTCTCAATTTGTCCATCAACCCATTTCACCATGTGGTTCTCCCTCTCTCCTTACGGTATCTTAGATTCTGCTGCATCTGCTTTTTTCCTTCCTGTTTCTCCTCTTCTCAGTAGGTCTACCCCAGTACTTTCTGCCCTA
Source organism: Uromys caudimaculatus (assembly GCA_028551405.1). Taxonomy (NCBI): domain Eukaryota; kingdom Metazoa; phylum Chordata; class Mammalia; order Rodentia; family Muridae; genus Uromys; species Uromys caudimaculatus. The sequence continues at coordinate 9,407,996 of CM052713.1, forward strand.
GTTATTGGCTGTCAGATCCTTACTATTACCAATCATCAGTGAGACAGTGCCTGAATACCTCTTATGTTGCCTTTAGGCAATGGGAAAGTGCCTGTCCTTCATATTTTGGGCATGTGGGGAAAGACAAGCATTTTTTTTAAAGGTAATATATATATATATAATTTTTATTTTTGTACATTTACTTTATATACATTTCAAATGATTTTCCCTTAGAAACCCCCTATTGTATTCCCCCTCCCCCTACCTCTGTGAGGGTGCCCCCCCACTCCTGTCTTCCCTCCCTAGCATTCCCCTACACTGGGGCATCTAACACCCTCAGGTCCAAGGGCCTCTCCTCCCACTGATGGCCAACAAGACCCTCCTCTGCCACATATGTGGCCAGAACCATGGGTCCCTCCATGTGTATTCTTCGGTTGGTGGTCCAGTCTCTGGGAGCACTGGGGCGTCTGGCCAGTTTACATTGTTGCTCCCTCCATAAGGCTGCAAATCCCCTAACCCTAACCCTGATCCTTATCCTTTTAGATGGAAAGTCAATTTTATCTGATATTAGAATGGCTACTCTTGCCTGTTTCTTGGGACCATTTGCCTGGAAAATTGTTTTCCAGCCCTTTACTAGAAGGTAGTATTTGTCTTTAACACTGAGGTGCATTTTCTGTATGCACCAAAGTGCTGGGTCCTGTTTATGAATCCAGTCTGTTAGTCTATGTCTTTTTGTTGGGGAATTGAGTCCATTGATGTAAAGAGATATTAAGGAATAATGATTCATCCTTCCTCTTATTTTTGATGTTATTTTTATGCTTGTGTGGCTATCTTCTTTTGAGTTTGTTGAAAGATTACTTTCTTGCTTTTCTAGGGTATAGTTTCCATTCTTGTGTTGACATTTTCCATCTATTATCCTTTGTAGGGCTGGGTCTGTGGAAAGATATTGTGTAAATTTGGTTTTGTCATAGAATATTTTGGTTTCAACATCTATGGTAATTGAGAGTTTTGCTGGATATAGTAGCCTGGGCTGGCAGTTGTGTTCTCTCTGAGTCTGAATGAGATATGCCCAGGATCTTCTAGCTTTCACAGTCTCTGGTGAGAAGTCTGGTGTAATTCTGATAGGTCTGCCTTTATATGTTACTTGACCTTTTTCCCTTACTGCTTTTACTATTCTTTCTTTGTTTTGTGCATTTGGTGTTTTGACTATTATGTGACAGGAGGAATTTTTTTTCTGGTCCAGTCTATTAGGAGTTATGTAGGCTTCAGCAGAAGCTCACACACACATGGAAGCTGAACAACACTCTATTCAATAACTTGATCAAGGAAGAAATAAAGAAATAAATTAAAGACTTCCTAGATTTAATGAAAATGAAAGTACAATATACCCAAACTTATGGGACACAATGAAAGCAGTGTTAAGAGGAAAACTCATAGCTCTGAGTGCCTCCAAAAACTAACTGGAGAGACCATACGCTAGCAGCTTAACAGCACACCTGAAAGCTCTAGAACAAAACAAGTTAATACACACAAAAGGAGTAGAAAGCAGGAAATAATCAAACTCAGGGCTGAAATCAACCAAGTAGAAACAAAAAGAACTATACAAAGAATCAACAAAACCAGGAGTTGGTTCTTTGAGAAAATCAACAAGATAGATAAACCCCTAGCCAGACTAACCAGAGGGCACAGAGACAGAATCCAAATTAACAAAATTAGAAATGAAAAGGGAGACA
>CM052713.1:9410207-9438594 GCA_028551405.1 Uromys caudimaculatus
ATGGGTTCACTGCAGAATTCTATCAGACCTTCAAAGAAGACCTAATACCAATACTCTTCAATCTATTCCACAAAATAGAAACAGAAGGAACACTACCCAATTCCTTCTGTGAGGCCACAATCACACTGATACCAAAACCTCACAAAGACCCAACAAAGAAAGAAAACTTCAGACCAATTTCCCTTATGAATATCGATGCAAAAATACTCAATAAAATTCTCGCAAACGGAATCCAAGAACACATCAAAACAATCATTCCTCATGATCAAGTAGGCTTCATCCCAGGGATGCAGGGATGGTTCAATACCTGGAAATCCATCAATGTAATCCACTACATAAACAAACTCAAAGAAAAAACCACATGGTCATTTCCTCAGATGCTGAAAAAGCATTTGACAAAATTCAACATCCCTTCATGATAAAAGCCTTGGAAAGATCAGGAATTCAAGGCCCATACCTAAAAAGAGTAAAAGCAATATACCCCAAACCAGTAGCCAATATCAAACTCAATAGAGAGATACTTGAAGCAACCCCACTAAAATCAGGGACTAGACAAGACTGCCCTCTCTCTCCCTATCTATTCAATATGGTACTTGAAGTTCCAACTAGAGCAATTAGACAAGAAAAGGAGGTCAAAGTGATACAATTTAAAAAAGAAGAAATCAAAATATAACTATTTGCAGATGATATGATCACATACTTAAGTGACCCAAAAAACTCCACCAGAGAACTCCTACAGCTGATAAAGAACTTCAGCAAAGTGACCAGATATAAAATTAACTCAAACAAATCAGTAGCCTTCCTATACTCCAAGGATAAACAGGCTGAAAAAGAAATTAGAGAAATGACACACTTCACAGTAGTCACCAACAATATAAAGTGTCTTGGTGTGACTCTAACCAAACGAGTGAAAGATCTGTATGACAAGAACTTCAAGTCTCTGAAGAAAGAAATCGAAGAAGACCTCAGAAAATGGAAAGATCTCCCATGCTCATGGATTGGCAGGATTAATATAGTAAAAATGGCCAACCTGCTGAAAGCAATCTACAGATTCAATGCAATCCTCATCAAAATTCCAACTCAATTCCTCATAGATTTAGAAAGAGCAATTTTCAAATTCATTTGAAATAACAAAAAACCCAGGATAGCAAAAACTATTCTCAACAATAAAAGAACTTCGGGGCAAATCAGTATCCCTGACCTCAATCTGTACTACAGAGAAGTAGTGATAAAAACTACATGGTTTTGGTACAGTGACAGGCAGGTAGATGAATGGAATAGAATTGAAGCCCCAGAAATGAACCCACATACTTATGATCACTTGATCTTTGACAAAGGAGCTAAAACCATCCAGTGAAAAAAAGACAGCATTTTCAACAAGTGGTGCTGGTTCAACTGGTGGTAAATATGTAGAAGAATGCAAATCAATCCATTCTTATCTCCCTGTACAAAGCTAAAGTCCAAGTGGTCAAGGACCTGCACATAAAACCAGATACACTGAATATAATAGAAGAAAAAGTGGGGAAAAGTCTCAAACACATGGGCACAGGGGAACAGATCCTGAACAGAACGCCAATGGCTTACGCTCTAAGATCTAAATTGACAAATGGGACCTCATAAAATTGCAAAGCTTCTCTAAGGCAAAGGACACTGTCAATAGGACAAAACGGCAACCAACAGATTGGGGAAAGGTCTTTACCAATCCTAAGTCCAATAGAGGGCTAATATCCAATATATTAAGAACTCAAAAAGTTCTTTGTATATCAAAAAATGGGGAACCGAGCTAAACAGACAATTCTCAACTGAGGAAATTCCTAGGGCTGAGAAGCACCCAAAGAAATGTTCGACATCCTTAGTCATCAGGGAAATGCAAATCAAAACAACCCTGAGATTCTACCTCACACCAGTCAGAATGGCTAAGATCAAAAACTTAGGTGACAGCAGATGCTGGTGAGGATGTGGAGAAAGAGGAACACTCCTCCAATGCTGGTGGGATTGCAAGCTGATACAAGCACTCTGGAAATCAGTTTGGTGGATTCTCAGAAAATTGGATATAATACTACCTGAGGACCTATACCTCTCCTGGGCATATACCCAGAAGATGCTCCAACATGTAATAAGGACACATGCTCCGCTATGCTCATAGTAGCCATATATATAATAGCCAGAAACTGGAAACAACCTGGATGTCCCTCAGCAGAGGAATGGATACAGAAAATGTGATACATTTACACAATAGAATACTACTCAGCTATTAAAAACAATGACTTCATGAAATTCGCAGGCAAATGGATGGAACTTGAAAATATCATCCTGAGCGAGGTAACTCAGTCCCAAAAGAACAAACACGGTATGTATTCACTGATGAGGGGATATTAGCCCAAAAATTAGGAATACTCAAGATTCAATTCACAGCAACCATTGGACTGAGCATGGAATCCTGAATGGAAGAATTGGAGAAGAGACTGAAGGAGCTGAGGAAGTTTGCAGCCCCATGGAGGGAGCAACAGTGTCAACTGGCCTTACACCCCCCACCCCTCACCCCCCCCCCACTCCGGTGCTCCTGGAGACTGGACCACCAACCAAAGAATACAGAGGAGGGCCTTGTTGGTCATCAGTGGGAGGAGAGGCCCTTGGATCTGAGGGTGTTAGAGGACCTAGTATAGGGGAATGCCAGGGAGGGAAGAGGGGAGTGGGTGGGTGGATGGGTGAATACTCTCATAGAGGCGGGGGAGGGGGGATGTGATAAGGGGTTTCCAAAGTGGATACTTGGAAAGGCAAAAACATTTGAAATGTAAATAAAGTATCAAAAACTACAACAACAACAACAACAACAACAACAACAACAAAATCCCAAAGTAGCCCAAGCACAGAAGTCAAAATCTCACCAATCTCCACTCCAGAAAGCTTTGTCCCTCACCCCATGAAAAGCATGACAAACTTTGTTTTCTGCCCAATTCTTTGCTGCTTTTCATATGAGCACAGGCAGCCACTGATGTAGAAGGTATATTTGTTTCTTCCTCTCAACCCCATGCTCCCAGGAATAAAACTCAGACTCAAATTATATTTCTCATATCTTGGCAATATAGCTAGGTGCTTCTCTGAATTTAACATAACTTAAATTATACCATTCTAATCTACATTTTGCCACATGGCTGCTTACCTGTGCTCAGGTACCATGTGTCTGTCTTGTCACATCTTCCCAGGTAATCTCACCTACCACTCTCCCAGAATTCTTTTTGCTTCCCAGATGTTCCACCTATTTCTCGTCTGAGCTATATGCCATCATATTTTTATTGACAGTTACCACGTCCATAGAGACACAAGATATAAATGTCTTGTGTGAGGTTTGTTGGGCTGTGTGACTGTGACATTCCTTCCTTCTGACTGCCAGGATACCTCTTTATCCTTGCTTTAACAAGTACAGTACATTCCATCTCATATGACCTTGCCTTACTTCAGATTGTTTGATTACTCCCACATTTTTTGTGCCACCATTGTAGCACCATATTTTACAGTTAGGACATTAAAAATATTTTTACCACTAATTCATTTTTGTTTTATGAGCATGACTATTTTGCCTGAATGTATGTGTGTACACTGTGAGTATGCCTGTTGGTTATAGATGCATAACGTTAGGCAAACCTCATTTTGTGGACAGACTTACAGTTAGATCACAGAATTGTAATACTGGCTTCTTCAGACATAACATCCAGGCTACAGACCAGGGAGAGAGAGAAGCAGGGGGGATTCCCATACCTTAGAATGGGCAATAGGAAGGGAAACAGAGTGTATTAATTGACAAGTATATTTCTCTGGAGTCCATTTGATCAGGGCGCGGTGGATTCAGGTGCACTTCCTGAAGCTTACATAAGTTTTTAGAAGAATTTTCAAGTCTATATTAAAAAGATTACCAAAGTAAATTTAAATTTTCAAACTTATTGAGTATAACAATAGCAACAATTCTTTTGCAATGATTAGACAAATAGCTTATTAGAACTCCATTGATATTAAAATGGTGAACCTTAGAAGATTTCATCTGACAATGGCAGAGACAGGAAAAGAAATCTGAAACATTATTAACTTAAATCACTGTCTTAGACCTCTATAACTTACATTTACACACCTTAAACAAAGGTTTAGACCATGACATCTTACTTAAGCTTTTAGATCCTCAGAGTTTTACAACTTGTATTTACACATTTTAAGCTACTTTTTAACCCCTGAGAACTTACATAAGCTTGAAACTAGTTTTTATCCAATCTTTTACCATGAGACCCAGATGGCTGATTACTGAGAGTAGTCAATGCAAAGCAAGTTCCTTTAAAGAAAGGAATAGTAAAATGTTACTTTGTAATCGGCTTTGTGAGTTCATCTCTTTCAGAGTGAAGTAGGTTAGCAGGTACAATTACATTTCTCAGCAGGAGACCTCTAAATTCTAGAAGAGTGTGGACTGAGGCTTGAGTTAAATACAAAACAGCTACAACCTTGGGGAAGGAGCTGATGTGTTTGCCCTGCAAAAACTAGGGTTAGTTAGGCAATATCATCAGCGATCGAGGACAAATTATACCAGGAAGTATAAAGCAAATGGCCACTGTGTCCGTAAGAATTACTGAGCTGCGAGAGATCATAGTAGCCCAAAAAGGCTCAGTGAAACTCCGGGACTATTTGAAGAAAGCTTGGCACAGAGAACAGCGTCACAGAGCTCTGGGAGGAGAGCTGCGGGGGGAGGGGGGGACTTGGGGGGTAAGGAAGGGACAGAGCAGGCAGCTTTGTCTGCTCTTCACAAAGAGCTACCTGCTTTTTCTGTCAAACAGGGGAAAGAAGCTTCAGGAGGGAGAAGGGATCGAAAGCTGCAAACTCTGCTTGGAGATGAGAGATAGTGTTCTGCCCAGGAGGGCTTAGAAAAGCTGAGTGACAGGCAGCTCCTAGATGGGGGAAGCAAGCAAATGGTTGCAGGTGCTCTCAGGCAATTGCAGGTGAAACTGCACCATCCTAGGGGAGGTGGAAGAAAGTGCTGAGAAGAGGGGGTAAATGCTGTTACAAGAATTTTCAACTCATGAATCCTCATGTGGTTTGGGAAAGTTGTCAGAGTAATGTTCCAAACTACAGAGGAAACCTGTCCCTTATCCTTGTAATGGGAGACAGCACAGGCAAAGGAAGTGACTAACGCACTGGTCTGGTCTTTCTAGTAATAGACTATGCACATAGCTTCAGAGTGACACCCTGTAGACATGAAGAGCCTAGTGGTTAGAGCAGGTAGAGAATAAAATAGCTGGAAGGGTAGACTAGTAGATTTTTTGGGGAAAGGGAGGATTTCAATAGAGGTAGAGGAAAGTGTCATAGTAAGGACAGATGCCCATCCCATCCTGATAGACTCCAGAATCCAGAGACACACTTAGTGAGTAGTATGAGAGTCAGATGGTTAGAGCAGGTAGAAGGGAGAAGCATTCTGGGTGGCATATGCCAGTTGAAACAAATGATCTGTACATACCTTAGGAGAGTCAGAGCAGCAGCTTGACACAGAGCAGCCAAGTCTCTTAGAAGTGAGCTCATTTGTGCCACGCTACAGGTATCAGGAGAGCATTAAAATTCCTGAGGTAAAAGGGGGTATGACTAATACTAAGGGGTTGAAGGTTTTGTTATATATAGAAGGGAGAGTGCACACAGAGGCAGAGGCATCTGGGAGAGTCCGGAGTGAACATGGCTGGCAATTTAAATGATGCTATGTGAGGAGTGGGATGAAGGAAAGAGAGAGGGAAGATGGGAAGCAGGAACAGCACCCAAAATGGCAAGAGACCAAAAAGTAAAAAAGAGCCATTTGATCAAAATGCCTGGGTTGTATAGCAAGGAACAGCTGGGGGAAGGGAAGGCCAGCCCAGGCCCTGGCATGGAGAGCTCAGCAGTGGAATATTCCAGCTAGGGTGGCCCTGTAATGAATAGGGACTGTGGGGTGTTGGGAGAACCTGGTAGCCAGTGTCCATTTGACTAATGGGTGTCTCAGACCATTCTCTGAGGTTTGAGACCTAACATTTAATAGTGGCAGAGGTTTTCTGGTACAGTCTTTAAGTTCTTTTATAGAGAGTCATGCCATTTTCAAATAAGGATACCTTGACATTTTCCTTTCTTATCTGTATCCCTTGATCTACTTCTCTTGTCTTATTGCTCTAGCCAGAACTTTAATTGTGTATCGATCAAGACTAGTGAGAGCAGAGATCCTTGGCTTGTTTCTGAGTCAAGTTCTTCTCTGTATAGTGTGGTATTGAATATGGGCTTGTTGCATATTGCCTAAAGTATGTTGAAATAAGTTTCCCAGACCCCATGGACTTTTATCATGTGGAGATGGAGATGAAAGACTTTTTTCATCAAAACCTTTTTGAATGTATAATGGAATGAGCATGTGTTTTCTGTCCTTGAATCTACAGTGAATGGGTTTTGTTAGACATGATGGTACGATTGAAGTCACAATAACTGTATGTATGCACAAGACCTGCAGAAAATCAAGAAAGCCAAAGTCCCAGCGGGCAGGAGGGAGGGGTCATGAAGTTTGTCCCTAGCTGAGGAGCTACTGGGCTTGATAGCTACTGACAAGAAAAGAGTCAGTTTTCTTCAGAGATGTTACTCAGTGATCGAGTGAACATGTTCATGTACATACATGTGAATTGGGGAGTTAAAAACTGGAAACTTTAAAGGATGAAGTGAAGAGAAAGAAATACAAGGTTGAATTTTGTTAATACAGATTATATGAATTTTACTTTTAAATTCTTCTTCTTTAAAAAAGATTGTATCTGCTGTCTCAAACCTCTCAGTCTATTACTTAGGAAAGTTAGGTGGGCAAATTGATAAGAAGGAATGGTCAGCTACATAGTGAGCCCCAGCAAGACTGTGGTGTAGAGTAAGACTCTATCTGAAAACAACACAGGAGAATGATTCAAAGTTCTTATAAGTCTAAGTTTGGGGTTAAACATATGGTTTACTCTGTACAGCAGACATACTATGTGCTAATGTGATGATCCTGAGTATCCACCACAAAGAGAGCATGCAAACTTCTGTTTCTACATTTTATTGTAAAAATACAACCAATGGGAAAATAGACTTGTCATGGAAATTAGAACCTCCAGATTTATCCATGGTTAGAACAGCCCATTAGATTTCATTCAAACTTCTTGTAAACTTGAAGACAAAAGACCACATTTCACCTTGAGACCCAGAGAGAGTTCAGATCAGTGGGAACCTGAAAGCTAGAGAGAGAGAAGAACAGTGTTGATTCTGAGCAATAGAGACTGATAGAGATCAGGAGGAATTCGAGAGCCAGAGCTTGTCACCAGTAGCTTCCTTTAATGTGTCCATTAAATTCCAGGGTTATTTAAGCCAAAAAGTTGTTTGCTTGTTTTGAGACAGGGTTTCATGTAGCCCCAGGAGTATTGGGACTATAGCTGCGAGGCACCATTCCTGGTTTATGCAGGACAGGGAATAAGGCCAATAGTTTCAGGTACCTGGGTACATACTCTACCAATTAATGCATAGATTTATCTTCAAGTCATTAGATTCTGGGGTAGCTTATATTACTTAGGCATAATATCAAGATAGGTCACTGACAGACATGACTATAGTTTGCTGACCTGAGAAACACAGACTGGAAGAGAAAGAAGTGTGCATGTATACAATCACTGAAAGTCACTATCACTTTTGACAAGTGAAGGCAAGATTGAAACCCCTTTGAAATTAAGGACGTGGTGACCCCAGTTTTCTAAACTCATTCCTATTGTTATAGAATCTAATAAATTCTTCCCTTTCAAGAAAATTGGAAGCTGCTATGAATCTTGATCTAAAAATGGAAACTCTAAGTGTATATTTGCTTTAAAAGTAATAATAAGCCAGCCTGGTCTACAGAAGGAGTTCCAGGACAGCCAGGGCTACACAGAGAAACCCTGTCTCAAAAAACAAACAAACAAACAAAAAAGTGGAAAAAGTAATAATAAATTATAACAATCTAACATTTAATTTTAAATGAAAGAAATCTTTTCAAATTAACCAGTGTGTTAGCTTTTCTTTCAGGTCATCTGTCTAACACACAAAATGAACAAAGAATAGAAATAATCTGTTAAGAATTACCCAACATGGGTGATGTGTGAAAAGGTACAAAGCAGGATCCTGCTAATAAGAATGGGTGAATTCTCCAAACAAGCTGGTAGTCTCAGAAAATCACTCCATCTTTCCTTTTTATAAATAAAAATCATAATTCTCATTGCTGTCTAAGTAGACTAGATCTTTGGCTGTACTTGTCACAAAACCCAAGGTTTGATTAAGTTCCTTAAAACTAGAAATTTCAAAATGCATCATTATCTCTCAGGTAGTTGCCCAGACAAATTAAGTCACTATGTGGGAAGCAAAGAGAGAGTGAGGTCAACTTTCATGATAATAACTCCAACTTAAACTGAGGTCCTAATAATACAATATTATAATCATTTCTACCATTTCAGGGACTTTTACTCATGCAGGAAGGGAACTAAAGATGTTCTGACCCTCCGTAGTCCATATCCTAAGTACTACTTGAGGCATGAATATCAGCATGTCCACTTCCTAAGAAAAATAAGATGATTTGTGGTCTATATGCAAATAAAATATAGTAACATATCAAAGGAGAGTTAGTTAGAGTGGCCCCCATCAGTTCATACCAGACCTACACCAGGCCCAGTTTCTCTATGTGCTTGTAGACCTGGATGTAATATTTAATTAATTTGTTTACATCCCCAAAACTGCCTCTAATCCTGATCCCTCGTTTCATAGCCCCCCAACCCCCACACTTCTCTGAAAGCGTACTATCCGGGTATCCACCCCTGAGCTGGTACATCATGTTGTTGTCAAATTAGGTAATCCTCTCTCACTGAAGCCAGAAGACCTCCACTGCTTGTCCAACATCAAGCCTGCCTCTCACCATACTCCTGCGATAATCATAATAGGCTAAATCTCCTTTGAAGGTACAAATCCCCAATTGTCTTGATCTGTTTTATTGCTATGAATAGACACCAAAATGACCACTGCAACTCTTTAATGGAAAACACTTAATGGGGTTTGCTTAGAGTTTAGAGGTTTAATCCATTATAATCATGGCAGGAAGCATGGTGGCATACAGGTAGACATGGTTCTGGAGAAGAAGCTGAGATTTCTACATCTGGATCAGGGGGAAGTAGGGAGAGAGAGATAGACAGATGAAAGAGAGAGAGACAGAGACAGACAGAGAGAGGAGAGAGCGCCTGACATGGGCATGGCATGAGCATCTGAAATTTCAAAACATTCCATCAATGACACAAGTTCTCCAACAAGGCTCACTACTCGAAAACAAACAAACAAACAAACAAACAAAAACCTTATCTTCTAATAGTGTCTCTCCCTATGAGCCTATGGGGATCATGTTCATTCAAAATACCACATTCCACTCCCTTGCAGCCAATTTATAAATGCATTTAGTACAACTTTAAAATTTCCTGTAGTCTATTTCAGTATTAGTACTGTTTAAAAGTCCAAAGTTCAAAGTTTCTCCTGAGACTTATGCAATCACTTAAAAGCAAATTCCAGTAAAAATCACAACTCTTTTTGTTTCTATCCTTGACCCTAAAGCAGGAACCACATGGCCAAAGGTGCCAAGTTCAGATGCTTGCTGGAGGTTGAGCATGGCTCCTCCTTCAATTTCATCTTAACCAGATTTCTGTATTTGATAGTGTCTTAGTTTAGCTTTCATTACTGTGAAAATTGACCATAACTACAACAACTCTTACAAATAAAAACATTTAACTGGGCTGGCTTATAGTTTCAGAGGTTTAATAAATTATTATCATGGTACATGGCAGCATGTAAGCAGACATGTTCCTGGAGAAGCTAAGGCTTCTTTGTCTTGATCCACAGGCAGCAGAAGGAGATTGTGCTCCATATTGGGCAGAGCTAAAGCACAGAAGACTTCGAAGACACCTACAGTAATGTACCTCCTTCAACAGGCCATACATATTCCAGCAAAGTCACACCTCTAAATAATGTCACTTCCTATGGACCAACCATTCAAACACATGAGTTAATGGGGACCATTTCTATGGTATCACCACATTGTTTGTATTCACTGCCTAATCTTACCTTTCCTGGAACTCTTTCTGTAGATTTGGCTGGCCTCACACTCAGAGATCTGTAAGCCTTTGCCTTCCTAGTCCTAGGATTATAGGTGTGTACCAGCATGCATAGCCCTGAGATGTTCTTTAATTCTTTTTCACTTTTACTTAATTCTTTAATGCGAGTTGGAAGCACAGTTGGGTGGGGTCTTGCTCTGAGGTTGTCATTCCCTCAGCGTTTTCTTTAATCTGTTTATACTTCCTGATGATCTTTTTTTTCCTCCACCTGTTGGGTTTGTATTTTTTTCTAATTGATCTGCATGGCTGTTTTCATTATTAGCCTGGATAAGCATGTACACTAATAACCAAACAACATAGTCAAGACTATACTGAATTCAAATCTCCTCTGCAAAAGCTGTTAATTCGTAACTCTTCAATTTAGCCTCTAACAGATTTTTTTGGACAAGGCTAGAAAAAGCCACATTCTTCACAAAAATATCAACAGAATGATTTCTAGGGAAGATATTAATTAATTCTTCTCTGAAACCTCTTGAGCCCAGTCTCTACAGTTCAGATTAGCCTCTGCACCACTACCTTCTACATTCCGACTAGTATGGCCTATTCAGCTACTTTCATAATCTAAAGTGTCAGAGAAGAACTCTACATTCCTCTAAACAAAAGCATGGTCCTGCCTATGATAGCAGTTTTCTAGTCCCTGGTACCAACTTTCTTCTGTCTTAGGGTTTCTATTGCTCTGAAGAGTTACCACCACTATCATAACAGCTCTTATAAAGAAAAACACCTAACTAGGGCTAGCTTACAGTTTCAGAGGATTAGTCCATTATTAGCATAGTAACAAACATGGCAGCATGAAGGCAGACATGATGATAGAGAAAGAGAGAAGAGCTTTACATCTGCATCATCAGGCAGAAGGAAAAGAAGGAGGCACCAGGCCTGGCTTAACTATCTGAAACCTCAATGTACCCCCCCAGGTAAACAGTTCTTCCAGCTACACTGTCCTTTCTGGTAATGTCACTCCACATAAGCCTATTAGGTGTGTTTTCATTCAAAACACCACAAAGACCATTTCTAAGCAATGTAATGAAAAATCACTTTCCTGTTCATAACTCATTTTAAAGCTGACGCTCTTCCATGGACAGACTAAAATGAAACCCACGGTAGCATTTCCATATGTTATCTGTAAGATAACAAGTTTAAAAATGCTCCATAGACCAGTTTTATACTGGCCATAAAGAAGAAGGGTGAACTAATTAGAGCAAAACCATGTGTTGTGCCTGCCTGACCCAGAGCCTGCAGAGCTGACAAGTAGTCAAAATGCAGGAAACATTATTTTCTATTGTTTCTCTCTGGCCTTAAACAAAAAGATAAATGAAAGGCAGTAATTGCCTTATACATAGCAGTGTTCCACATCACCCAAAGAAACTCTACTGACTGCAAGGTTAAGGATATTAACTGAGGTTAGTAGTCGCCCCAGAAGGAAGGGAATTTTTGCCTTCTCAATTCCAAGCCACTGGGAAGAAAGGTGCTTGGCTCCTGACCGACCTCTGTGTATTCTAGGTATCCTAGTCATGCTCTCAATAGTGCATCAATTTTATTTCAATCAGTGAAAGTCATTTTTGAAACGGGACAATTTCCCATCTTACACGTGCTTCTTCCCAGCAGCTGTTACCAGAGTTGTTGGGGTCAGAACCTGGGCTCTGACCAACCTAAAGAAGCAGGCTCAGCCACCCTTCTTCAATAAGACAACTGAAGAGGCATTTTTATGAGTGAAACACAGGAAAAAGTAGATTAATCCACTGACGTCACACTGTGAAGAGAAACAATGATGTCCTTTGACACCAGTGATTACACTAGATGGTTAAGGGAACTTTCAATTTTTTTTTTTATTTCAATACTCTGAAACTCAAAGCTGGAGAGATGTGTTCTAGTTTATGGACATTCTCTAAAACCAATATACCACCTTTGAATTCTTCATGAATGCGTCTGCTTGGAAGATTATTATTTTGAAACTAATTGTAGAGGTATTTTTTTAGGGTCTTATACAAATGCTCTTTGATGAAAGAAAATGTACAAAACTGAATAATTCATGGTTTATCTTTGAAATGAATAATAATGTATATATTTCTTCTTGTATACGAATAAGGAAAAGAAGATTATTATACATTCTCATCTATTAAAGTTAATTAAAAGTACATGACATATTAATTCTGCAAACACAAATTTTCTAAATTTTAAACATTATGTACATGTATCATGTAGTTAACAGTTAGCATGTAACATCTGTGTTAACACTTATGCCATCTTTGAAAGCAACTAGCAGGAAATTCTTGAAGCCTTTTCTTACTGCTTGCCTTCCAGACTCAAATTAACAAAACACAGCATGAGTATAATGGACATCCAAACCTTCATCTGTAGTCTTCCTTGATTTGATATATAATACTAATATAATATGACATATGAATCAGAATAGTTCAGATATAAAAATCTCTCCTATCATTTTGCATACATACTGTCACCAAGTCAAATTTAGATTGCAGTGTATGAAATGAGTTATTTTTGCATTAAATAGTACCTGTTTCTCATGTCTTCTGAAATACAGTACTAAGCAATAAATTCCACCAAAAACCTCACTCAGGATGCTGTTGTAAAGATTGGAATTCTCCCCTAAGGATTGGTAGTACTGCGGTGTAATGTTCCTCTGCAAAACTCCAATGATAAAAGATTATTCATTTTAATCAAAATACAGCTTATCATCACATTCACCAATTAACATTAACATGTCTTGTGCAGTACAATATACAAGATTTTATAGAGTAAATGCCAAAATTTAAGAACTGGGATGATGAGAAATGGAAAATATGACAAAGTAAAAATCATAGCTTAAAAACGTAACTTTGAAATTGCTTGGAAAATAGTACAGAATTAGCCTGGTCAATCTTTTGGTAACATCAGCTTCTCAACCTCCCAACATCTTTAAAATCTAAGGTCCATAGTCTATTAGAACTCTTTCGTATATCTCACAAAAATATTAATTTCAATTTTTATATAACTTAGATATAGATATCAGACATTTTAAAAATTGTAGTTACTGAGTAAAGTATAATTATGTTTGATAAAAACAATTTCCTTTGTAATATAATTCTCCCTATCTCGTTCCATGATCCTAGAAGCATACTTCTGATACTGAAAATGCTTTTGGTTCACTATGATTTAGAAGAGTTTCTGTCTCTCTTTTGTACTTTTCAATTCTCCCCACAATGCTTATATAGTCATATTGTATATACAGGTAGTTACTATTTAGTTACCACTTACTCATGAGTACTACCTAGGGAATTAAATGCAAGATGTTTATTGTAGAAGTATCATAGATTACACCTATGTATGTCTTTATGGTACAACATGCCAAACATTCTATATATATATTTGTATGAATATGTGATGTATATTTAGGCTCTAATTGCATCAAGATACAGAGAAAATGAAGTAGTGCTAAATTAAATGATATACAAGTGAAAAACTCCAATCTATAGACAGGATCAACACATGACTCATAAGGCTGGTGCTCATATGACCTTCACAAAATCACATAATTGTTACAGCTATCTTTGTAACTAAAGAAAGACTATAAACTAGTAATGTAATATTATGAGGAAGTAACTATAGAATACAAGGTCCTTCTGCTTACAGATAAGTACAATAGGAACCAAACATTTTATGCAGACAGGGTTGTCTCCTCACTGGAGAAGATATACACCAGAAGGCAGGGGATGGATACTGTTAATTGTCTCCTGATATCTGTAGGGCCACACCAGAGTCCCCAGACTATTATGTGAAGCCCACTCTTGCTTCTTAGACATTTAATTTTAGCTTTGTTTCTCAGTCAATAGAACTATTCCTTAGTAGAAATATCATGTATATTTTATAGCTTGGTTGCTGGCTTCTATAATAATGAGACCATACCTAATCAATCTCTAGACCCTTAACCTGTAGAATCCATTCTTATGAAAAAGTTTACATTTACTCTCTAAAAAGAGTTTTGGTGTAGACATGCCTTAAGCTTTGTTTTGTACATAGGATTGGGATCACTGTAACTAGGCACATTTTCCAGAATTGTACTATACTTAAATGCTTTAAAATTAAACCACCTGGTGTCAAAATCTAGATGTTTAAGCCAAAGGATGCTACTAAGTTGTCTTGAACCAGATTTTCTTCTCGCCTCATTCAGATCATGACTCTCCTGACATTGGTGTGTACAGAAACTCACAAAAGTAACATTGTTGCTTATTATTTTGTCCACGAGTATGTTTTATACCTAAGCATGGGTTATAAGACATGAACCACAGCAGAACTGTGCACATACCAAACATGATTAGAAGCATAAGTAATACATGGATCTTTATCAGTACCACAAAGGTATCAGTCAACTGAAGCAACTTTTTGTTTCCATTATTCTCTAGTGGAACAACCATTATACATCCTATGCTCACTGAAATTACAGTTTTCTCTCCTTTTCTCCCTACTTCTTCCTCCCCCTTCTTTATCTCACTTCCTATGTGTCCATATTTCATACATATAAAATAAATCTAAGTCACAGATTTTTGATAGCAAATTCACTTGAATAAATGGAAACATGTAAACATATAATTACATGCAGTTCTGTTGGAGCTGCAAATCCTTGGTGAACATCTGTGAGATCCACCTACTTCCATCTAACTGGCTATAGTTCGTTTTTGCTTTTTGAGATGGAAATATTAACTTCCCAATGTTATTCTGAGAACATGGAGCATACGCAGGCTTTGGATAGGGCTGTAAGTAGTGCCTGCTATGTAATGATTGCTCAGTGAATACTACTGAGAAATGAAGAACCTGAAATCAGATCACAGGAAGCCATTGGGCACACATTGTATGCTGTGCAAATGTAAACATGTGTGGGAGGAGAAAATTCCTTTTAGTGTAATTAGATTGTCGTAAATAACTCAATGGAGGATTTTCTTACATAACATCTGTCTAACCTAAGTATCAGCTCAATATATAGATATCTAAGCAGGCTTCTAAATCATGTAGTATCATTACTCCATATATATCCTGTGTGCATATCCTATGGTAGCTGTATAGATACATAAACCTGCAATATGTACAACTGAAGTATTCCCATTATGACAGTTAATTCTACATGTCACACAGACTGTATCCAAGAATTCACAGATCAAACATGATTTCTGGTTACCTTTCTGACCGTGTTTTAAGATAGGCTTAAAACGCTCATCTATGAACTTGGTGAAAGAGTGTTCTCTGTATTGTGGTTAAACATTATCCCTTTGGTTGAGGTCCTAGATAGAAACAGAGGAAGGGGGGAGCCACCATCTGTTTCTTCATGACTTTCTGCTTCAACTCCTACATGATCTACTCTTCCCCTTAAACTACAGTTATGTCATTGGTTATCCCAATTCACTAACATTCAGTCCAATTACACCAGCGGCTATCCTGAATTATTGGTTTTCAGATAGAAAACTGTAGCACAAATATGCAAATGTATATATGTATGTGTATGCACTTTCACTTGAAATCTTGTTCTTGCCAGCAATTTTGAATGTGGGCTTTAATATACACAGCATTGTGATATCCAACCATTTGAAATAAACTTTTGGCATTTACAGACACTGTTGCAATGAACAGGAATAAAAAGAAAGACGTAGCTCTAGTGAGAAAGATGTTCCCCAGTTTTGAAGAGGTAGTTATACTAGGGATGGCTTTCTATAGCCTTGTATTTCTTACTTAAAGGTGTAAGTGAGATTCAAAAGATGCGATGGATCTCTGTTTAAGTAATAATGTGCCTTGAGTAATGACAGGATGCCTTTATAATGGGCAAATGTGTCATAAATACTGTAGGATGAGGACTCAAATGGGCACAAACTTACCTTCTATTCATGAGCAGAATATTGAAATACTGAACTTGTTAGGATTATGACCTTGATCTGAAGCACATTCTTAATTCTTCTCCTATGAAATTTATGTTCCTTTGTACAGGAGATATGTGCACTACACACATTGCTCTAAAGATTGTGACTTTTATCAAGCTGAAATAGATCAAGAAGGGAGTTATGCCCCAATTACTTAATTGATAGCTATTAAAAGAATCAGTTTATTTTCAGTGAAATAATAAAGGAAGTTCAATCTGAATAACTGAGACATGTTTGACCCTGAATGTTCTTATTCACCATGGCTATTTCAATGAATAACACATAGGAATACTATTAAAATGAATTCTTGTAGAAGATTCTACTGAGCATCAGTAAATTGGATTCTTTTGTCCTATGTCACAGTTCCAGCCCACTGATGGTTATTCAGGGTTACTGTTGTAGATGGTGTTCTCTTTAGTTGTTTTATTTCTGTGACACAGGTATGACTTGATTTTATGTTCTGCACATCTTGAGAGTGGCAGGGTTAAAAGGACTAGGCTTGCTGTTAATTGTATTTGTATTTAATTTTAAACAAACCCTTTTCAAATGCTTTTTTAATAGAGGTGTATTTTCTATTCAGTACTTTTTACTCTTTGATGAGTGGCCAATGTTTCAGTAAAGCTGTAGATACTTGTTTATGGGAACCTGGTATTCCTGGGAGGGAGTTGCAATTGAGTGCCGAGGATTCCAATGTAAGAGGGATGGTTTGATTTTTAAAGACACCCTCTAAATACAGATGTAATTTCAGAAACACTTCATAGGCTAAAATCCAAAGATGGAAAACGGCCTTTTGACAGCCCCAATGAGCCAGTGTATAGAACCTAAGAGTCTCTGTCATAAACCTGATATTGACCCTTACAATTTTCCTTAGAGAATGCTTCCATTTCCTCCTCTGTGCTTTGAGACAGAGTCTCATACAGTCTATGCTGGGATCTAACTCCTAAGATCCTCCTGCCTCAGGATCTCACATTCTGGTTGACAGACATGCACCTTCATGTCCAGCTTATAGTTCACACATTTAATATGGATGCTAGCATGTGATCAGGACATGTCCGTAAGATCAGTCTGAGACATGTAGGTAAATTAATTTTTTTCCTGTTGAGAGTGAGGTTCTCATTCCTAGACACCAACTATTTTGCCACTTGCTAAGTAAGCTTTTTCCATGCAAACTTTTTACAACACACTTTCTATGCTCAGCCAATGCTTGTTTCTTTTTATTTTAGGTAGATACGTTTCTTCATTTAAATATTACCTTCCTCAATATGTTGCTTCTTTTTCTTGGTAGGCTGCGATCAGTACTGTTACTTAATGGTGTCTAAACTAGTTACAGAAATCACAGTCATAGCACGCATCCTGCAAGTGTGCGGTCAGAGGTGGGGAGGACACAGTTTTATAATTCTATTATGTTTAGGGTCCTACTGCTCCATTATCACCCACACAGCATTTGTTAGTCCACAGTGCTTCACAGGGAGCAGGTGTTAGCCTTCAATCGGTATCTTTTCAGAAATCTCTCTTGATAAGTCAATACACCCGCGCGCACACACACACACACACACACACACACACACACACACACACACACACACATACGTCCAAAGCATGTTTTATTTTTAAATCTGAGAAATCCAGCAAAGACAAATCAAGCTATTTAAAGTTGACTTTTTAATAGCACAAGCCATGTGACTAAGACAGAAATTATCAACACAAGCACAGATATCTGTGGCCAAAGAAGATAAATAGGTGCCTGTTGCCTACTTGCAGCATAGAGAGCTTACTGGCAGCTGGAATTTAAGTGGCAAATGGATGAGTCAGGATGTTCAATGGAAAGCGACCTGGAGGTTTACACTGTGGGTCGGAGTGAGTAGAGGCTTTGAACCCGAGGATGTGTGTGTGTTGTTGTTGTGTTCCTACTCCTTCTGCCCTATGTTTAATTTTCAGTAACTTAGAAAAACAGTGAATTTCTACCAGCATCAGAGAATTTTGACTAAAGCTGTCAAAATTCCTCTTAGTCCTATCCTGGGAAATTTGATGGTAAGCATCCATGCCATGAGGTTCTTTTGTGTCTCCAGGAAAGGCTGCATTTGGTTGTGCCCCATGTTCCATCCTATTCGTACTTACTCTACATTTATTCTCAAAAATAAATAAATCATGTTTTACAAACAGTTCAAATTTAACTTCTTTGAAATAACCTCAGGGGAGTTTGAGTTTCTTTCCCCTGTCACACAGTGAGGCTGCAACACATGGTTTCACATGCATCTGTGGGCACTGGTCACTTCAGGCTGGTTCTGAAGTATTACCAGAGCCTTGTGAGGAGGACTTATTCCTATATTCAGCAGACACACACATGTCTCCTAGGTTCTCTTTTGATAAATGATGCACTGTATGTTCTTAAGAATGTACTTTTCTTTTCCCTCTTATCTATTTCCTTAATCAGTTGAAATAATTAAAGCGTTATTTATTTTTCATTTTTAAAAGTGCAATGGAAGAAATTTAGTTTCATATAAGGTACCTAAATACTCAGTATGACTATTTTTTATTTTTCATTTTGTAATAGTAAAAACAAAAGTTTATATACAGGGAACACATTTTCCTCCAAAGCTAGTTTGTAATGGAGGAAGCTGTAGACCTCACCTGATAGTCTCTGAGGTCTCACAGCCAGCATAGCAGACATCAGCTTCACATCACGCAGTGTTTGCATTTTCCCACAGGACACCATGTGTCTATGATCAAGTCCTGCATGTGAGATAAGCAGCAGATTTCAGACTACACAGGGCTTCCTCAGAAGGAAATTCAACATTCATGATGTCCAGCAGGGATCATTTTGCAGAGGTATGGATACTGAGCATGGATTTTCTGGAAAAGAATCATCTGCATTTAACAGATCACATTTAATTACGGTCCTACTCTAGAAAATTTTGAAAAGTAGAAAACACAGAATACTTCTTTTAAAAAAAAATCTGCATCTTTCTTGTTTAGTACTACTTGGGAGGAGGTGGTCGTTGCTGTCAGTAGGGTATTTTTTTCCTTCTTTTTCCTTTCAGATCTTCAACTTTTTCTCCACCAATGCTCCAGCCCTCTTTTCATGTTTTGTCAGGTCTCAGCTCTTCCTTCCCACCATTCTTCTCTTTAAGGAAACTCCCCAGAATGTAGCGCACACACACACACACAGACACACACACACAGACACACACACACAGACACACACACACACACACACACACACACACACACACACACACAGACATCAACACCACAACCACCAGCACCACCACTATCACCACCAAAACAACACTCCTTTCTTAGTCTTTTTCTTTCTCTCTCATCCATTTAGAACTACTGTGGATATTTAAGCACAATCACTAAAAACAAGATTTTTTAATATCAGCACTTAAACAGTCTGCATTTCATAAAAATGGAGTTATGTACAGTAAGTGTTTAATGATTAGTGCTAGGTCAATGTGTTGGTCTACTACAGAGGTCTGAATTCTAATTCTTTTATATAAAACAGGTTTCAAGTTTAGCTTAATTTCAAGCAGCATTTTATTTTCTGCTTTGAAAGTTCACATTTAGCACA
The DNA here is from genome assembly GCA_028551405.1 of Uromys caudimaculatus. Taxonomy (NCBI): domain Eukaryota; kingdom Metazoa; phylum Chordata; class Mammalia; order Rodentia; family Muridae; genus Uromys; species Uromys caudimaculatus. The sequence goes on from CM052713.1 coordinate 9,429,863, forward strand.
CCAATAAAATACTATCTTTGGCAACGTTACTTTACCTGAATGTGACTAACCCACTACTTGCTTAATACAAACCAGTGATTGGTAATAAAAAAATTACAACTATTATTTTAGTGACTCACAAGCGGATTTACCAAATATCTTTAAGCAGATATCTTTTAGTTGACAGGGATTCTAACCTTTATTTGCAGCACACATTTTGTAGTACACATATCCTGATCATGTAATATGTCTCCTACTTTAATGAGTCAGCAGCAGAGAAAACACCTAAAATAAAAATTAAATTCTGAATGATTATTTTAGATATTTTTATTTTTGTGTATGTCATATATCATACATGATTATTGTATTTACATCGTTTCTACTCCTCCAACACTTCCCTTGTTCCACATCACACCATCTCAAGTTCATGAGCTCTACATTATTTACACACACATAAGCTACTGAATTCATTCAGTATTACCCACAGACACTTTTATTTTGAGCTGACCACTTGTGACTGGATAACTTATTAGGGCTCTTCCTTGGAGAAGAATTGATTCTGCCTCTTCAGCAGCTCTTGATCCAGGCATAGGAGGTTTCCCCTATCCATATTTTAAGATTTATTTTTAATTTGTGTATATATGTGTCTACATGTGAGTGTATGTATGTGTGCCTCTGTGTGTGTGTGTGCGTGTGTGTGTGTGTGTATTTGTACTTGTATGCAGATGCCTGAAGAATTCAGAAGACAGCATTATATACTCTAGAATTCAAATTGTTGCTATAACCCAACATATGTAGGTGCTGAGACTTGAACACTGGTCCTCTCTAACTACTTTGTTCTTAATGTCTGTGTTCTAAACTTCTATTCCATCTCTTCAGTCCCAAGTGATTTCTTAACTTAACCTTTTCACATAAGTCTCTCAAAATGATTCAAGTTGAGGGAGCTCACAGAAGAAAAATGTTAAACTGATTTTGTGATGGTTGTGTATTATAGGAGTCAAAATTTAGTTTTTCTTGGAAGAGAGTGCTAGACAGATGGTGACATGAGGAAAGACTCTGGTAATGAACTAGTAGTATCACAAAAATACTTCAGTCACTAACATGGACAGTTTTATAATCATCTACCAAATATAGAGTTTACAATGGCTATGGATTTTTAGAAAGGGAATGAATTATGTTTCATTACCTATAAAATTTTATAAGCTGCATGTTGGAGTCCTTGTCAACACTGTCCACATTCTGAGCACTTGGTGAAGTGGGAGGGGCTGATTTCAATATGTGTACAACATGAAGCAGGCTGAGTTCCTAGCAGTAGAGTTAGATTTCTAGAAACAGTCCAGGTCTTCAGATAGTGACACTTGTTTACAATGGTTTAGATACTGTTTCCTTTTCAATTCAGATATTTACCCTATATAAATATATGTGTTATATAAAATATATATCAATTATTATATACAATAAGATGTTATATATTATAATATAAAATATTATATGATTATATATATTATCATAGTCTCCAAGAAAGAATCACTATTTTCCATCACAAGTACAAAATTAGTTCTGCAAACTGCCTTGACTATGAACCATGGAAAGGTAGTTCTTAGACAAGGGCAAAATGCAAGAAAAGAATATGAAATTATTTGATTCAACTATTATAAAACATATTTTTGCATTAGCATTCAGTACCAAAAGTACACATTATACCTTTTGATGAATTACAATTGTTGTGACCAAAAAATCACTTAATCTAAAAATGTGACCCTCAATTACATTATGTCCGTCTGTAGAAATAATTAAGGTGACCTTAGAAAAGAACACAATGTCTTCATTTTCTCTGCCAAACAGGAAGAATCCATCTTTCAGATTCCAAAATTGCTTCTGGTGAACAGTGATCTCTGCTATAGGGAATGTGTCCAAAATTATGTCAGTCCTTCTGGTTTCACTGAACAATTATGATGATGTCATTTCCTGCATTACCATAAATCAGTGTCAGTTCTGAAGGAACCATAAAGCCTGCTGAGCTCACAGAGATGGGGACAGATGTGAGTCACCACAAGGACACCTCACTGTTCTTTAATGTGTATTCTCTATATAGGAATTCAAATATTTCATTTTTATGCTTTAATTTGTCCTTACATTCATGTTATTTTGAAACAAAAGACATTTGTGGAGAATGAACAAAGAAGATACCTGTATGTTGGTAGGTATTAGATAGATTGATTTTAAAAAATCCTGGTAGTATCACATACACAATTCTCTTTAATGACCTTGAGAGCACTGAAAGAAATGAAAACACCAATTTACTTCATTTGAACTGTTTTCTGACTACATAAAATTTAGAAACAGCTTCATAAAGTGCATTTTCAGAGGTTCTAAGTATATTTTTGAGATATTTTAATATAAAAATCTAAATGATGGTCCAGGAGTTAAAATGATCTGTTATCAAACCTGATGACCTTAGTTTGTTCTTCAGGGTTCACATGATAGGAGCCTACAAGCTCCCACATGATGTCCTCTGATGACTGTTTATGTTTCTCTGTGTCTGTGTCTGTTTGTCTGTCTGTCTGCCTCTCCCTCTCTTACACACACACACACACACACACACCCTGCCTCCATGGTTTTGTTATGTATTCCTGGCTGGTTTGCACTTACTTTGTTGTACAAGATGGCTGTGACTATCAACTATTCTCCTACCTCAGCTTCATGAGTGCTGTGATCCCTGGCATCTCCCATCATGCTTGTCTTACAATCTTTTAGCCTTCCCCAAAAAACATCTCCTAAGTTCTTATATTTTTTGAGTTTGAAAAGAGAAAAATTGTTCAGGCTTAATTAAGGTTGGTATCTGAGGGGAAATGAATGTTAACAATTTCACTTTTATTTTCACATAGATTTGGTAGAGATGCTGACTATCAATTCTGTTATATCCCATCAGAAATTATGTTCAAGTCCCTTATTTTAAGAAATTTTGTCCTTGCATTTAACAGCACCTGGACATGGTAACTTATCCATAGCAATCTTGGTCCCGGTGTTGTTCAACAACTAGTTAGGTAATTTGATTATGTTATTTTCTCAGTGAGATTTTTATTCACTAATTATCTTTTCATATTTAATATATTAGATTTCTTGATCTTTAGACATCACCAACAAAGTCCTACAGAATTAAAAGTAAATACATATTTGATTTCATGCTCTATACTTCATTTGTGTAATCGTGCTTTCTATTCTAGGTTTCCCTCACTCTGTATCATTTTATGTGCATGAGAACATTGCTTGCCTACCATTTTTAACCTGGCTTCATTTTAATAAACTTCCAAGGTCTAAGCTATTATACTTCTCCTCTACAATTATAGATGAGTATGATTCCAATGTAGCTGTAGCTGGAGAGCACCATGGATGTCACTCATGTTCAGTCTAATTTCATATGTGTTAGTGCACATCATAAAGCCTATTTGTGTATTCAGTATATATGCATATGTGTGTGTGTGTGTGTGTCCGTACACGTACTGTTGTGTGCACATGCAGGTCAGAGAACAAGCTGTAGAAGTTGGATCTCTCCTCCTACCATGTGCATCTCAGGGATTAGACTCTGATCATCAGCACTAGCAGCAAGTACCTTTAGTCAGCAAGACATTTTGCTGGTCTCGTAGGACATGTTCTAAATTTTAATTTGAAACTATAAAAATTTAGTTCTTTACATTATTGCTTATAATGATGTAACATTCATTATCCTTCATTCAGCTGTCTGGACTCACCCTAAGTATATGTTTACATGCCAGAATCCTGATTTACTATGAAGAGGAATTGGGATTTAATGGAATGGAATGTGTACCCTTCACACTTTTTCCTCCTATTCTGTACTGTTTACTCTTCTCTTCTTAGACCATACATTTCTTATATATATTATATTTTAAATCCTTTATTTAATACAAAATAAATTAGTACTCTGGAGAGAAAAATGCAAAATTACTACCCAGTAACCCATATTTATTTACCCCCATCTTTTAATATTCTTACTGCCAGGTTAGAGTTGATGGTCATATTATATTTTTAATTTTAATATATATTACATTATTATTAAACTGTGTAATGCACTTAGAAAGGATCTGATATAAGGTATATGCTACACACACACACACACACACACACACACACACACGCACACACACACGAACATGTATCAGTTATCTCAATCCACAAAATTGATCATAAGATCTAAAAGTGTTAAAAACTCTTGAAGGATAAAATATACAAACATTAATTTTTCTTTTGTTGCTTGTACACACACACAACAAGTAAGCGAATGCAAGTTCTTTGCTGTTAGAAAAAATGTGACATTGATTTTCCATGACGTTAACCAAAAAGTCATAGCTTCTGAGGTCATCTCTAGTGAGTGCTGACATGTAAGATGGACAGTCATGATAGTGGAATTTAAGTTGTCACTAGGCAATTCCCTGGATAAAGTGAGCAGCAAAGACCACTGATGGTCTGATTGAAGAGTTTACATGAAGCCTAATACTTATTCTTTGGCTGTGTTGTTCTGTGTTTTATGGGAAAATAGTCAACCTGCTCATTTTCTCAGTGCTTCTAGTTTGAGTACATATCTATCAATGTAAATAGTAAGACAGCTTTATAAAAAATAGAAAAATGGACGCTTCTCTATTTAATGAAATAACAACTATTAAATTAAATTTCTTCCTTATATGGTTAGATTTAATAATTAAATCTTCATTAGCATTTATTGTATAAAATAATGGTTTTCACTGTAATATCTACATATGTGCATTTAATGTATATTTAAAGATCAATTTCACTTATTCTCTTTGTTTCCTCTTCTTCCCATCTAGTGATCCTCGTATATCCCTCCTATAATTTCTCACATGCTTTCATATGGTATTTTTAATAAGTCCATGTTCCACATACAATACAAACGTGATAATTGCCTTTTTGAGTCTAGCTTTTGACATTTGACATGATTGTCTCTGGCTTAGATTTGGGGCAAAAATACATAGTTCAGTTAGGTTCATCCACTTACACTCTGATGGGCCTTAGTCAATTCCACAACTCAGCTACTGTGAATAGTACAACAGTGAGCCTGGTTGTGCAGGGATCTCTGTGGAAAGGTGAAGATGCAGCCTTTGTGCATGTACCATGGTGTGTGGATTGCTAAGCTGGGCTCACACTGTAGCTCTGCTTTCAGATTCTAAAAGTTCTTCATGCCAATCTCCATCAGGCTTCTCCACTTATGTTGGTTTTCAGTTTATGCTCCATATTTTTATTTTACTGCTAAACTTTATCATTCAAAACTTAATAGATGAAAGACATATACCCACAAGTTCCATGTGTTTTCCTGAGAACAGTTATTCTGTATAATTTTGCTATTGTACTTCTCTTAAAGGTTCTGTAAAAAAACCAAAAATCTACATGCTACTACCATGCATTAAGATGCCTGGATTTACTGATGAACATTTATAGAACAATCGAGAGATGATAACATGAATATAAATTCCATAAAGTAATTTGAAAAGAAACATGAAAATGTATTCAGCTTCATATAAAGCATAAATAAAAACAGTCTTTTTACCTTAAGTGCCAATTTTCTAAAAAAATATACAAAATTCAGTTGTGACAGAAACAACCAAAGAGAGGTCAAGATGGCATGGGAAAAGCTTTTATTTTATTTTAAATGTGTTCCTAACATTAATGTTCAAATAATGTATTTCTTCAACTTTTATAATCTCCCTCTGCTGGGGCGATGTTCAGATATAACTAACTTGTAAAAATTAAATACTCTCTCTTTCTCTCTCTCTCTCTCTCTCTCTCTCTCTCTCTCTCTCTCTCTTTCTCTGTCTCTCTCTCTCTCTCTCTCTCTCTCTCTCTCTCTCTCTCTCTCTCTGTATGTGTGTGTCTGCGCATTACTCTTTCTCTTTAAGTTTTTAATGGCAAATTAACCATAGTCCATCATGTAAAATCAACAGTCTGATCTATCTTCTGGAAATGAAACAGAACTTAAAAATAAAACTAAAGACAATAGAACATTTATAACTTAAGTTCTTCCCACTGTGTAAATGGAGACACAAGCCTGGAATTGAGCCTGACCTTTTCAATTCAACTCTTTACACAGATAACTCCTGCCTGACAAAAGGCAGTTTTTATGACTTTCAACAGAACATGTTGATATCTTGATTTTTTTCTTAATTCTATGATACAATAAAAATTTTTCTTGATCATTTCTCTCATATTTTGAAAATGATTTTATAATGTATATTTCTAAGAATAGGTGATGAAGTGGACATCTCACCATGCAGCCTGGTGAGCTTTCTGGTGTGCTTACAGAGCATGTGTGAGGTTAGTTATGGGTATTCTTTATTTCCTATATGGAGTCTTTTATTCTTATTCCTAAAATTTTGCATGTGAAATATTTACATCTGATTCAGTACTGAAAAAACCCAAAATTGCGCAGAATTGTGTATGTTGAGTAAAAATTCAATTCAATTTAAATAAATAATACTTGAGACAGTTCTTTTATCTATTCATTTAACCCTGTGAAAGGGATGTTTAGCTGTGGATCAGGTGGGACTCTTAGACTCCTTCAGAGTGACTCATGATTCTTCTCTTTGTGGAGCTGATGACCTTGAATTTGCATCATTTGTTGAAAAAGAGGTTGGATTCTGAAGTCAGTTTGATGTGAAACCACACAGATTTGACTATTTTTTTTTTTTTTTTTAAATCAGTGTGCATGTTCTGGAGCAGAATAGGCTCAGAATTTTTTTTTTTTAATTTGATATTTTACTTATTTACATTTCAAATGTTATCACCTTTCCTAGTTTCCCCTCTGCAAATCCCCTATTCCATCCCCCCTTACCCTGTTTCTATGAGGGTGCTCCCCCCCACCTACCCACACCTGCCTCACCACCCTAGCATTCCTCTGCACTGAGGCATTAAGCCTTCACAGGACCAAAGGCTCTCCCTCCCATTGATTCCAGATAAGGCCCCTACAGTCATTCCCCTAACTTCTCCATTTGGGTCATTGTGCTCAGTACAATGGTTGGCTGTGAGCATCCACATTTGTATTGGTCAGGATCTGGCAGACCCTTGCAGGAGACAGCTGTACCAGGCTCCAGTCAGCAAGCACTTCTTGGTATCCACAATAGTGTCCTGGTTTAGTATCTGCATGTGGGATGGATACCCCAGGTGGGGCAATCTATGGATAACCTTACCTTCAGTCTCTGCTCCACTCATTCTCCCTCTATTTCCTTTAGACAGGGGCAATTCTGGGTAAACATTTTGGAGATGGGTAGGTGACCCTATCCCTCAACCAGGGGGCCATGCCTAACCTCTGGATATGGTCTCTACAGGTTCTTTTATGGGGTATTTCAGCTAATGTCATCCCTGTGGGTCCCTGGGAAGTTCTTGCTTTCCTGGCATCTGGGACTTTCTGGTTGCTACCCCTACTTCCCCATCTGCTACTCTACTCTGTACAATTTCCTGACCCACTGTATATCTCCTCCATCTCCCTCCATACCTGATTCTTCCCCTCTTTTTCTCCATCTCCTCTTCTCTTCTTAGTAAGTCCCTCCCAACCTCTACTTCCCTTGATTATTTTCTTCCCCCTTCTAAGTAGGACTGAAGCATCCACTCTTTAGTCTTTCTTCCTCTTGAGCTTCATGTAGTCTGTGAGTTGTATTGTGGCTGCTTTGAACGTAGTGGAGCTTGTGTCCTTATTACATGTTGGAGCATCTTCTGGGTAAATGCCCAGGAGTGATATAGCTGGGTCCTCAGGTAGTATTATGTCCATTTTTCTGAGGGTCCGCCAAACTGATTTCCAGAGTGGTTGTACCAGCTTGCAATCCCACCATCAATGGAGGAGTGTTCTTCTTTCTTCACATCCTTGCCAGCATCTGCTGTTTCCTGACTTTTTGATCTTAGCCATTCTGACTAGTGTGAGGTGGAATCTCAGATATGTTTTGATTTTCATTTCCCTAATGACTAAGGATGTTGAATATTTCTTTAGGTGCTTCTCGGCCATTCAAGTTTCCTCAGTTGAGAATTCTGTTTAGCTCTGTTCCCCATTTTTTAATAGGGTTATTTGGTTCTCTAGCATCTAATTTTTTGAGTTCATTGTATATATTGGATATTAACCCTCTATCAAATGTAGGATTGGTAACAATCTTTTCCCAATCTGTTTGTTGCCATTGACTGTAGAGAGCGGTTAGAGTATTCGCCATTACAAGATGGCGCTGACTTCCGCTGTCGCTCTAAGGAAACTTATGGATAGCGCGGGGTGACTCACCCAAAGCGCTTGCGCATTAAGGGTGTACATGACTAATCACCACCCACTCCCGGGGCGCGCCAGTCAGTGGAGGACACGCTGCCTCAGGGCTATATAAGCAGCGCCATTCTGGGGCCTGGGGTCTTCCTCTTTTCATCATCATCAGCTTCAATAAACGCTTTGCTGCAGAAGGATCCGTGTGTCCGCGTGGGTTCTTGCTGGCGAGACCAAATAGCGCGCGGGACAACTGGTGCCAAAACCCGGGAACGTAGTGACTTCATCATCGCCGGCACCGAGGAGACCCTCCGCTTCTGCGGAGTGGATTCAGAACTGCAGGACTAAAGGCAAGCTCTGAGAGGTATGTCTGTCCGCGAGCTTTTCCCTCACCTTCCTCCACAATTGGCTGACGCGATAGAAGCTATCTTTATCGTATCGGCTGCACTCGCCCTCTTTACGGGGACCATGTCTTTGTGGAAACTGGTAA
>CM052713.1:9439094-9460493 GCA_028551405.1 Uromys caudimaculatus
AAAAAAGAAAATGCTGTCTTTTGTCCACTGGATCATTTTAGCTTCTTTGTCAAAGTTTAAGTGACCATAAGTGTGTGGGCTCATTTCTGGATCTTCATTTCTATTCCATTGATCTTCCTGCCTGTCACTGTACCAATACCATGCAGTTTTTATCACTAGTGTTCTGTAGTCCAGCTTGATGGTGATTCCCCCAGAAGTTCTTCTATTGTTGAGAATAGTTTTTGCTATCCTGGGGTTTTTGTTATTCCAAATGAATTTGAGTATTGCTCTTTGTAAGTCTATAAAGAATTGAGTTGGAATTTTGATGGGGATTGCATTGAATCTGTGGATTGCTTTCAGCAAGATGGCTATTTTTACTATATTAATCCTGCCAATCTGTGAACATGGGAGATCTTTCCATCTTCTGAGGTCTTCTTTGATTTCTTTCTTCAGAGACTTGAAGTTCTTGTCATACAGATCTTTCACTAGTTTGGTTAGAGTCACATCAAGATATTTTATATTGTTTGTGACTATTGTGAAGGGTGTTGCTTCCCTAATTTGTTTTTCAGCCCGTTTATCTTTTGAGTAAAGGAAGGCTACTGATTCGTTTGAGTTAATTTCATATCTAGACACTTTGCTGAAGTTGTTTGTTTATCAGATGTAGTTCTCTGGTAGAATTTTTGGGGTCACTTAAGTGTACTATCATATCATCTGCAAACTTTTAGTTTTAACCATTCTCATGCCGAAAAATGAGCCAGTAAAAGCACATGGCTGTAAACAGTTATACGAAACTCGGGTCACAAACTTAAAGAGCTTCATTCATTTCACACTGCTTGTTACCGATACAGTGCTTACATATGAATGCAACTACAGTGCTTATATTGGAAATGCAGCTTCCTTTTGCCTGATAAGTTCTATGGGGCAGTGAATCAAACTGCTATCAAATTGAGATAAGAGCGGTGAATGGGGACCAGATAAGTAGTTAGGAATTCTTCTGGATATAGGGAAAGGAAATAGATGCATTTTGTCATTAACCAACAATGAATAGTGAGGGATAAAGAAAGATGAGAGGGAAAGAAAAGGAGAGAGAGAGAGAGAGAGAGAGAGAGAGAGAGAGAGAGAGAGAGGTAGAGAGAGAAAGTGGTATTTGCTTCATGAACACAAGGTTTTGTTAACAGAAACACATGATGTGTATCAATTGAAAGAACACATTGAACCTCATCAACAAACACAGATAATACAAGTTGTTTTTAAAGTAAAATGAGTTTTTACATCTTGAAATTTGTTAAATAAATGTATTAAAGATAAAGTATTATATTAAAGGAGCATATTTTAAGGGTCAAGCAAATGACATTTTCATGTTTGTTTGAGCTGGTTCATCCTTTTGGGCCATCCTCAAACTATTGTTTCCATCAGTCTTTTCTTCAGTGGTGGGCAGTGATGCTTCCACTTACACATGTGCTGTGTATTGCCAATTCAGTGTCAGCTTAACTGGTCCAGCTAAGTAGCCAGGTGTGAACAGTGAATAAAAATAAATGAAGAAAACAAGTAAAGTAATAATGATGAAGATCCTTTTGGAACTCACCACAAACAGTGTAACAGGCTTGGTGATAATAGTCTGTGTGATGGACCAGCATCATGACCCATAGTAGCATCTGGTTGTGAGTTCTGGCTTTATTCTTAATAAAGCAATTGTGCTATTTGGTGTGTTTTCCACAACAAGAAGTTGTTGTGGATAATCCTGGTGCCCAGCATAGTGTGGGAACTAGTCAGTTCTTTATTTAATATTTTCCACAAGAAATTGACATAGAAAGATAGAGAAAGGAGCAGGAAGGGAGAGCAAGGAGAAGGGGAGAGAGAGTGACTTTGATAAAGACAGAGACAGAAGCTGACTGGCTACACTAACCAGTAAAGAAAAGAGGAGCCTGGGCAGCAGGCTCCAGGATAATGCTGTTCAGCCTTGCTCAAGTGCTCTAATCTGCAGCTTGGTTTGTAGCTCCATTGGTAGAATGATTGTCTAGTATGCAGGATTCCAAAGAGACTAGTCTAATAGGAATGATAAGAAAGTTTATAAATTCACACGCTCAGGGGGTATATGTTGAAAATATTGTGTTAGTGAGTTTCTAGAAAAAGGGACTAGTCAATGATTTCAGTGTATAGCTTCACTATAGAGATGGTTCTGGCATCGGAAGGGTGTGCCTACAGGGGGGAATACTAGAGACTAGCAAGAAGGAGAAAAGGTCTTCACTGGGGTTCTGAGCTTGTTTGTTACACAATTTCTCTTCTGGTTTCTGTTCTGGACATGTGGGTGCCTGGAAACTAGAGGTTGTTACATTCTTACTTCATCTATTTGGAAACATAGCATGATGTATCCCAGGACAACTTCAGGTTGTGTAACTAATGACGGCTTTCAGCACCTGATTCTCCTGCCTTCACTGCCTGAGTTCTGATATGTTATGCATTATTACCATACGAGCTTGATGTGGCACTTGTGATAAAACACAGGGATTTTCCATGCTAGGAAAGCATTCAAATGGCATTGCTATAGCCTCTAACTCAAATAGGAGCCTTTATCAAGACCAGAATGTGTTTTACTGAAGTGTGTTGCTGAGGCTTTTCCTCTGTGTACTTAGTATTCAGATGTAGCCATTCTCTCACTCTATTAAAGGAATCACATTAATGGGCTCTCTGTTTTTTAAGCCAGTTCCCAGGATTCTGTGTGATCCCTTGGCTTCCATAGCTACATGAGTTGCTCTATTCTCTGAGTGACATCTTACGTGGCTCTTTCTCCATTTGGTCTATTGTTGTGCTTCTCTGTAGAACCATGACTAATATAACATGTTGGTAAGATATTGACATAATTTCTGCAATATCTTAGCCTTTTGGTTGCTAAATGTTTACTAGAAAGCTTATTCTTAAGATGAGACTGAATAAGCAGATGGCTGTTAAGAATAGCTAAACACTTAAAAATCAAACAAAAATACAAAGAGCAACGAACATAGCTCAATAGTATATTATTATTTATACTGTGTGAAGTTATATATTCAATCCCCACCACTGTAGTCTATATATCCAAAGCTTATATCAGTACTGTACAGTTTGTTCACTAAAAAAAAAAAATGTGAGTATCAATTTCAGGGAGTCACCTAGCAAATTAAAGTATGACAAGTGGATTAAAACAATATGACTAAACTAAAAAGTCTTCAAAACCTCTCTAAAAAATACAGGTACACTAAACATAAAAAATCATTGAGCCCAAGCAGAAGAAATATCAGTCGTACAAGCAAGGAAAAATAAATGTGAATAATTTTTATTAAATATTATATCAAGTTGAATAATATGAATAACAGGAAACATTACTAAAAATTAAGAGTTTGTTAGCATTTAGTCACTCAATATGATCACATATCACATTTTAAATCAGTATCTTTATATTTTAACTTTCATTTCCTTAAACATTAGTAAAAGGCTAACTAAAATATAGAGATTACTGTAGCTAAACTCAAATTGCTGTTACTCATTTATGTAGCTGGATTATGGTATTTAGTGCATGATCAACATTGGAGAGTTGATTTAACTGACCAGTGAGAAATTCTCTACAGTGTTCTGTGTCAAATATTTAACTTCTACTTTGCTTCTGCCCTTTACAGCATGAACAGTCTGCTCTGTTCACATAGGAAACTGGAAAATTTGAACTTGGGTATCATTTGACTTTCCATCTTTTCTTGCCTTGCCCATGTCTTGTTTCAGGGTAGTTTTTCTTTCCACAATAACATATTTAAACAAGTCTCTCCATAGTTGTATTTTCTTGGAGAAGCCCAGCTTAATTTAGAAAATTGCTGCAAAAATTATGGGAACATAACTATCTGTATAGATTAAGCATGAGACTCAGAGGAAATATCAGGGAAAAGGCCAATTGGAAAATTAGCCCCTTAACTCATATATGAAGGATTTAATTTGATGGAAACAAATGCATATGATTATATATGGCAGAGTAGAGACATGAACATATGAAGATATAAATAGCACTAAATACCTTTAAAAAATGACACGTGGAAGATCCTACATACTACTGTAGAAAATTCATATATATATGTATGTGTGTGTGTGTGTGTATATATGAATATATACATAAATGAATACACACACGGACATATATACTAATATATATTAAATATATAAATAAACAATATTTAATAGAGCTATCCTATAATGGGGTGGCAGTGCCTTAGTAAACACCAGAGGCTTATGAATAAAAATTCCCAGATCTAGGATTGGGTTTCACCTTTTAGAGTGTTGACCAGTGAGTCCCACAAGCTTTCCTATTAAATTCTCTTGCCAATACTCTGGTTTAGCTTTTAGAATTTGACTATAAACACTATTACTAAAGACAGCAATATCTGAGTCACAGAACATGGAGGTTTTAAGCTGCTGCTTATCTGGAAACTTTATGCCTACTGGATAGCTTTCAAGTGTTGAGGGTATATGAATGCAATCAGAGGGGAAAAGGAGCCATTAACTTTACCCAGATCTCAACCCTGTGAAGTACAACGACCAGCCTAACAAGACATGCCCATTGATAGATAGTGGCATAATCATTATGATAGTAAATGACCACCTGAGGCTAAATGGATCAATGACCCTCTGGGAAAATTTACTACTATTACTCTGAAAAACTGGAGATAGTATTAAACTGATTGCTCAGAGCTCATAAATTAATGCATCTCTCAACCCTCATTAGAGAAGCTTCAATTTGTTTTGGTGTTTAACACACAAACCTACAACTAGTCAATGTGAAGAACATAAGAATTTTCAGAATGTTCATCCCATAAATGGGACATCTATATCACTTTCCTTCCTTCCAAGTTTTGGAGAACACTGTGGAATAAATGGATAAAGCCTCTATGAGCCAGATATAATCTTTGAATTCACGGAAACATTACCATCTGGACACAATAGGGCAGCTGTATATTTGAACTAACAGTAATTTTGACAGCCTGCACAGGTCACATGCAAGTGCAAGCCAGACCAAATTCATAGATGTCAATTCCCATCCCAAGCTGAGGAACTATTTATTGGTCATGCATAGCTGCTTGGAGAGAGACAATGTCCTTTAAGATTGCTGCCCTTGGTAAATTGACCAAACTTCAGTAGAAAGCTACACATAAAGAAATATGTAGAAAATTCAAATTTTAGTTGATGGGGGTTGGGAATAATACAATGCTGGATGAGCAGTGAATGGAAGATGGATCTGAAGAAATTTCGAGGAGGACTAATGTTATCAAAATACATAAACAAACTTTTCAAAAAACTTAAAAGGGAAAATAAATATTTAATAATAAAACTGTCTAGGAGTAAATACAGGAGAAAAAATATATCTGAACTATATTTGACCTCAAGTTAAATTAAAACAGAGGAAATCTCTCTGACATCCATATGGTCTGTTAGAAAACCTTTTTGGACAGGAAACTGATACACAGTTATTCATAAATATGGTTCTTAGCTGTATGTGCTAGAGAATAATCTCCTAGGATACATACATGATTAGAGACAAATGGGAAAAATTGAATACCACATTAAAAATAGATGACTTGGGTAAGTTTGAGCAAACTGAGAAAGAAAGAGAAAGAAAGACAGAGAGACAGAGAAACAGAGACAGAGACAGAGACAGACAGACAGAGAGAGACAGACAGAGAGAGACAGACAGAGAGAGACAGAGAGAGGAAAATGAAGAGGCAGGAGAGTGAGAGAGGGGATATGGTTGAAGGCAGAGACATTCTTTTCTTTTTCTTTGCCTATTCTTGGAGGATAATCTTTCCAACAGTCACTATAAATGAACAGAAGATTTTCCCTCAAATAAATTGTCCTTCTCATGCTGAGTTAGGAGCAAGTGACAAAAACCTCTTAATATTCAGCTGCTCTGAAATCCTCCCTAAGTGGAATGGAAAAAAAAAAAGAAGAATCCACAGAGTATACAATAACTCTAGGCTTTTCTAATCATGAAAAAGACATAAAGAAATTTTAAATTTCTCCAATGAATTAAAACTGAGTTGAGTCAGAATGTGATAGATAGGAGCAGAGGCTGAGTACAAACACATTATCTGTCTAGCCTTTGACTTAAGGATTAGGATTCATGTTGAACCTCTACTACTGTGTAGGCTACTGAATGCTAAAGAACACAGCACAACCTCTACTTTCAGGACAAATACCTAACGAGGGAGGCTAACCAGAGCACTGTGTGCAGAAAGCGAGCTGGCACACTACAGATGGACATAAGCTTTACAGAGCTGGCAGATCCCAGGAATGGTAATGTAGAGGGAGTGGGATGCCAGGCTTAACAAAAGAAAATGTATCATAGCCACTTGAATTTAAAGATCAGATTAAAAATTTAAACATAAAAGTACTCATTACTGCCACTACATGACATACTATATACTTAAATAAATCTCATTATTTATTTGAAATTCAAATTTTGCTTAGCCTCCTATGTTATCTCTGGCAACCATAAGATAAAAATACTTCCCAGAAATATAAACCCTTGTGTTGAGATCTGAATGAGAGAGCATGAGTACATTGTAGACAATGCTGTCTGCAGATATTGACCTTGCTATATCACAGCATGTATCTAAGCCCTCCCTACAGTAGTATTTCTAAGCACATTTCACCATACTCAAAGAGTAGTTGATTATGTGACAAAGTAAGCAATGGTTAGGTAATAAAAGGCATCATCTTTTACAGGCCATGTTGGGTACAAATTGTCAGGGAGAGCCAACTTTGCTTTTGCTGCTGTTTTGTAGGTTAGTCTGGCAACAGATCCATAGTAACAAATGCAGGCACACCAGTTAGATTCAACATCACAAGCACAAATGGACCATAGGCAGAGGACTGAATATCCACAAATTCCGAAGATTGGGGAGCTTGTATATCATAATCACAGAACAGAAGGCTGGATGTAACAGGAGGAGAAGACAGATTATAGAAAATAAATGGAATTTCTTCTCAGCACCTTTGATAAGTTGATCATTCCTGAAAGAGGAGACTCCTGGGCCAGGTTCTGAGAATTGTATTCTTCCTGGAGGATATGTAATTGTGAAGCTAAAGGTATGCCAGACAAGATGTCTCTTTGAGCTTTTCTTCTCTTTTAAATTCCTTGCACTTCAAATGAACACTAAGGACAATCAACATACTTTAGGTGGCATGCCATAACATGAAATCTCTTGTAAGCATGTTTTGGGGACCACCATGCTTATTTTCTACCATGCTACTATGGAAATATAAGTCATAATGAAGTATGATTTTTCATGTAGAGAAGTTACTGATACCACAGGAATCACAGTAGGGACAAGGTGGACAAGTGACTGTTAAAACCCTTCTGCAGCTCTCCGCTGGTATTGAAGAGAGTGTATATTAATTATCTTCAGATATTTTGTAGTGCTACATTTATATTACATTAGGTGTCAGTGGTGTCTATAAGAGAGAACGCAGGAATTGCCTTCTCCATTTTGACATGAGGACATAGCTAATAAACATAGCCTGTATGACACAGGACAAATGCTCTCATCAAACCCCATATTTGCTAGCAGCTTGATGAATAAGTTGTTTTCGAGGATGTAGAAAATCAAGTTAATCTTGCTTTTAAGTGTCATTGACTGCAACCATTTCTCATAGGCTTAATGGGTGATAAATACTATTATGCATAAAAACATACACATACAATCTTACATAAACACAAATATGTATGTGAACATACACACCCACATAGAATTTGATATAAGGAATTAGCTTAAATGCTATGCCCTTGGAGAAGTCCAAGTTCTACAAAGTGCCTCCTGCTCTATAGACACAGGAGAGATTAGTGTTGCCACAATATGAGTGTTATGAACAGAGCATCAGAGGAGAGCTGGAAGTGTAATCCATATCACATGACTCTAGGAGGAGGATTCACTGCGAACTGATGGGCAGAAAACAGGAGACATCACAGGTGAAAGTTTGCCCTCCGGGTGTTACTTTGCAGAAACATTGTCAATATTGACTTAGAAATGGCCTCAGCTAAATATACAATGTGATATCATTCCTGAAAAATTCTACATATGTGCAGGGAGGCCTAGGTTCTGTCCCTGTATATTCGTTGGTTGATGGTTCAGTCTCTAAGAGCCCCAAGGTTAGTTGATTCTGTTGGTCTTCCTGTGGAGTTCCTATCTCTTTAGGGGCTGCAATCTTGCCTCCTATTCTTTCATAAAAGTCTCCAATTCCATCCACTGTTTGGCTGTGGGTGTCAGGGAGGGGGTTGGTTAGCAGGATGTAAAGTGAATAAGTTAAAAAAAAAAAAACCTACATTTCATAAAGTGTCAGAGCACAGTTCATCATAAAAATGACTCCCATTTCCTTTATAATCCAGGTTATCTTCATTGTCAATTAATGTCTGCAGCTAAGGCTTCCTTGATTTGTTCTACATATGTCATCCCAGAAGGACAAAAATCTTTGCATTTTTCCTAACAACTCCTTAGACTTAAACAATCCAAGCTAATTCTTGCATGCTTCTTAAACCTATAACACCTATACTTTTTCACCAGGTGAAATGAGTCAGTGCAAACATTTAACTACTAGCATATATCTGGGAGTACACTTCTAAGATATAAAGATATATTAGTACTGGGAAGTCACTTGACTCTGGAGGCTCAGTGACTAAAACACACCACCTATGCTGGATGTAAAAGCTAGGATGCAAAACAACACACTATTCCTTCTTAGCCACCCTGCTTGTCAGATGTTGAGTGCTTTTGAGAGTGAAATAATGGTAACATATGCTGGGAGCCTCCCAGCCTGGAGTGCACACAATAGGACTATAGTGATAGCTGTAACTGAAATGCTAATGATAACTTGTAAAAAATCCTAAAAACTTTCTTGCTCTTTCTGAGGGTAAAAGGCTGCTGGCTTAGGAGACTGACACCTGTAGCCTAAGCAGCAGGGGATTAAGTAATGTGGCCTTTGTTCTATCTCAGCAGGAATTGCTGGACTCTAACTTTCAGCTGGCTAGTCCGAAGTCACAGGAAGAAAAAAGGACACTTAGAAAATGATTACAACATTTATTACTAAGTTGTAAAATGTTTCCTATTAAAGCTATCTAAGGGGAAAGGTGGGAAGATCCTAAATGGGGAAAGGGAAAACTTCTAGTAATGGAAGAATTCTTCCTGAAGGGGAAACAGAAAGTATTTCACTCTAAGGGCAGAAAAGGAAAGATTTCGCTCACAATCCTCTTGTCTTCAGGACTTATACATCTTTCAGAATACATGATCACATGTTACAAAGTTCATCACAAGTTCACACAAAAAATCAAATCATAAATTGAAATAGAAGTTTACAACGGAGAATGCTTACATGCATATCCATTAGGAGTAATTATCTGGCTAAACATCCATCACCTGTCTCAGCTCCTCAGGTTCACTGAAGGTTTAAAACCCTAAGTTATTAGTGAAGTTTTGTATAGATAAACCCAGTCAATATTTTATCTCCTGTCCTAGCACCTATAGTAAATCTTTACTTCCCTTTTTATGATCTTTGGTTAATTGTTTTACAACCTCTTGGAATGTGCTCTGAGTAGGAGAATGTCTGGTTACTATCTAAGAGCAATTAACTGGTGACATTTGGAAGACTGGCAGAGTTCTCATTGCAGTTTTGACTATCAGAAAAGAACCTAATAGCAGTCCTACTACAAAAGAGTTTAATAATCACTGATATGATTTTTGGAATTCTTATAGGATCATCATAAAGACTTAAGTCATCTATTTGCCTATATAGCATAACTACAAGACAGTACATTTTTGTGGATCTGCAGATATCTGGTCCAAAGGGGTGTGCTACTACTTAGTGATTGTTTAATAATAACAGGAAAAACATATTAATAGCAGGAATCTTTCCTGAAATGAATCCCTTACAGTCCTGCTTAATAAAGGTTCACCTGTCGCAGATTATATAATAATCCGAAGCAGGCCATTTCAGTATGATGACCTGCTAGTTATTAGCTTGACCCATTATGGCTCCCAAAAAACATACTTCCTTCCGAGCATCAAAGTATCTGCTTCCTACATTCTCTAGACACTCTGATCACACTCCAACACATGGAGCTGATCATCAAGGACTAAGGCCTCTAGACTTGAGGGCCAAATAATTCTGTTCAGTCAGTTTTTCTCTCCAGTATTCTCCATTTACCAGCATAGACCAAAGCAGAACCTGGAGTCTGACAAGAGGCCAAGTCTGACAAGGGGCTGGCTAACAGCAAGAGGACAGAGATGGAGTTCTCTATCCTGCACATTCTTAGTTTTTCTGTCTTTGCTTATCATTTTTGGCATAAATAATTCATTTTTCTGCCTGTCTCCTTTAAATACACAACCTTTATTTTGCAATTATGATTTGCTCTGTTAGAGTTCATAATTTTTGCATTATAGTAAAAATTATGATTTATGTAATCTGAGATATTCTTGGTTCCTATTTAATTCAAGAGGTTCTAATGCAGAAAGTGACTCAAACCTAGTTTCTGTGACACATGTGGACAGATATCAAGAATATCTTATATTAGTGGAGGCTATGCAAGAATCTACGGTGAACACAGCTTTCTTTCTCATAGGATTCTGTGGAGCTGACATTAAGGCAAACCATTCCCTGAAAGGCAGTGAATTCCAGATACATACGTAATATTTTCATTATTTTGTAATCAGTGATTAATTTTGCCTTCATAGAAAGAAGACCCTTATCCTGTTGTAAAGCAACATTTCCAGCAATCCAAGAAAAGCAGGTGTGCTGCTCACAGGACTTCTCAATGATAAAGTACAAGACAGGTTTTAGCAAAGCAGACTCTGGAAGTCGTGTGCTTTCTGTGCATGCTCATCTGTGCCCCACAAAGCAGTGGCACTAATGTTATTCAGGATTCGGATAAGCTATGCTTTCTGAGAATAATCTTGAAATAGGCCAAAGGCAAAAGTTATGATGTGAGCTTTTGTTATTGTACCACATTAGTGTGATGTTAGCCAATTGCCTTAGTTATTTATCAGGTGTAACTTTATTTCTTCTTGGGCAGAGGGAGAAAGAACAGAGTAAAGGTGCAGGCCTCCTGAGTAGTAGAGCTGTAATAGTTTGGTTCACTGTTTTCCCACTTTTTGGAGGCACTTATCTGCATCTCCCATCTCCTTTGATTATTTGATTCCATTGTTTACTAAAGACATTATTGATAGACTCATTCTACAAATGAAGATCTTTTTTTTCTCAATTTTGAGATCACATACTGATGGATTCAATATTGTCTCCACTATGGTTTAGTTAGTATATTTTTTATAATTAATTGTTGACTATATTTAAAAGAATAAAGAATAATTACAATATTAATTTCAATTTTAACTCATGAAGAAAAATTTGGAAGCATGAATTTTGGGGCTCAGGGCATCCTGGTGAAACAAGGTTTTGGGAGTTTGGTGTTTCTATGAATTATTGAGAGGTAATCTATAAATATTTCTTAATGGTCAGAGTGAGAAGCTTGAATTATAGCTTGTGGCTTCCCTTCTATTTGCAGAACAGAAGGAAAAGACAGATCCCCGACGTTTCTTGTCTCCTGGGTTTCTATCCAATATTAAGACACATTCTCACGTCCCATCTCCACACTTGCAGTAGAGCATCAATAGCAAGGAATCAAGCACATAAGCTCAATAGAGCATTAAAATCGAGCACAATAGAGCGTTAAAAAATTTGTCACTTTTTGAACTCATTAGCATTGACAACTCAAGCCTATAATAATATAAATAGAAAAATATGTTTTGAAGCCACTGAAAATCAGTATGGAATATACATAAAGAACAGAAAACTTTGCATTGAAAACTAACTTTGTAAACTGTAAACCAAGACCATTGCTAGTTGTCTAGCATTAGTCACATTAAAAGCTTAGGCAGACAACAGAGATGACAGAAAGGGACAGGGTGAGAAAGCTGTGAGCCTAGTGGATGTCAAGCATGTCTCTCAGCAGACAGGATGCTTAGAGCTTTTCCATGTGGTCAGTTGTAAGAGCTGATGGAGAGCCCCTGCTATACTATGTTCTCCTAGTGCTGACTTGATCACTTTCATGTTGTGACACGCTCTCTTCCTTTACTTGACTGAACTGCAGTATTAATGTCAGAGAACAATGTGGAATGTCAAAAATAGGTGAAGTGTACAAAATAGAAGATGTAGTTGGGTCTGAAATGGCACACAAGACCACCAGTACTGACTTATTCTTTCCTACTATATAATTTGGGAGCATAGCAACAGATTTCTATATAAGTACTTGAGAAAAAAGATTTAATTTTATAAATCAAATAAATTTCAAAATACTTCTAGGTTTATCATTTGATCAATTTATATAAACAATTACCTATTCCTGAAACAATATATGATGATGGGTGTTGATTCTTTCTAGCCCTTTTAATATAAAACTCATATTGATAGATGATTATAAAAAATTCATATAATTTTGTATATGTGATATACAACATAATAAAATATTATTAAATATGATAAAAATCAAATAAAAACCACCTTCAATTAAGTATGCATGTGTGTTTGTTTGTGTGTATTTGTGTATGCTTTGTGTGTATGGTGTGAATGGTGTATGGTGTGAACGCTGTATGCGTGTGTGAGTGTGTGAGTAAGTGTGCATGGCATGAGTGTGAATGGTGTGTATGTGTGTGGTTATAGTGTGTGTAAATGTGTATGGTGTGTGTGTATGTGTGTATTTATAGTGTGTGTAAGTGTGTATGGTGAGTGTGTATGTGTGTATTTATAGTGTGTGTAAGTGTGTATGGTGTGAGTGTGTGTATGGTTTGTGTTTATATGGTGTGTATTGTGTGAATGGTGTGTGTTATGTGAGTGTGTGTGACCATGCAGTGCCCATGGAACTGGAAAAGGGCATGTGATCCTGTTAAGCAGGAGTTGGAGATGGCTGTGAGTTCTGATACTCTGGTGCTGGGAACTTTCCTCTCCTCTGAAAGAGCAGCAAGATCTCCTAAGGGCTGTGCCCTCTCTCCAGCTCGCACCATTTCTCTTTTAGTCAGTAGTTGGGTATCTTAGCTAAGTCAGATTCTAACTTATGCCTACAAGTTCACACTCACTCTCTTTATATGCAAAGTTCTTAGAAATGACCTGAGGTATGAGACATTTCCCTCCCACTCCAGTGGTTATGTGCTATACCCAGACTCTTTGATAAAATCCTGTAACCTTGAATGAACTAATAAAACATATATTTTCAGGTATTGGTAGTATAAGACATTTTGAGCAGATATATAATTACAACACTTAAAGGAATCATAAGACAACTCAATTCTTTTTAATCTTATAATGTTTGTAACAGCTAAGAAGTGACCTAGCTGCTGATGGTCATGCTTGGATATTTCTTAATGTGTGGAAGTATAAGTCATAAACCTTTCTATCTAGCTGTGCAAGCATGGTCTACTCAGTGAAAGGAAACTTGCATTAGACTCTGTTATGATCCGGCGCAGCTTATGGTTGGGGCTTATGGACTTCTAGATCAGAGAGCTGAATTAAGGCCATAGTGCTTTGTTGGCTCCTATCCAAGAGAGATGCGTTTTCCTTCCATACCACAACTTGTATCAAACAAATTTGTTGAGAAGTATCTGGGATACATACATACTGTTTAATTCAGCAAGACTGTCTCTTAATTTAAGTACACTGTAGAGCATCAGCCGAATCTCCTCTGCTGATTTAATTAGATAGAGTTCAATGCTAATTATTTTGAATCTAGAGGTTTGAAGTCTTACAGATGAAAACCAGATATATAATTCTTTTAAAATTGAAAAAAATTTCAGTTATAAAAATGTGTGCATGAATCTTAGGAAATGCAGATATGCCAAACACATACTGAATTATTCATCACTGTACTTCTTTTGAATGACATGCAGCTTTTAATAACCTGTCTAATATTACTTTCATAATTTCATACTTTTATATTAAGTTATGTTTCCAGAATGGTTACACTAGAAACATGTATTCACTATGTTACTGTGCCTTGCAAATAAGGGCAGCTTAATTATTTTCTCCAGTGTGTCTTATAGTTCTTGCTTTAGAATAATACATTGGTAAGTTTCTAAAATCTGCAATTGCCCTGTATAAAAAGATAGGAGATGTAAATGGAAACCTCAGTTTGCTTGGTTTTTATATAGAAATCATATGCCAAACAGCACAAAACCCAATTTAAATACATGTCAACACTTTGGGCTATGTTGGTATTTTTCACTGTAGAGCTACCTGGTGCAGATGAAATGCTGTGACAGAATCTGCAGGTTGTACAAAGCCTTGATTTACTTTTTTTCTTTTTTTCCATAAGGATAGAAAAATATCTACAACATTTATTCTCGAAGAGAAATCAGGGCTTATTTCAATGTTTCTAGGCATTTTATTCCATGAAGAATGCACTTTTTAAAATTTCAAACATATTTGTGTTTTGTCATTACACACAGATGTCCTCAAAGTAAATGATGCAGTGCCAATGTTAGGACATAAGAGAAGATGTTAAAGGCCCTGGCCACCTTCTGTATAAGACTATGTAAATATGCTTACATATAACTGTATATTGTTTTCTAAGCACTCCCTAGGACCTATACCATGAAATGGGTCCTATGCTCCTTTGATGAACAGCCATGTTCAGATCTGTGAGGTAACCTCCCACTCTGCACTCAAGGTCAGTAAAGAAAACACCTCACCTTCCACTTCCACCTCTGTTGACAGTGAGCAGGTGATTTCTATGGAGTTAAAACCAGAATTTTACATTTCTTTGTGCTTCAGTTTGGTGGAAATTCATCAGGTATCTCTAACACCTCTAGAAAATGTAAAATTCATTAAGATTCTTGCTAAATGATAGAACGTTGTGTCTCACATATTTTGGGGTGTGAAAGTACATTTCCTGGAGGTTTATGCAAATGTGATTGGGGCTGGCTTTCTACATGGCATTCTACACTGGAATATTTTCCTCATTTCACTCTGTCAGAGGTAGTTTCAATAAGAGTGCAGATGGAAGAAATGCACTGTCAATAACCTGAGCTTAAATGGACTGGAAGATGCACCTGACATTTAATTATAAAATTGTAGCTCTGGAATTTCAAAGGAAAAAATTAGAACCTGTCTTAGTCAGGGTTTCTATTCCTGCACAAACATCATGTACTGACTGGTTATGTGTCAACTTGACACAAGCTGGAGTTATCACAGAGAAAGGAGTTTCAGTTGAGAAAAGTATCTAGCCATAAATAGTACTAATGCTAATTGCTAATTTAGTGGTGTCTAGGGATGGGGTTATATGCCCCTCAACAGATTAGACTGGGGTACAAGATATCACAAGAGCCACCTTTGAGGCAGCCTGTGTTAATTGTGTTTAAAAATTATGGACATCATCATGCTCCATAAAGGCAAGCTCACTGGAGCGTTGGTGTCCATCAATGCCACAGAGAGGGGTTGTTTATTTTGAGAGTATTTAATAAGAAGCAGGAGCTCTGCCAGAAAGAAATGGAATTATTTTTCATTATTACTGTCTTAAAATAATTCCTCAAGGACACTTTATTCTTCAGTGAAGCTGTCATGTTTCATCTTGCCAATATGATTATAGTTTACCTTACTCATGTTACTTTGAAACATTAAGCATTATTTAAAATAACTTCATAATAAAATTTCCACACTTCTTCAACTCAGGAACCACAGTATGTTGTATGCAAAAAATACTTTATGAACCCTAAAGCAAGTTGACTTACTTTGTTTTTTTCATTTATCAATGTGATTTGTTTTTCCTCATACATATATTAAATGAGGAAAATATCCCAGAGTCCCCACTGCCTATTTAATTTAGTTCTGTAAGAGTCAATACTTTTGGGATTCACAGAAAACATATTGTTTGAGAAAATTTACCACCACAAGATGTAACACAATTAATCAGCTCCATCTAAACTAAACTGTGCACAGTCAGTTTTCTTCTAAATAATGATTATTTGACATTGAGTAAAAATAAACTTCTGTCTGCAAAACAGCATGAAATGTGATCTCAAAACACTAATGGAATGATGATTATGAATTTCATGATCAGTTATGGAAAACCAAATTTCTCTTAGTAGAACAAAAATTACCATCTTTTCACAAAATTCATATCCATGAATGATATTTTCATGTTCCCCACAGTCTTTTGATATACCTAAGTACACTTTGAGTCAATGCTCTCACCTCATCAACCACAACAAAATAAAGCACATATTCATTATCATGACTTGTAATCCATTTACTGTGACACTAAAAGCCATTTCTATCTCACCGGTTTTATCTCCTGGCCATTGTTGTTGTGTTCTTAGAGACTTCCATACTTGTTGTGTGTTTACAAATAACTGAGTGAAAGGAATACTATTAATAATTAAGAGATGGGCCATGCTACTCACAAAACTGTATCAACTGGGACTCTCTTGACTATTTTGACAGCTGGGTAACAGAGAGATTCTAGTTGAGAAAAGTCTCCCAAGAACTACTAAAGAAACATTTGAAGAGAAAAGTGACTTTTTCAGCCACTTTAACTCCACTTGAATGTTTTAAGACTCAATAGCAAACAGAGATTGTTATCCTTTTCTGCTGTTCTTTAGCCAGTATTTTAGATCAGAATTGCTCAGTCTAGTACTGAAATGACAGCTCCCAGTTCTATCTTATGAAAGTATGACTGAAAAGAAAATGTCTTTATTATAGCTCTTTTAAAACTGAATCCTAACTTTCTACAAGAACTCTATCTCCCTTACTAGTAGAGGCAAAGAATGAAACTGGCTACCTTTTATTGAAATATGACCTATGTCATCATCAGTAGTATTTATTAGGATAATCTAACTTTGAAATTATTAGCCTACTTAGAACCTGAAGCTAAGAAAATTTTAAAATTTTCTTTTAGATGGCTAGAGAGATGTCTTGATTGTTAAGAAAACTCACTGCACTTCCAGAGATTTTGAGTTCATTTTCTACCAACACATGGTAGCTCACAACCTTCTGTAATTGTAGTCTTTTAGGATCTGAAGGGCTTTTCTGATATGCAGATATACATGCAGAAAAAAGGCCCATATACAATAATAAATAATTCTTAACAATTTCTTTCAGGTTGCAAACCTAGCCTATGGATTTGACTTAGTATTTGAGTTATAAATGTTGCGACTGATTCTTTATTTGTCTTTTCCCCACTTATCAACAGGTCTTACACGGTGAGTGTCAGCATTTTCTAGCAGTTTATGCTGCTTCCTGTTTATTAACACCTGTAGTTACAAGACTTTCTTTAAATATAGTATCATCTTGGTAAGCTACTATCAATTTATTCATATTCTCTGAAATTTGATTATTATTTTGTTCAACTTTTTTCTCTTGTCTTGGCTGATTTCAATATCCTGTTACCAACCTTTTTATACCTTAATGTTAAGGTATACCTGATTGTTTCTCAACTCCCCTGACATCATCTCCAGAAAGCTACACAGGCATGTGCAGAAACTTACCATTACTCCAAAGTGTTTCACACAAGAAATAGGAAACTCCAACAACTCACACCTCACAGGTATGATTGGCATTCAATGCATCCTACCTTGTACCTTTAGGATACAATGAGTGTCTTATAGAAATTGTCTCACACAGTATCTACCCAGCTCCTCTTTCCTGCCTTCCATGAAGTCACAGCCTTTTCTTCTCTGGCAGAGGTACTTAGCATCACAAGTTTAGAACACAGATCAGACCCTGTTTGGAAGTTAAACTGATCTTGATTTACCCAGATACTAGGACTAACAGAAGTAAATGCATATAATTTAAGGACTTTGACTAAAGTATTTCACCATACAACATACGATGTGCATTGGATCTGATATTTACTATGAGGAAGATGGTACTGCAAGTGAGAAACTAATGAGGCAGATGAAGATATGTGCCTTTGTTCTGTTGCTGCTGCAATCACTATGCAGCTCTGCTTTGCAGAATCACTGATCCATTGTTTTATTCAGAATTCCAAAGACAAAAACTTAGAAACTTGATGTAATCACCCATTTGTTAAAAACTGAACATTGAAATTTACACTGAACACATGTTCATTATATATCCAACTTTATTTCTTCATCATTCTACAGTTTTGTGTATAATAATTACTTCATAGTATCTGAATAATACTCATGAGATAAAGACAAATTTTTGAATAATGTAATTCAAAATGAACAACTTAGGCATGCAGCAATTTTCAGTAATGCTAATTCAAGAAAAGTACTAACAAATTTTTAAAGGAAAAGCTACTAGGGTGGGATAATTTGTCTCAATGAATTAAAGGTACTCAATATACATGCCTAATAATCCAAGTTTAAGCACTGGGAAACACTTAAAAGTTTAAGAAGGATTGACCCCATTAAATTGTTCTCAGACATTCATATGTACATTGTGGCACATGTGCCTACAACACACATCATGTACACAATAGTAACAATATTTTTAAGAGATGGTCAATAATAAAAACAGAAAGACCAATTACTGAGACTTTGCTAATGATATTAATTTACAAATTTCCTGTTTGTTTTGAAAGTCAGATATGTGCAAACACTGGAACCCAGCACAGCAGCAAGCAAATCTCTCCTGAGTTAGAGCTGATAGCCCATCTCCATGGCAGGTGCCATGGCCTTTTTTCAGTGTCCACATTCCAAAGAATGCAGCACAAATTTGCATTTTAAAGAAATTAGTTGTTAAAATTCTGTCAGTTCATCTTTTAGAATTATACAAAAAATAATGCTTTTATAATAATAATATAAATAATAATAAATATAAAATAATGCTTTATAATAATGGTAGAAATGCTTTTAAATAAATGAGTTAATTAGCTTTCAGATTATTCAATAAATGTTTATACTTTTGCTCTTTAAAGCAAAGATGAGGAGAAATGCAGGTGACCAGACAGGGCACTTTACACCCTAATCCATAGAGGCTTGCTCCCTGTGTTTTTGAAAAAAAAATTTTTTCTTTCTCTCTTTCCTGAAACTAGTAAATAAATTGGCACAAACAACGATGGAAATACACATCATTATTTTCCACTGTGCCTGGAGGCTCCATAATAGCTAGTGTGACACTGACAGGGTGGAAACATGGCACGTATATGTCAGCAGAATTAGACCAGGGCAGCAGAGACACTGGAGAGGGAAGAATGAATGAATGTTAGCATTAAAGCCAAGACCAACTTCCCTCAAATGTTTAGTTCAATAGAACATCTGCACCACATTTCCTTTGTTTTGAAGGCTTATTTTTCTTTGGTTAAAAATGCTCAGACAGACTTTGTGGGGTTCTTTGTTTTGTTTTTTTTTTTTGCCCCTGAGCTACTTCCTATCCCCCAATTTGGCAAGAAATAACACTACCAGCATTTTGTACAACAATCCCATTTTTACATAGTCCAGGCTGTAAAGGCACTTTTTATAGATGACAAAATGTAAGTACCGTTAAGTGCCTTCTCAGGTTCACATACCCAAAAGATTTTAAATTATGAGACAAAATAAGGCATTTAAAATATACTATAGGGTTCAGTGTTGATTCACTTTTGGTGCTAGCACCACAGAAATCTTATTTATAAGTAACAAGGTACATGTTTTTTATTTAACTTAATGTTTTATTTTCTATGTATATGGGAGAGTGATAATGTAATTTGTACACATGCACAAAATTGTACACATGCAGAAGAAAGAAGAAGACATCATTTATCCTGGAGTTAGAGTTATAAGAAGTTGTGAGCCACCTAACCTGGGTACTTTAAACCATACTTGAGTCTCCTGAAATAGCAGTACTTGTTCTTAACCACTCAGCAACCTCTTCATACCCACAAGGTATGATGTGTTGGATTTAGAAGAAAAGTAAATTACAAAAAAATTAGGTTATATATTTTTTTGATAAAATAGTAGCAACTGTGTTTGTGATTAATCGAATATTCAAAAGAAAACCCTGTCCTCATCATTCTACAATACCAACATAAATTGAAACAAGCAAGCAAGCAAGCAACAACAAAACCCTAAATAAACATGCAAACAAAAACACCCTGAAAACCAATTATTATTAACCCAGAATTGTTTGGTGCTGGTCAAAGTTGTAATGGATATTCAAGATGCAAATTAACTGGAAATGGCTTTATAGTTTGTAGGACTTAACACAACAAAAGAGAAAAGAGAAAGAGAGGAGAGAAGAGAAGAGAAGAGAAGAGAAGAGAAGAGAAGAGAAGAGAAGAGAAGAGAAGAGAAGAGAAGAGAAGAGAAGAGAAGCCCTTCTGATATGGATTGTGAGTCTGTCTTGAAGAAAAAGTCTTAGTGACTTACAGTCTTGGGTAATCCATTACTTTTTCTAGGATGTTTCTTTATTGTGGGTACTTAGAAGTGTGTGATGAAACATAAGTTACATTTAACTGTTGTAATCTTTCACCTGCAGAGAGAATATTGGTTTGAAGGGTTATGAGAAGTCATACTCATTATGACATGGTATAAAAATTAACAAAGTAGGCTTTTCTACAAGTAGTTATGTTTGTTATGAGCAGATCTACTGGCTTTCTCACTATCTCTAAAAGAATGATGTTGGGATCCAACGAATGTATTGAGAAAGAATAGTCAAGAAACATAACAGAGTTATGGACAGTAGCCAACGCATTGACTAGGCACTTTCTGCTAGTGAACACGCAATAAACAGAGATTTCCTTACTTTATTTATTTTTATTTTTATTTTTAGATACTTTATTTACATTTACCCCTTTCTAGATCTCCTCTTTGGAAACCCCCTACCCAGTCCCCCTCATCGCCTCTATGAGAGTATTCAATCACCCACCCACCTGCCCACCCACTCCCGTATTCCCACCTTGACATTCCCCTTTACTGGGACCTCTAACACCCTCAAACCAAAGGGCTTCTCCTCCAACTGATGGCCAACAAGGCCCTCCTATGCCACATATATGGGTCACTCGATCTGTATTCTTTTGTTGTTGATCCAGCTTAGAGGAGGACCAGGGGGGATCAGGCCAGTTAACACTGTTGATCCCTCCATGGGGCTACAAACTCCCTCAGGTCCTTCAGTCCCTTCTCCCATTCCTCCATTTGGGACCTCACCCTCAGTACAGCAGTTACTATAAAGTGAAACTTGGGTATTCCGAACTTTTGGGCTAATATCCACTTATCAGTGAGTACATACCATGATTGTTCTTTTGTGACTGAGTTACCTCACTCAGGATGATATTTTCAAGTTCCATCCATTTGCCTGAAAATTTCATTGTCATTGTTTTTAATAGCTGAGTAGTACTCCATTGTGTAAATGTACCACATTTTCTGTATCCATTCCTCTGATGAGGGACATCTGGGTTGTTTCCAGCTTCTGGCTATTATAAATGTGGCTGCT